>CAMXCT020005179.1:73363-465385 GCA_947184155.2 Cladocopium goreaui
TAGTGAAATCCTGAATGTGGCCGAGAACCCCGACATCACAAATTTTTGGGCTGGTCCTGGCAACGGCGCCATTCCTGCAGGTGTGCCGAATCGTTCGGTATATGGCTTTGCTCCGATGACAGCAGCTGAAGTGGCACGATTCATGCATCTTGGCCGTCAGGAGGCAGATCGTCTCCGAGGTGCCTTGGGCGTTGCAGCTGCTGCTGCTCCTGCCGGGGTTGCGGCGGGGGGTGAAGTTGTTGTTGCAGCTGGGGCGGGTGGAGATGCGGGACAAGATGGTGACGGTCGGGTATGGGTACTGGCTGAAATGGTGATGGGTAAGAAGATAGGTGACCGAGTGGTACCACCAGTGGGACACCCATGTGATGGAGATGTTGGGCTGATGCGCATGGTTGACTCCGAGGGGATTGACAAACCTCGACTCATTCATCCTGTGGCAGAGTCGGAGCTGAGTGACTTCTGTGATGTGCGAATTGGCATGGCGCGGCTTTCGGAAAGCTGTGAAGGCACAGATCGTGCAGCAGGAGAAGATGCTAGGACTCTTGAGGTGAAGTATGGGTTCAATGGTGAGCGCCATCGCTCCTTTAGGGAGTCTGTGAAAGAGCTGCAACAAACAGAATTTGAAGACTTTCCTTTGGAACCAAGGACAGCATTGGATTACATGCGAGCAATCTCCCAAATAGCTGAGAGCGCAACGGCTCAACATCACATGTGGTTGAACTCGTCTGGAGTGCCTCCAGGCGACAGAAGTGTTCATGAGGATCAACTTCTTGCTCGTGTTTTGGATGCTGCGTTGTGCTACGACTCACTCAACGTATGTAACCTTGCATGCGTTGAACTTATCTGCAGGAGGCGACAACTCATTGCGGATGCCCATGCAAGCAGCCCTGGCCAACCTTCTTACCTTGGAGCAGAACATTACTTAGGTGATACCTACAAAGCTGGCGGTGGCATTGTTGTTCCTGCTTTGACGGATTATGTCAGTCGGAAGATGCAGGCGCAATCTCAGATTTTGAAGGAGAAGCGCAAACTTGCTGAGGTGACTGGTGGCAAAGGCGGCAAAGGCAAACCTAGCAGCCCCCCGAAAGCGCCCCCTCAGGGGAAGCCAAGTGGGGGTGCGGCTCAGTAAGTGGTTCTCCTCCAGCTGGTGTGCAGTGGGCCAGCTGGTCGTGTTTGACACTGCGGTTTTTGTCATGGTGCGTCACTGGAGTAGCTCGATTTTTCATGAGCCTCTGCCAGACGATAGACTTCGTGATCCTTTTCCCTTGCCTCGTTTGAAACAGCGAGGGATTGCTGACAGGGGGTTGTGTCGAACTACTGCTCGGAGAGTGCTGCGCCGTAACCATGTGATCCTGATGACCAATCGCGTGGTTGACAGTTTGAATTCATTATTTTTTGGGGGAGCTGCTCCATCCAACGTCGCTGCAGTTGACCGTCTTGAGGACTTGCCTTTGATTCAGTGTCTTGCCATTCAGGACATCATTGCTGCTGTGAAACGTTTGGGAGCAGGGCCTCCTGCAGACAACTCAGGAGCCTCAAAAGCGCTCCGGGTGGCTGCTTCTGGTTATCTTGGGCCAGAAGTTAGCGTGGGCGATGTGGTTGGAATGGACTTCAGCTGTTTGTCCCTGCCTAGTGTTGGTACAGCCGGCGTGGACCTCCTTTCTGCCTTGGATGAGCCGACTCGTGGTGTGGTGAGTGAGTTTGAGGACAGGATGCTGCAAGATGACTTGACATGGACAGCAATCTCTCGTGATAGCTCTCACCTTAAACCTTACAACGACCCTTTGTTGAATGATCGGTCCAATTATATTCAGTTTCTTCAACTTCTGTTTGATCGGGGGATTCTTTCTTTCAGCAATGGTTGCAAAGGTAGGGTGGGCGCTTTCACAGTTTCAAAGAAGGACAAGGTAGTTGAGGGTCAAGTAAAGAAGAGACAAAGATTAGTGCTTGACTGTAGACAGACCAATCAGCTTTTTCGACCTGCCCCACATACCACGTTGGGAAGCTTGGCAAGCTTGGCCGAGATGGAACTTGAGGAGGGTTCAAACGTATTCATGAGCGGAGCTGATATCCAAGACTGTTTCTATGCTGTGCACATCCCATCCATGATGCAGGATTATTTTTGCCTTGGCTTCGATGTGACGCGTGAAGAGGCAGCTTTGATCTCGGGCAGCAATAGTTGTGATTTTGGTAAGGATTGGGTTTCCCCATGCATCAATGTACTCCCCATGGGATTCTCCTGGAGTTTTTATTTGGTGCAGCAGATTCACCAGCAGTCTGTATTGCGTAGTCTTTCCATTGATGAAGATGCTCTTTTCCTTGAGAACCGTCCTGCTCCTTCCATCGCCAAACATTCCGTTACTAGCATGCCTTACTGTGATAACATCCATTGCATGAGCACTGACAAGGATCTTTGTGAAGAGGCCAAACGAAAGGTCACACAGGATTTGGGTGGTCTTGGTTTTTCGATACATGAGGATGAACCTGCGTCTACTTCTTTCTTCACCTTGGGTGGGGAGGTTGATGGTGAGGCCGGGCAAATCCGTATGACAGCGGAACGTGCATGGGACCTGATACGGGCTTTTGAGTATGCAGCAAGTCATCCTATTTCTCCTTCTATCATGCAAAAGTTGTTGGGGCACGCTATGTTTTTCTCTACCTTACATCGTGGGGGGATGAGTGTGTTTCGCAGTTGCTATGACTTCATTGAGAAGGGGGGTGAATCACGGATGCTCAATCGCCGAGAAAGACAAGAGTGCACGGTTTTTGCGGGTCTTATTCCATTGTTATATGCAAGTATTCGAAGGCCTTGGAGTGAAGATCTTTTTTGCACAGATGCCAGTCCTCAGGGTTATGGGATTTGTGAACGGCAACTGGGTTGTGAAGCAGTGGGGCAGCTTGGCAGGTGGAATGAGAGATGGCGTTTTCGGCGTCTACCGCCGGAGGAGTGGGCCCCGCGAAGGCGGGCTATGGGATTGGATCCGATTACTGATGTGGAAACGGTATTAGGTGATGAGGACCCCCTTCCCGAAGGTCAAGACTATGTTATTGATGATGATTTCCCAGAAGTTCCTTTAGAAGTGGTTGACCCTTCACAGTGGAACACATCCCTGATCGAAAGTGGAGGACAGGTGAACACATCACTCTTAAGGAAGGTCGTGCTCTAGTTCTTTGTCTCCGCCGCCTGGTTCGATCGAGTAGGCATCGCAACAAGCGACATGTTATTTTGGTCGACAATCTGGGTTTAGCATTGAGTATTTCAAAAGGTAGAGCTAAGGATTTTCGCATGCTGAGAATTGCACAACAAGTAGCGGCACTTTCATTTTTGGGTTCTTTCACTTTGCGATTGCGATGGATTCCATCTGAGCGCAATGTCTCCGATGGGCCCTCCAGGGGGAAGATCCGCCCGGGTCCTTTCCAGTACGCAGATGGGTGTCAAAGTGAGCAAGGCTCACACGTGCCGAGTGCTGAAGAAGAACACAGCACCTTCAGCCAAAGTTCCCAAGGTGAAGAGTGGACAGCTGCAGAATGCAACTCAACCTGTGAGCCAGGCCGCAAAGAAGCGAGTGGTGAAGGTAGAGCTGAAGAAGAAGCAGCCAAGAGAGGTGCGAGTAGTGAGTGCCTTGAAGTCGGAGGAGGTGAAGGATGCTGGAAAGAGAGCCCAGTTGAACCGGTTGACAATTCTGGAACAGAAGTCAATCTCGACCGAGGTTCGACATCAGTATCAATCATTCCTTCTCAAGTTCGAGAGTTTCTGCCGGGACAGCGGGTTAAAATGGCCGTTAGTGAAGGATGTCGACGCCATTCTTGCAGATTTCTTGGACGTGATGTTCCTAGACAACCGCTCGGCAGCCGAAGGAGAGAAGGTTGTCGCAGCAGTAGAATTCAACAACGTGAAGCTCAAAGGTTGTTTGGTGAGATCGAAGAGGGCACTACGTGGTTGGCGCAAGGAGCGCCCTCCCCAGAGCAGGTTGCCTCTCCCTCGTCTTGTGGCAGCAGGCATGGCTATGGTGCTGGCGAGCCAAGGGCTGAAAAGCATGGCTTTGAAAGTCATGCTGGATCACGACACCTACCTACGTCCTGGCGAAAGCATAGACATTCGTTGCAAGGACGTCATCCCACCAGTGGCAGGAGCAGGAAAGCAGTATCGCTGGTACGGGATTGTGGTGAGAGATATCGTGGATCAGAAGCCCGACAAAGCAGGCATCTACGACAACACCATTGCCCTCAACAGTCCAGGCAGGGAGTACTTGGGAGATCTCATGTGGCAGCAGGTGAAGATTGCAAAGAAGACAAGCGAGTTTGTGTTTCAGTTCACTGCGGCAGAGTTCAGAAAGAAGTTCCAGGCTGCAGGAGAACGTCTTCAGCTGAAGAATCTCCACCCATATCAATGCCGTCACGGAGGAGCATCAGAAGACTTAAACAGTGGAGACCGAGACTTTCAAAGAGTCAAGATAAGAGGTCGTTGGCATACGGATCAAAGCGTCAGAAGGTATGCCAAGACAGGGAAGATTCAAAAGCTCATGGCACAGTTATCTCCGAGTCATTTGGAGTTTTGTCGTTGGTCACTGAAAAACATCGAGAAGGTTCTTCGGGGCCAGTTGGCTCCCCGGGTTCCATGAAAGGTTATGGTTGGCCTGATGTCCTGAGTTTTTCAACGTTGCCGCAACAATTTGGCTTGGAGCTTTTTGCTGGCACTGCACGTATTTGCAGTGCGTTTGCACAGTGTGGTCTTCCATGTTTCCCCATTGATATTTGCCTTTTTCCTTCTCACAATGTATTCGATATTTCAGTTGAGCATCAGATTGTACATTTGCTGTTGGGAGGCCGCGTCAAGATGGTTTGGCTTGGCATGCCATGTACCAGTTTCTCACAAGCGCGAAAATGGGACGATAATGGTCCTGACCCTTTGCGTGACTATGACAACATTTATGGTTATCCATGGCTTTCACACAAGGATCGTTTGAAGGTTTTGGAGGGTAACAATTTACTTCGCTTTTCATTGCGTCTTCTGGCGATTTGTGAAAGATTACATATTCCATATGCATTGGAGAACCCTTACAGTAGTTTTGCATGGCACATGCCTCCCATGAAGAAGTTCATCAAGCTATTCATGCCCTGTGTTGAGACGTTGGACTATTGTCAATTTGGTGAAGACTGGAAGAAATCAACTACTATTATGGGTAACTATTGGAACCTTCCTGTTATTTCTAAACGGCGCACTGGTACCCGCAACATATGTTCTGCTACTGGTCGTCCACACGTGCCCTTGGCAGGCAAAGCTGCGAATGGACTATATCGCACCTTGCTGGCGCAACCGTATCCTTGGGCCTTGGCAGACTTAATTGCGGGGACAGTTTCCAGAGCCATCAACACCTGATGTTTATGGGCTATGGGCATTGGCTTCCAACACCTTCATTTAGTGAAAGGTGTCTTGACGCTCCAGCATTCAGTGACGACTTCACTGACTTCAAACAACTCTCCTGCTTTGGCATGAGTGAAAAGAAAGTGCTGGAGCGTGATGAGTCATTAGTTCTGCTCGCAGGTGGTTGACGACAAGTGGAAGTGTTTCAATCGAATGCCGTCTTTTTCGTATCAAGTTCTAGCAGCTCCACCTCCAGCCCCTCCATCCACACTGGGGGCATTGGCTTCCAACACCTTCATTTAGTGAAAGGTGTCTTGACGCTCCAGCATTCAGTGACGACTTCACTGACTTCAAACAACTCTCCTGCTTTGGCATGAGTGAAAAGAAAGTGCTGGAGCGTGATGAGTCATATATATATATATACATATGTTTCAATCTCCTCAAAAAACGATAAAGTGGTTTACTGTAATCTCATGTCCCAACATTTCCCAACAAAAATATCTGTCACAGCAAACATATCAGACATCATCAACTTTCAGTTTCATCACATATATGTATATAGCAACCGCGCGATGCCGAGAAGTGTTTCCAGCATATTATAGATGATTTTACCTCATATGTCCAGATTTCAAGATAGTTTCTATCTATTTGGGGCTTGCAAAAAATATCGTTGCTTTTTATTTCCAAGAAATCATCCCATTTATAGAGTTAGTGGGCGTTTTCGAAACATATTTCAAACTTAATTCACCCAGATTTTTCAGGTGAATTATGAATGACATATATATATATATACACATTGCATATCCAGCACCATATCTTTGTCCGATGGACGAGCAGCTGGCCCTGTTGGTTTCCATCAGCTGCCTGGACCTCGAGACCTGTCGCGTGGCGCTGACGCGCGCGGGGGGCGATTTGAACCTGGCAGCGCAGCGGCTGACGAGCGGCGACGGCACGGTCACGGGAACGCAGGGGCGCTGTGCTGAGTGTGGCGCGGAGGGGGAGGGATACCACGGTGAAGGTGAGCGGTGGTGGAAAACATTTTTTTTTTTGAGGGAACATTCCCTGCTTTGATTTTTGGCAGTTCTGGGATGTTGGGTGTGGTAAGCCATGGGTTTCAACACCAGAACTTACCGAGTCATTGAGGGAACATTTGGTAGAATTTTTGGAGAATGGGGGGGTTGAAAGCAAAATTATGGGGCCTTCATCTACAATGATTGGAATTTAAACCAACACAGCTGCGATATATGGGTTGGAAAATATAGGATCTGAAACGGCCTGGGAAGCACCATATGACTTTTCGAAAACTTGATCTGCGAAAAGTTGTGAACGTGATGGTTTACAACATCAGTCTTGAGCCGGGCTTATCAAATCTGTGAACATTTCATCGGATCTGCAATTTCGAGATTGTATCTACGATAGATGTTGAATCAATGAGAGCGGATGTAGAACCCGTCAAGGCTCCTACTCCGAAACTTTCTTCTGCGGATCTTGCTGGAGTCACTGGGGTCGAAATCGCCTCGCTGTCGATGGTGTCGATGACATGTTGGTGGACAGCGAGCAGGAGAACATGCTTCACCGCGACCTGGGTCTGTTGAAGGCAGAGACCTTGGAAGACCTGGGGGCTTTGCTGGCACAGAAAACTGCTTGGGTTTAGAACATAGTTTTTTCTTAGTCTCCAATGCAGGAGGATTTTCCATCCTACATCTTTTTCATTTTTCATTTCCCCGGCCCCCAAAAAATATATCAACGAATGGGATACTGATCAAAATTGAGGCAAACCATCTGTTTACCAATGCATCCCCTTTTTTTTGTCTCTGGGGTTGGCTCCCAGCTTCTGTGCTTCTCCCGCCTTTTTTTTCCTGGTCCCTGCTTTCCTTAAGGGAGCGGCGCCTTGCCGTTTTGTTTTTTTGGTGGCATGCCAGCTGGGTCAGCGGCCCTTGTTTTCCTTCTGAGCCATTACTGATGGTTTTGCGACACATATGCAAGAACCATCTGTTTCCCCCATCGACTATGATAGTTTCAACATGTTCCAACCCTAATCAATGGTCCAACAGCAAACAAAACATTCCAATCCCCATGAACTATGATAGTTTCCACCATTTGTTTTCAATTTTCCACCCCAAAAAACCATTAAAAACTGCTCCAAACCACTCCCAGGAAGCTGTCCCAAAACTGGAGTACCTCACTGCACCGAACGGGCGAATACTTCGCCTGGACTGCTGCGGGCCAAAGCGCCTGGGCCAAGATGGCCACGGGCGCTGCGGCGGCGATGGCCAGGGCCGGCGCTGCGACGGCGGCCGCGAAGTTTCTGGCGGGGGCAGCCAGAGAGGCGGGGGGTTCATCTCCTGTGTGCCCTGGAGAAGTGGGAATTCACATGGAGGTTTCCTAAAATGGGGGTAGCCCTAAATCATCCATTATATTTTCGGATTTTCCACTCTAAACCATTCATTTTGGGGTACTTGATTTTATGGAAACCCCCGTATGGGTAACACCGGTATAATTCTATGTGGAATTGAGATACAATGAATAGTTCAGAAGTATAGAACAAGTGGGTGTTTACGGATAAACTTAGTGACCAGTGACTAAAACCATCAGGTTGATGGGTTATGATAGGGCCTTATACTAGCTGGATCTTGCTGGCTTATTGGGGACTATTACAAGTTGGATGGACGTCATTTACTTCAGGATTTGCTGCCTGGCCCAAAAAGGATTAAACCGCGAAACGTGGGATTTTGATGGATTTTGTCCGCAATTGAATGAGTATCATATTCATATTCCATCAGCTTGCCATAATCCGGGGGGTTCCCGTTTTCAGACACGCCCATTCTCCACATTGTTAATTACATATCCCCATTACATACAGTTACATCTCCATTATGTCACCATAACTATAACATTGAAAAAAACATAGAACCAGCCTGAACTTTTAATGGTAGTTGACCAAAGCCATGGGTATCCCGATGGGTTTCTGCTTCCACAGGTAGGAAGCGACCAGCTTTGGAAGCTGCTGACGATCTACGAGATCCAGGTCGCATCACAGCTCCCGCGACGCCAGAATCGCGACGCCAGAGCCGTGGGCTGCACGGGGGTGGCGTGTGCATCCAGTTGCTTGCTGGGGCAGACGGAGGAGGTGATAGCAGGGCTTGAAGAAACCCTTTTTAGGGTGTAGTTGATGAACATCTTGGGACTTTTTTTGGAGGCTTTTTTGGGTCATGGATATTTCGGAGTTTTCAAGGAAGGCTACAAGTTGGTCGGTGATGAACATCTTGGGGTTAGCCAAGCCATTTTCATGCTTGAATGTTTCTGCAAGACCCTTCCATCTATGCCCCATTTCAGGTGGACGTGTACATTTACGACTACGGTAAGCTGGACGTGGTAGTTCGCCTCGGCTTCACATCTGCACTCCCAGCGCTGCTGTATGACCCCGGCTGCACCATGTGTCCCATTGGCATCGGCGCATCAGGGCTGTGCGTCTCGCGCTTCACGCTGTACCCCAGCAGTGGATCAGAGCCCAGCTTCAACGGGCTGCCGCTGACGGTGATTTTGTGGGAACTGTTGCTAGGCCCCCGAAATCTATCCGAGGCCGTGGAATTTCTGAAAGGACTCTATGTGGAATCGCCACCCATGGCAGGGGCAGCCATGTTGTTGATGCAACCAGGACATGGTGCAGCCATGGTTGAATGGTCACCCAAGCAGATTTGCGTGTCTCCGGCTGCTGAAGGCGTTTTGGTTCATGCGAATCATTGCATCTTGGACTCCTGGATGAATAAGGTACAGTAACACTTTTCCACCTTTTTGTTCTGCTGCTCTTCTCTTTATCATTGGGAGACCTGCCATTTGGTGAATCTTTCCAACCTCCAAATAGATATCACAAGTTGGAAGAATATGTTGGACACATCATATATAACATCCTAGAAACACTTTTCTATTTTTTCGGACCTCTACAACTTAGACATTGAATAACGATATAAGATATATGATAGAATATTGAGCGACATGTTATTCTTAAATCATCTTGACATCAATGATAGAACATGTCTATTTTCCTTTTGGACCCCCATAACACGTCTCTCTCTCTCTCTATATGTATATATAATATTTTGTTTAATATTATATGTTTGTCTCTTGAATTCTATAAGTTATAGGGGTCCCAAAAAGAAAAGAACAATTGACACAATGTGATATTTTACAGTATATATAATTACATAAATACATGTTTTCATTTTGATCCCAGTACTACTCAGGACTTGCGCGACGCGGAGTCATCCAAAATCGCCAAGCTCTTGGACGAGAGCAAGCGACGGCAGGCAGCTGTGGAGAGTCGCTACGCTGAGGACTCGTTTGGATTGGCTCACCAGTGATTTTCTATTTTACTACAGAAAACATAGAGATATAGATATATGGATGTACATGTATTAACATATAATGTAGATATAATTAGATAATATACATTTCTCTATCTATCTATCTATCTGTCTGTCTGTCTGTCTGTCTATCTATCTATCTATCTATCTATCTATCTATCTAATCTATCTCTCTCTCTCTATCTATCTATCTATCTATCTATCTCTCTCTCTCTCTATCTATCTATCTATCTATCTATCTCTCCGTCTATCTATCTATCTCTCTATGTATCTATCTAGCTCTCCATGTATCGATCTATGCATCTATCGATGTATTTATCTATCCATCCATCCATCCATCCATCCATCCATCCATCCATCCATCCTATCTATCCTATCTATCCTATCTATCCTATCTATCCTATCTATCCTATCTATCCTATCTATCCTATCTATCCTATCTATCCTATCTCTCCTATCTCTCCTATCTATCCTATCTATCCTATCTATCCTATCTATCCTATCTATCCTATCTATCCTATCTATCCTATCTATCCTATCTATCCTATCTATCCTATCTATCCTATCTATCCTATCGATCCTATCGATCCTGTCGATCCTGTCGATCCTGTCGATCCTGTCCTATCCTATCCTATCCATCCTATCCATCCTATCTATCCTATCTATCCTATCTATCCTATCTATCCTATCTATCCTATCTATCCTATCTATCCTATCTATCTATCCTATCTATCCTATCTATCCTATCTATCCTATCTATCCTATCTATCCCATCTATCCTATCTATCCTATCTATCCTATCTATCCTATCTATCCTATCTATCCTATCTATCCTATCTATCCTATCTATCCTATCCATCCTATCTATCCTATCTATCCTATCCATCCTATCTATCCTATCTCTCCTATCTATCTATCTATCTATCTCTCTCTCTCTATATATATATTCATCAACGAGAAAAACGTGGCTCATCCCCTTCTCCCCGTTTTTCCAGGAGTTGCTGGCGGGAAAGGCGCCCACCTTGGATCTCCAACAGATCCAGTCCTTCCTTTCGCTGTCGGAGGTCCAAAACGATGATGTCCTGGCCACGGTGATCAGTTGCCCCAGGGAACGGGCGCTTTATGTGACTTGGTGGCCAAACGGTACGTGAGAATTACATGGGGAATTCATGAAGATTTTGGGCTTTAACTGTTGCATTTGTTTGTTTTGCCAAGCAAAAACGGGAATTGTAAACAACAAACAAATGGTCTTGATTTGAACACATGCAGATTGAATCAAAAAGCAACACCAGCAAAATATCCGAAGACATGGACATATAGTGTCATGGCAAAAACATGAGAATTTTGAGATATTCCTGATCATTGACAATTTTTTTGTAACCATCAATCACGGAAATCACCTTGCCGGTGCTGAAACAGTGGTTGGGATTCTACTAATGTACTGTACATGAAATTTACAGAAGAAATAAATGTACACCATCTTTTTGAGTTGGCAACTTGGGCTTAAACATCATGGGTTCACTATCATGTTTTTTTTGTTGCGGTTTGGGCCATGGACCATGCGCTTTGGGGTTGCCCAATTTTGGGCCATGTAATGCTCATTTCTGAAATCTGATTGCTTGTCCATGACAATTGTTTTACACTTGTTTTATGGAAGTGCTCTCTACGCAGGCTACTTTAATCCGTAGCAAATTTCACACCCTTCAGAAATCTCACATGGGTTTGCCTAAAAACAGAGTACCCCCCCCAATCTGACGGTTACCCCATTATTATACAAACCCACGTCAAATTCTGTCCAGAAATGGCCATCAGTGGCCCTGGCATGACAACCAGGTGAGATTTCGCTTGCAGATTAGAGGGATGGAGCGGGTGGAAGACACGGTCGCCTGCGACTTTTGGCAATGCTTCGAAGGTTAGTTGGTCCAAAGACAAAGATACCCAGGATCCTGTAGGTCCTGTGATGATGCAAGACTTGCTGTTGAAAGATGTTGGAACACGTGGTAGAAAGTGATTTGGGGGTTGTTCATCCAACAGAACGAGCAAAAAACGTGCCCCAACTTTCAAAAGGGTCACCGCGTTTCCGGGCTTTGGTCCTGCCCAAAGCGCCGGCAGATCACCTGTACATAAGCTGGGCATGTCCCAGAGTTGGGAGCCTCTTCAGATCAATTGGATCCATTGAAGGGACATCTTTTTGCAGGACCTTGTGTTTTAACAGCTAAGTCCCATCATTTCCTGATCCCAACAAAATCAACCCAACGGAAAAATGATGTTGAAACCGACCTAAAACCACTAAATCAACTAAATATTCACTCGACCCTGTGACTGCAGGGTGCTCCAACTTGCGGATATTGAAACGAACCGTCCAAAGAATGACGTGGTCCGCCTCTCCCTTGCGAGGAAAACACGCGGAATTTTGGGCACTGTTAGCGTTTTTTTTGAGATGGTTCTTCATGTCCTGACCAAAAGATACATGTCATAGACTGTACAAGAAAGATCAAGGAAATGTTTTTTCTGTTTATGAGATGGCCAGCTCTCTTCCCCTGAGAAACAGAAGGGTCCCATGGTTGCCTCTGAGGCTCTTCTTCGAAAATTTGCACAAATACAAGTGCTGCAGCTCAGTGGGGACGTCCCTCCAGGACTCCAGGTCCAGGTAAACCAGGGATTCAACTGCCTGGCAGTTGGTTTAAACGGGAGCATCTTCTCCCCCAAAAATGAAGGATGGTACAATCACCATCATTATTGGATAAAGCACACATTTGTCATGGTCTAGAAGTAACATTTTAGTTTGTGAATTCACCATTTCAACAAGTTTCGTGTGCAGAAATCTGCCAATTTGCGAACTGAATCCTCCAATTCTTGATGGCTAACTCTCAATTTGTGATCAAGTCCAAATTCTTAGTGAATCTTCCCCCAATTTTTCCATGTTTCCATGGTCAAATAGTCAAATCCCAAGGGATTCATGGGATTTTCTACCGCCTCATCGGGTGAAAAAATCACCCAGGGCCATCCCGGCGGACCTCGCCTTGCTTGGCCGTGCCAAGACGGCAGCGGACCAGCTGAGGCTGGGGTTCTGACGGCTGGGGTATGGAAATTTGGCTGGAATCCACAGAGATTTTGAGCCAAACAGATTTTTGGCCACCAGGAATCCACCATGAATTTGGGGGTGTTAGTCACCACAAATATTGGTATCCCTCTATGATTTTTGTTGCCATGGACAGTTACATATGAATCTATCGTATCCAATCAACCCCGTAGAATCCTGGATTTAAGTAAAGATAAAACCATTGGGATGTGGTAGAGGAAACATGACATTTTGGGATTTAATCCTGGAAGAAGTTGATTTTTACGTAAAAATCAAACCATTGGGGATTTGATCTGATTTAACCATGACACATTGCTAACCTTTCTTCCGTATTTGGCCCAATTAGTAAGGGGTTTAGTTCACCCCATGAAGTGGACAATCACCTTGCTTAGCCTACTGGATTAACTCGTGGGAACATTTGACCCATAGAAGAATAGACAAACAATGGATGTCCAAAGGATAGGGAGAAAAACATACTAATTTTGCCACTGTTGGAGATGGAGGTTTTCGGCATTTTTCTAGGGGTTACTACAACCAGACATGGATTGCAAATACTAATGACCAAAATCCGCGGCGCACTGGGTTCTAATTTTAGTATTTTTAATCCATCCCGAACACCAGAGACTGTTTCAGGAAATGTCAATAAACACAACTTTTGGGATTGAGAAACAAGACCCTTGGTCTGTTTCTGATGCTTTGCCAGGCAAAAACAGGGCATTTCTCAGCATTTTCCTGAAGACACTGCCACTTCCGGTGGTTTTTGGGCAGTTCTCCATTTTTCCAGACAGCACGCTTGGAGCGCTCTGCATCGTACAATCTCCATGGCTCAGTCCCGGCCAGCTGTGCAGGTCGCTCCAGAGAGTCTACAGCCAGTCCTTGAAAGGGGTCTCTCCCTCAGCTTCCCAAGGCTGCGATGGAGATCGAGTGCTCCTTTGAAGAGATGTATCTTTGATATTTCGCATGTAATACATGTGAAATGTATGTATGACATAGAATGTGCATAAACAGCTCTCTCTCTCTCTCTACATATATACATACATACATACATACATACATACATACATACATACATACATACATACATACTGAAAGTTCTGTGCTGTCCGATTCATTCACTGTTGGCACATGCATGTCCACTGAATTCATTCCTTGATTCTTTTGTCCAAGGGCCCTTAGCCAGATTTCACTTTTCTGCATTCGCGGTGACAAATGGCAGCTCCTTTGCACTGTTGACACTTGTGACTTGAGATTTCATCCTCTATTAGTTGGCACCGGAGCCTTTTACCTCTGAGTTGTCATGCCAACATGGAATTCGATGAACCAACCTGCAGATGTGTTTGATCATGAGTGGCCACCCGAAGATGTTGATGAGTATGAGAATCACTACTTTGAGGAGGAATGGCCCCTAGGTGAAACAGACCTGCATGACGACTTAGATGATCCGATCCAGGCCCCGCAGTCTTTCAATGTGAATGAGCCCAACCCTGGTAGACCTGACGTGCCAGTTGTGGCTACTCCAAGGCTGTCTTGGTGTTGTCTGAGGTGTGATGCATCTAACTATGATTGGAACCCGGAGGCAGAGAACTGGCAATGCACTGAGTGTAGTGGCACTGAATTCTATAAGACAGATCGCCCCACGAAGATCGTGCGTGAGCATGGTTCTTGGTTGTATCTCCCATTTGGTCACGATGCCCCTGCTTCATCGTCACAGAAGAGAAGGCGAAGGCGTATGAGAGGCAAGTATGATCCATCTGGTGATGACTCACTGCCCCGTGAAACTGCAGAGTCACAAGTTCCAACCGCTGACCCAGTTGTAGAGGTTGAGCCGAGACAGACTCATGCGGCTCAGCTTCCACTTGGATCTCATAGACATGACCTACCAGCCACTCGTAGATCGATTCATGCATCTCCTTCTGCCAAGACTTCGGATGAGCGTTTGGTGGCAGCACTCACCAAAGCTTTGGACAAGAAGAGCGACTCCGAGGAGTGGTCATCCTTGAAGGGCCCCTTCAAAGGAGTTCGATGGCGCGGTGGCACTCCACCTCACCCGCCAACATGGAGCTATGACAAAGACGACTTGAGAGCCTACAACAAGTATGTCAAGAAGGTAGAGATTTGGATGCTGCAAGTGGCACCCTACATGACTAAGAAAGAGGCTGCGCTGCAACTCTATGGAGCCCTCCAAGGAGAAGCAGAGCAAGAGCTTGAACACACCCCAGTCTCCGAAATCTACTGTGATGACGGAGTGCAAAAGATTCTGAGCGCTCTTCAAGCTCCAATGGAACAGAAGCAGATCTACCAGAAGCGTCGATATCTCCATGAATTTGAGAACCTTCGGCGAAATCATGGAGAAACACTTCGTGCGTATGTCAATAGATTTCGAAGAGTCCAGAGGTCTCTGCGATCAGTTGGCATAGAAGTGTCGTATACATACGACTCAGAATCACTTGGTGCTCGACTTCTAGACAGGAGTGGGCTGAGTCATGAACAGCAGCGCATGTTACTTGTGGGAACAAGTCAGAGTCTTGCTTTTGATCAGTTGGCAGAGGCAATGGTTCTCCAATTTCCTGACTATCGAGGTGCACCACCGATTCTTGGAGCCAATGGTAGAGAAGTTTCAAAGGGTTCTTCCAAAGGAAAGCCTTCATCCTCTCCGAGCTCTACGGCAAGTTCGTCGAGCTCTACTACCAATTCACACACCTCCTATCGAACTTCGTCCACTGCCCTCAGTAGCTCGTCTGGCAAAGGTGGCAGTGTTAAAAGAGCCTTTGTTGCGGAAGTTGAACAGCCAGCCAATGATGACACACCCGAGAATCTTGAGACTATTGATGAAGAACCGCAAGCAGAAGAAGAAGCTGACCAATCAGCTGACAGCGAACACACAGCCCAAGAAGGTGATGATCCTGATCTCTCAGAACTAGCCGAAGTCCTCACCATCACTGCAAAGAAGTTGAGTGGTTTGACGCTTGGTCGAAAGTGGGCCAAGTCTAAGCCTTCTGGCCCTAGAGATCGTGCGAGTCCATCGGATGCCAAGAAGCACACTCATTGCAGTGCTTGTGGTGCCAAAGGCCATTGGTATCAGGACCCAGAGTGTCCCAAGAACCAAGGCACTTCTTCTAGGTCACCTCCGTCGAACCGTGTGCCTGACAAAAAGCGACATGCTGTTGGCGTTATTCATCATGAACATGGAGCAGTTTCTATTCATGATCAGCAAGAACAAGAATATGGTCAGATCTTTTCAGTTGGCATGATTCACAACATGGATATTCACCATGCTTTTACTGCAGCGCATGTCGACGTGTTTGCGGGTTTTCTAGTTTTGGATTCCGGATGTCAGAGAACATGTTGCGGCAAGCAGTGGATGAATGCCCACCTGACCAAGTTGAAACAATTTGATTTGCTCCCCTACTCAGTCAAAGCGGAAGATGTTTTTCAGTTTGGCAAAGGATCACCTTCTAAGTCAAGTACAAGAACGTTTTTGCCATCAGGAGTTGGAGGCGAACCATTTCTTTTGGGCACATGTGTTTTAGAAGAGAACATTCCATGCTTGGGATCGAACTCACTGCTTACACAACTTGGTGCTGTTTTGGACCTGAGCGCCGATCTGGTTACATTTAGGAAACTAGGAGTCACTACAAAGATTCATCGACTAGGAGGTCACATGGCCATCGACATCATGGATTTTTCTCAAGACAGCTTTGACCAGAAATTTTGGAAAGAAATGTTTGACCACGTGACACCAGAGGACTCTGAAATCCTTTTGCCTTCAATCTCGTGTCCGAGCAATGCACCAGCCTCCACCAGCATGGTTGGCGTCATGGCGTCGGATAGTGCTCATCATCAAGAACGTGTTCAAGGTCTTCATCCGCCAAGCTGTGTGTCTCATCAATCTGAGCCTAATGCCCCGAGACGTACTTCAAGCACTACCACCACAAGTGAGCATCAGAGCCAGTCCAGACACATGCGATCACTTCCAGTGCAAGAGGTACGGCAATCCACGAGGCAGATTTGCACAGTGCCTTCAATGCCTGACCAAGTGGAAGTGGAACGAAGCCCTCGAAAAGTGGCAGCCTCATGGACCAAGCGCACACTCTTCGCGATTGCGACCTTTGCCACCACCATCTTCGGCAACGATCGCAACTTCAGCGCCATCTTCAACAGCGGCGACACGTGCAGCCACGTCCAAAGCGAAAGCCAAAGCCACACCGGGACCCACTTCCAACACGTCAGCAGGCCCTCAGACTCAATGGACATCCTTCGACGACATGGAGCTCCACATGGACCACTTGACGGAGGAGGAGCAAGTGGAAGTCATGCAGATCATGATCCAAGAGAGTCCCATACGCGCACTCCAAATGGGCACTCACAACTGGATGTGGGAGGCTTGGGCCAACGACCCAGGCCACGAGGAGGATCATCAGAGGGTGGAGCTGCAGGCAGATCAGAAGCGATGGGACAGACTCATCGAGTTGGGAGTGATCCAGAATCCGGACAGCGAGATCTACGACTTCGAGTGGAACGAGGTGGATCCATGACCTTGAAACCTGGAACCGCCAAGAGGCTGAGAGGTCAGTGGAAACAGTCTGCCAACATCCTTTTGTCAGAAGTCAATATCACACAAAGAATCACACCAACGTCTTCAAGACCTTCACCCAGCGTTGATTTATGGGAGCTCTTTGCAGGTGAAGCCCTGTCCACGAAGCTCGCCCCTGAGTATGACCTGGATGTCCTCCAACCGTATGACTTGATCTATGGACAGGACTTCATGAAAGAGGAAGTGCAAAACAACATTTTCAAGACCTTGAGACGGTTTCGTCCTCTCCTTACTTTGATGGGACTGGACTGCCGTCACTACAACTTGTTCCAGCTTCAACAAGGTGACGCTCCACTGAGACAGATGGCAGCATCAGTGGCAGAAGAGCAGTTGAAGAACAACAGATACTTTCTGATGCGGTCAGAAGTGTGGGAGACCCCAGAGATGGAACGGTTGAAACAACTTCCTGGAGTATGGACGGTAACATGTGATTCAGGAGTTTTTGGGCTTATGGTTCACGGTCACAATGTTGCAAAACCAATCACCTTCATCGGTAACATTCCAGGTCTTGATGAGCAACTTTCTCGAAGACTTCTCCCAGAACAACGACAACAATGCACACCCATTCAAGGGAAGCTCACTCGTGCTTCTCAGGCCTATCCTGAGGAACTCTGCAGAACAATTCTGGAAGCTCTGAGACGAGTTGCTCGCGAGCTACAACCTCAGCGCTTCTGCACTCGACAGCGTGGAGTCCATCAAGCACTACCAGTCCAACAACCAACGACTGATCTGGCAGCTTGGGACTCCGTGTATCAACATCTTGATGCAGCGTTCAGCCAATCAAGCAAACGACCCTTCCTGATCGCCACCAACAGCGAGATGGGGAAATACATTCAATCACTTTTCAGGATTGACGCCATCAAGATCCAAGCAGTTGCGAGCCCAACTACCAGGCGCATTCCCAGCAATGTTGACGAATGGTCGACTAGAGCATGTTGTCTCTTCTTTGCAGATGATGATCGCAAAGTAGAAGTGGAAGACCTAGACAATGTGAGGTTTCCAAAGCAGAAGTTCCACAAGACTGTCAGATACGCAGTGTTTGCTTATGGTGCCCGACGAGAACTGCCAGCAACGTCGGAACAGCAGCAACCTGAGCAAACAGAACCTGGACCAGCGATTGTCCCTGGATTGCCCACCGACATCGACTTTCCAGGTACGTCTCAGCAGTCACTGTCCCAAGAGGTGAAGCGTACTGTCGCACGACTACATCTCAATTTGGGACATCCAACATCACAAGAACTATGTCGACTGTTGGCTTACGAAGGCAACGTTCCAGACATGGTTTATCAAGCAGTTCGGCATCTACGATGCGCCACTTGCGAAAGATTGAAACCACCACAAAAACCAAGGCCTTCAACAATGCCTTCATTGACAGTGGGACAGTTCAACGATGAGCTGCAGGCAGACATATGCTACTGCCGTACTGTTACAGCCACCACCTTCATGATTTTGGGCGTAGTTGATAGGGCCATGGGATTGCACCAAGCAGGCATTCTCGACGACCGAAACAGTGAAACATGTTTTCAGCTTCTCCATGATCTTTGGCTTCGACCCTTTGGTTTGCCTCTACGTCTTCTTTGTGATCCTGATCCTTCCTTCAAGGGCATGTTTCAACATAGAGTTCAGGCGATAGGCATCCACCTGGACTACTGTCCACCAGAAGCTCACCATATCATCGGCATGATAGAGCGACGGAACTCAGTGCTGAGGTTGATCTTGGAAAAGCTGATAGATCAATTTGCTGTTGACATTCCAGAACGGTGTCAAGTTTTGGTTTCTGCAGCATGCCATGCCATCAACTCACAGATCCAAACTCATGGAAGAAGTGCTTACCAGGCAGTTTTTGGAAGGCAGCCCAGGTTGCTAGATAGCAACTTCAACGACCCAATGATCCTGGCCACATCATCCTCAGCCATCAGGGATGAGACCAATCCAGGACTACGAGCTGACCTTGTTAGAAATGAGGCCATCAAGACACTCCACAACCTCGACGTTAGCCAGCACTTGCGTCGAGCTCTCTTGCGGAAGACTCGCAAGACCAACATTGCAGATTTGCAGCCAGGACAGAAGTGTGCATTCTGGCGATGGAGCCGAAGAGGTGGACCTCGTGGACCTCGTAAGAGAGGAACTTGGGTGATAGGCAGATTCTTGAGTTGGGACCCATCTCACCCAGGAAAACAAGCTTGGATTCGAAGTGGTGCAACAACAATCCTAGCCACCGCAGAGCAAATTCGAGCTGCTTTTGGGTTCGAAGATTGGGCACCAGATCCCCAAGATATCGCAGCACTAAAGAATGCGTCTACAAGCTTTACAGACCAGCTACTCGATGACCGGGGTCCTGAACCACCAGACCTGAACATCGAGGATGATGACATCTTTGACCCTGAGAGTGCTGCCATCCCACCAACACCATCAATGATGGTACCTGCCACACCAGTTCCACAGACCGAACCACCAGCCAAGCCAGCATCATCCTCGATGCAGCCTCGACAATCAGATACTGTCATACAACAACAGTCCACCATTCAGGTGAACATTGACAGTCCTACACATATCACCAACAAGACGATGCAGTTTCAACGCTTCGGAGACATACCAACCCGAAGCAGAAAGCACAGGTCACGAACACCAAACTCCCGGAGGACAGAGGTGCGTGATAAGCCAGTTTCACAACCACCAGCTGAACTACCACCAGCTGAAGCACCAACAATTTTGCCGCCTGCCGCGACAATGACTGATGAACAACCATCAACATTGACTTTGCCGCAGCCAACCGAGGAGCAACAATCCCTCGAACATATGCCACCGCAGACAGTTTCACAATTCCTTGGACAAGGGGACACCATTTTGGACCCCACAGAGCCCGAGCAACACCAACCAGGCCCAACACAAGGGTCTACGGCTCAAAGTTCGGCTTCTCAAACAATGCAACATGATGTGGTGCCAGAAACACCACAAGTGATTGAGGTTGAAGATGACTCCACGGACAACATGTTACCACAGAAACGAACATTTGACAGCCTCATCACATTGCGACCACTGGGGCACAACAAAATCCAACGAGTCAGTAGCCAATGGGATGGATCACCACTGATTGGATTCGGCCCCAAGAGCAATAGGTACCACAAAGCATACTTGACAACACATCAGAGAAAACAAGACGTTTTGCAAGAGAACAAGCCACCTGAGGAGCCAGACACAACTGACGACTCTAGCTCGGATGAGACCGAGCAAGTCAACAAGCCCCAAACAATGCAGCTAGCACTCAAAACGAGCAGCAAGCAAAAGCAAAGTGGCAAGACAGCACTGCAGCCAATGCAACCAGCCTACAAGCAAGGCATGACACGACAAGAAGTCAAAGCACTGGATCGCGAGATTCCATGGAGAACCATCCTCTCCATGCCTCCATCCTATGTCGACAAGTTCCTGGCCGCCATCGACAAGGAGGCGGTGGCCTGGCAACAATGGCAATCAGTAGAACCCCTGTCTGACAAGCAGGCTCAAGAAGTGTTCAGTGACCCAGTGTTGTCTAAGAGAATATTGCCCAGCCGGGCATGCTACAGAGACAAAGCTTGCGGCATCGGTGATGTCGTTGCCAAATGCCGAATCGTGGCCTTAGGCCATCTTGACCCTGACCTGCAACAGTTGTCCAGGAATGCTTCAACCCCTGGAAGAATCGCCGAGCACATCATGTTCCTGATGATAGTAAGTGGATCCAACAGGTGCTTGTTTGATACTCAACAACTTTGGATCACTTGGATTGGAGACGCAAAGACAGCGTTTCTCCAAGGAGTTCAAGACCCTCAGGAACGAGATGGACCTTTGTTCATGCGACCACCAAGGGACGGCCTTATCAGCCGTACAAATCACTGGACAGCCGCACTATACAGGATAAGGGGGAACGTGTACGGCCTTGCAAATGCACCAATTACCTGGCAACGTGAAGTATGCCGCCGACTCGCCCATTTGAAATTTACTCAACACATGTTTGACAAGCAGCTGTACGTCAAATACACCGACTCTGGTGAAGTGCAAGCAGCAGTCCTAGTCTATGTTGACGACTTCGTAGGAGTTTATCGACAAGACTTTCCCATTCAACAAGTGTATGATCTTTTTCAATGGGGATCTCGACAAGAACTGGAAGTGGGCAAACCAGTGACTTTTAAAGGCAAGGAGTTGACCCTCATAGAAGACAAACACGGCAAGATCAACCTTCATATCACTATGAAGAAATTCATTCAAGGACTCGATACTGCAAAGGTCATCAGAGGCCGCAACACAGACGACCACTTGAATGAGCATGAGCAGAAAGAACTAAGAAGCGTGTGTGGATGTCTTCAATGGCTTGCAACTCAATGCAGACCAGAAGTGGCGGCATCAGTTAGTCTCGTGCCTCACGGTGCTGAAGCTAGGGTCAACGACCTAAAGTCCCTCTATGGCATGCTTGACTACATAAAGAACACACCTGACCAAGGTCTACTGATCCCGTGTGTTCCATTGAACCGTAGCTCCGTAGTAGTTGCTTATAGTGATTCCTCATGGAATAATGCCTACAAGAGTGGTAGCCAGATTGGCACACTGATTGGAATCACTAGCCCAGAAGTGTTTGAAGCAGTTTCCAGTTTTGTCATCATTGACTGGAAGTCTAGTAGATCGCCCAGAGTTTGTAGGTCGACACTAGCAGCAGAAGCATCAGCAGCAGATGAAGCAGCAGATAGGTGCTCTTACGTGAATCTTTTCCTCAGTGAATTGCTGTGGAACACACCTGCGCATAGAGTAGGCACAAGACTGGCATCATTACACTTGGTAGATGCTAAGTCATTGTTCGATGCTGCAATTTCAGAGAACCCAACATTAAACGACAAACGAACCTTGGTGAGCATTCGATCGCTCCAAGAGCAGGCTCCGTTAGAGAGCATTCGTTGGGTTCCAACGCAGTACCAGTTTAGCGATGGCTTGACCAAAGTTGATGCAAAACTTCGTGAGAACTTTTCAAAGTGGCTGAAAGACCCTGTTTGCATCATCACGCAAGAAGCCATTGAACATGCACGTGCCAAAGAAAAAATATACCGGTGAAAGTTCTGTGCTGTCCGATTCATTCACTGTTGGCACATGCATGTCCACTGAATTCATTCCTTGATTCTTTTGTCCAAGGGCCCTTAGCCAGATTTCACTTTTCTGCATTCGCGGTGACAAATGGCAGCTCCTTTGCACTGTTGACACTTGTGACTTGAGATTTCATCCTCTATTAGACATACATACATGCATACATACATACATACATACATACATGCATGCATACATGCATACATGCATACATGCATACATGCATACATGCATACATGCATACATGCATACATGCATACATGCATACATGCATACATGATGCATACATGATGCATACATGATGCATACATGATGCATACATGCATACATGATGCATACATGATGCATACATGATGCATACATGATGCATACATGATGCATACATGATGCATACATGATGCATACATGATGCATACATGATGCATACATGATGCATACATGATGCATACATGATGCATACATGATGCATACATACATACATACATGACATACATACATACATACATACATACATACATACTTACTTACAGACATACAGACATACAGACATACAGACATACAGACAGACAGACAGACAGACATACAGACAGACAGACAGACATACATACATACATATATATATATATATTTATACATACACATATCCACATATACACATTAATAAACGTCAATAAGTATCCCAATATACCTGCAGAAAATGCTTGGTTTCCACCAGGTCAATCCTTTGACCCACAGCCCACGGGCCTCGGGGCCGTCTTTAGGTGCAGCTGGCCAATGCTGTCGCTCAGGAGCTGGAGGACCCAACAGGTCATGGGGGTACCCCAGCTGGATGATTTCATGTATCCGAAAACATGGATGATGAATTGATGAATGGGGATGTCAGTGATGATGGTTATTTCAGCAACCTAAGTGGGCAAAAGTCCAGTTACTTTTCTCTCCCCCGAATTCCTTAGTCTGGGACCGGGATCAGAAGTTTGAGATAGGAAAACAATTGCTACAGAGGCCACTTAAATCTGTGATCATCCGAAATGCTGGAATCTCGATCCAAGTCTGGGATCAAATCTTCTGGGATGTCATCTGATTGTAGCTTTGATTTCTTTGGTCGAAATCTATGTATAAATAAATACGTTACAGCAGTACCAGGATTGGTCCCGCGTTGCTGCGCCTGAGCTACAGAAGCTCGACGCTGCAGGCCATGATTGGTGGAATGGTTGCAGAGAGAATCCCTTAGAAAAAATGGATGACCATGGTGGGAAAATGGGGATTATATGGGATGGAAATTGGACATAATGGGGATATAATTGGGATATATTATATAGTATATGAATAGAGATTTGCTCACATGATTATGATTATGATGTATTCTTGACATTTTTGGACAGGGTGGGGGCATTCAGCCACTTTTTTTTTCTGGATTCCAGAGACGTTTTGGTATGGGAAGCAGTTTGGGTACTTTTGGGGGGTACCAGGTTCACACTTCCCCAGTACGCATCAAAATTTGCCAACGGAAACCACCTGGGACTACCTGGTACTGCATGGAAGTACAAGCGCCTCAGGCGAAGCGAAGGCTCCCGTGGTTGAAGAGAAACCAGCCAAGGTACAACACTCTGGGCCAGCCTTGGATTTGATCAACAGAAAAAGGACCACAGGCCCAGTAATTTAAATGCATACTCAACGAAATTTCTTAAGTGATTGCTGATATCCCAAATCTGGCATACTAAAAGGGTATTCGTTGGGATGTGGTTGTGATTCAACCATCCATGCAGTTTCACCGCTTTGCATCAAGGTGCCGTCAAGCTGCTCTGTTTTGAAGCTGCAGTGTAGTAAGAAAACATTTAAGTAGTGATATTTGGATGATGTAAGATCAGGTAGGTTTGTCTGAAGATTTTAGGGACCCTCCAAATTAAATTTGATGGCTAAACTCCCAAATTGGATGGTTCATCATCATTTTCCATATTGAATTGCCATTTTGCGGTTAAATGCCACCATTTTTAGACACCCAACTACAGTATGTTCACTGCCTCGGGAGATATCGCACACTTAGCTCATCGCAGACAAAGTCGCCCTGCCGGTGCCTGAAGGAGCTCAGTAAGAAGGAGAAGAAGAAACTGAAAAAGGACTGGAGTGCCCGTCACTGGGTCAACCAGGGGTTAGGATTGATGTCCCGTTTGGGGAGATTTTGAAAATCACTTGAACAAGTATCTGTTGGAGATTATATATATATATATTCCCTTTTTTTGTTGGGTGATGTTCAATTAGGTCATTTACCACCCCCTGAAAACCGACTGATTGGATATTTAAATGAGTAAGGGCAAAAATCCAAAGGGTTCTAATGTGGCACACCCAACAATACACCATGCCAACAACCAATCATTTGGGGACAATTTCATAAAGCATCCGAAGTAGGGGTATACCCAATACTAAACCGTCCTCATTACTGGGGAATACCCAACCGTAAAAATAACCTGTCGGTGATACTTTAGCATTTTGCCATAAATGGAGAAAGCTGGCGAATGTGGGATACCCAGCATGGGAAAACGAATTTGCCTAAAATGTGTATTCCTGGACACATGAATTTAGGGAACGTATGAGAACATGTGTTGCCTGCATTTTCCAGACCCTGATGGACGTGCGAATTCCTTTCTTGGAGGAGCGGAAGAGAGAAAAGAAGGCACGAAAGGATGCCAAGAAAGCTGAGAAGGCGACGATGCAGATGCATGACATTTATGACCCCAAACCTGTTTGTGTGCAACAAGATGCACTAGATTCATCTAGATTTGGGTTTCTTCAATTTGTGCAGGCCTTTCAAAATTTGCTGAACATGTTCATCAAATGTTTTGGTTTTGTAGCCAGAATTGTCTCGGATGCCAAGTTTTTCAGCCAAAAACTTGCCTCAGCTTGCAGACACAACACTCCAGGCTTTAGCAAAGATTGAGAAAGCCGCTCAAGAGGTGTCCTCTGAGAGTTGCTTGAGATGTTGATGTGTGATGTGGAGGGCATGGTGAACCGAAATCTCCAGCATAGTAAGGGCCCCCTCCGTATGATTCCATGGCGTTACCTGGATGCCCGCGGCATAATGCTCGAGTAACACAGCGATTCACCATGATTCACCGGGGAGAATGCCCCAGTAATTCCCATCTAGAACTGGTGTGTAAGCATGGCTAACTGGTTGGTGGTTTCAAACATTAATTTTATTTTCCATAATATGAATGGATGTCATCCTTCCCATTGACGAACTCCATCATTTTTCAAGATGGTTAAAATAAGCACCAACCAGCTAAGAACCAGTAGATGGGATGCACATCCAAGTCTTGGATCCCCTTGTTGTATTCCCTGTCTAGTCAGATCTAACAAGCACCCCCCCAAGCGTTTCCCCTGGTTTGTGAGGCCGAGAATGTGGTGAAACGCTCCACCGAGGAAGAAGCCCAGGACCGGGAAGCGGGGAGATCTGGTAGACTAACAGTTTGCGAACTGGAAAAGGCCCACTTTGAAATCGTTGATTTACCCATAAAAATGGGTGATTTTCCAGTTCCTTATGTTATGTATATAAACGTTTACCAGAGGGTTTGTCGGAAAGATGATGAACCATGGGACTTTGGGGGTAACCGGGGTAAGCTATGAGACAGACCCAATTGTATCCAAACAAATGGTCTCTGTGAAAATGAAACGCCTGTGGAGAGATGATGTGATGATATTTTATGGATGGTAGGGCTCAAATCTGCAATGATCAGGTCGCATGCGTCGCATCCTCTTAAATCCAACTTTCCTTTCATGGTGGACCGCCTCTCAGGCGGCCAAGCAGATCGCTGAGATTACAGCTGAGATTGAAGCGGCGGAGGCAGCTGGGATGTTTTGTTTTTTTTGAGCGGGAGCCCGGCCTAGGAATCGTGTTCATTTGTAGTTGTAGAGGATGTTGCTCTTCTATCATTCCACACACAGACATCATGCTGATGATTCATTCATCTCCACATTTCCTCGATCCCGACGTTTTTTCTTCTTCTCTCTCCCTCTCTCTCACTCTCACTTATATATATATATATCTATATCTATATCTATATCTATATACACAATCGATGCTTGGATCATGGATCCCATTGCTTTGATGGATTGTAGATCTGGAGCTAGTTCAATACCTATCCGGTCATTGGAATAAGGAGATGCATAATTATCCACATCATCAAACATTTTTGGGTGTAAAAACCAAGGTACTAGGCCTTTGACCCACACTCACATAGAAAGCAAAAGTTGATGAGAAAAGTTGGACACTTGAAAATTATCAAGTAAAAACGTACTTAACATTCGATGACATCCTGGAAACAACGCTTTACCACCTCTACAGCGGTTTCTCCGGAAATCATTGGGCCGAGACCCACAAAAAACCGAGATAGACTCCTGAGAATGCCCCAAATCTACCTGTAAGAAACCAGAAAATCGTGCAGCATCAATTTTTACGTTATCTAACCTGATTTGCCATCAGAATTCACCTGAGAGACCATCCAGTTGTTATTCTTTTTAATCCGGTTGTTGGACATTACCTTATAGAACTTATGATACCATGTTTCAGACCCCAACTTTTCTGATGGTCGTATCCGGAAAAACACATGGGGGAATTGCCGACTTGTTTTGTGGCCGGTACTACCGGTGTACCCCAATTTTCCTCCATGTGAACATTGCCACTCTTCATGCTGAAAGATCTGAAAGCCCATTCTTCAGCAAGGCAAACCCCCCAATTTTAGATGCTTGGGGCCCAAGAAAATCTCTGATGGTTAGTACTTTTTTTACAGCTTCACCCCCAAAATTGTTGGTTGGTTTTGTTCCAAACTCAGATAACTCAGGATTTTCGAGCTTTGGAAACTCAAACTCCAAACCTTTTTCAACAACATTTCAACACCATACATCCAATGTGTTTTTTATTTTTTTGACGCAGACTTTACCATTTCATGAACTGCCCACTGGTTTCCAACATGGTGTTTGACTTGGAATTGGACAGCCATACATTGTCCAAACTCAAAAAATGTGGGAAACCCATAGATTCCAAATCAAGAAATGTTGGAAACCCATACATTTTCCATGTTAAAATGTGGGAAACCCATCCATTCCACATACATTTGGTGTTTCAACACGTCAGACACCGACGCCACGCGTGAGGCCGCCGCGGCCGAAGCGGCCGAAAGTTCCTCGGAGGATGCGGAGATGGCCGGGGGATCCAGTGGGAAATTTGGGATTTTCAGCTGGGAAAATCATCGATGTTGGAGATTAACAGTTATTAATAGATAATGGATAATGTTACTGGATTTATATACTGTAGGCTAATATCCATTATCTATAGATGTTGGAGATTAATATCCATTAATATCCATTAATATCCATAGATGATTTTAATATCCATTATCCATAATATCGATATGATCTATAGATGTTTTTGGACATATTAATATCCATTAATATCCATTATCTATAAATATTACTATCCATTATCCATGATCCCAAACGACTGACTAGTTTTTGGATGATGATTTGAAATGGCTCCCCCCAAATCATCCAAGTCCGAAACGACCATGACTTAGTACTGAAAGCCATGGTGACGACGTCCATCCCTGACTTGGGACACCTCCCTTATGAGGGATCACCAGTCATGGATACTGATCGTTAAGAATTTGGTGAGTAGTATTTACATTAATGATGGTGATGAATGGTCATTTTTTGGGTTTGATGTGTTTATTCAATTCAATACGGAAAATAAGGAAGCATATGGATGGTTTACCTGATTTGATCAACAAAAAGGGATTTCTGTGGGAGCATTATGGTTACCCTCCGGTGTCATCAAAGGTGGCTGGCTGGGAAACCCCGAGAGGTTCCTAAATGGGAAAATCATCGAAGTAAATGAGGAATTTTCAAGCCACGTGCAAAAAAATGACACCCGGCGGCTATTTGGCGATTCAAGACATGGACTTGATAAAATCTAGAAATGGGATTTCGCCAAGAAAAAACATATATTTTTGGCAGACATATGGGAACAAGGTGGAAGAGAAATAGTCATCATATTTTGGTACATTCTTAAGATATACCTAGATATATCTAGGACCTAGATATACTACAAATCCATACAAAGTCCTGTATGTTTCTTCAGGATTTGTCATGAATCGTGCAGTGCATCCCGAATCCTGGGACAATGACTCCAGTCGCGACCTGTGTATTGCATAGTTTTCGAGAGGGAAAACTGTTCTAACTCATCTCTACGTCTCTTTTTAAAGGACATTGAATATGCCAAAGCATTGTAGATTGTTCATCAATTTCCATCAATTTCCTTTACCCTCCGGTTTCATCAAACATGGCTAGCTAGGCTTAGAGTTCGATGATCCCAAAAAGATCTCCGCAGGTAGCCAAGGCCCAACGGCTACGGGCCCAGCTGAACGAAGCTTACGAGATCTCGGCACAGGTTGGGCTTTTCAGCTGTGGTGAGCTCACGATTTGTGGCTCATCGAAATCGTGTGCGTAGCTTAGTTCACCCTAGTTATAAGTGAATGAAGCCTACATATTCCACTTGGAACCAGATTTTGTTAGCTACTTCGGATTCGTGGGATGAGCCACCCAGTAGATTCACACGGTTTTTCGTTGGTGATAGTCTGACACAAAGCGGCGAAGCCAACAGCAAAAACCCATCCCCAATGTCATCAGAGATGGCCAAGTATACATCAACAATCAAAAGTTTGGTTGATCGGATTAGCGCATTTTGGTCAAATACCTGAAGTGTACCATCCCCCCAAATAATAGCTTGACCCTGATAGAATTGTCTTGCAACCTCTTATTTGGCAGGGTCGATTGGTTCGTTGGGATGATGATAAAATTATTATGATTAAGTACTATATATATTATAACCATATCAATATCCCCATTTTTGCATTCCACCCCCCTTGCCATTACATTCCCATTTGGGTCTGCAAACTTCCATTTTTTTGTGGCTTCACTCCCCAAGCCTTGCTTCTCCCAGTGAGCAAATTCATGGCAAAGCAATCCCTTTGTCATGCGCGATCGCTGAAAGGCGGCGCTGGCGGCCGCCCAAAAGGCTGAGGTGTGGCTAACAAGACCATGAAACAAACGGGGGGAAGTTACCCAGTTACCCGTTCACTTGTCCCGGAATTGAAACCAGGGGATGGTGACCTTTACCCATTGACTTTGTCATTTTGAATAGGACCATTTCTGACCCCTCACGACTTTTCTCAGGCGGCCGTTGCCTCGGTCTCCCGCAAGCGAAAGAAGTCCTCGTCCTCTTCGGCACGCGGGGGTTCTTCGCGGGGCCGGAGGGCAAATTTATCAACGACTTGGCTCAGCTGAAGTGATCACTTCATTAGACCTTATAAATCTTATAACATGTGATCAATAAACACATGTTCGTAGTGGAAACAACGAAGACCATAAAACAACTGCGGTGGTCAAGATCTTACTCAGCGTTGTCGCACCATATGTCATCCAGTGGCTCTGGGCTGAACCGGGACTCCCTTAAACCTGGTGGTTCCTACAGGAATTGTTCGGAGACTCACATTGCAAGAGGCCGCCAACATATGTGAATTTAGCAACAGATTGGATATCCCAAGAATATCCGAAGAATATAGTAAGCTACTATATATATAATTATATATATATACATATGTATAAATAAAAATAAATAAATAAACGCATAAATAAATAAATATATATATATATGAGTCCGGACTCCGGATCCCTGGCCCCCCCCCCAAATGGTATGGTCCCCCAAGCTCACGCTCTCGGGAACACGGGACACGGGACACGGGACACGGGACACGGGACACGGGACACGGGACACGGGACACGGGACACATACATACATACATACATACATACATACATACATACATACATACATACATACATACATACATACATACATACATACATACATACATACATACATACATACATACATACATACATACATACATACATACATACATACATACATACATACATACATACATACAACATACATACCAACATACATACCAACATACCAACATACCAACATACCAACATACCACCACCACAGGCCACAGGGGGGGGGACCAGAAGAACCATACCACCACCACAGGCCACAGGGGGGGGACCAGAAGAACCATACCACCGGGGGGGGGGACCATGGGGTGGGGCGGGGGGCTTGGGCGTCCTGGGTCATATATATATATATATACATAATATTAATTTGTTAACCCCAGATGAACAACCCTTGGTTTATTAAGGTGGCTTAAAGTTAATCGATCGATTGCCAGGACAGCTCGGACTCTTGAGAGGCTGGAGCAAAAGGTGCAAGAAAAGGAGTGGATTCCGCCCGTGCCGACGATGTCCGTAGCCATAGGAAATTATAGGGGGGTTTCCTAAAATAGAGGTACCCCTAAATCATCATTTTTTTTTTTGATTTTGGAATAAACAATCCAGCTATTTTTCCCGAATGCGTAGCAAGGGTTCCCATTTCACTGAAGTCTCGCACGACATGCTTGTTTTGAGGCTCCAACATGTCTCATCTCGATTCTTCTGGTTTCTTCTGGCCTCGCCGTGTCTATGGGTGAAGTTGCAAAACCTATCCTGCTTCATGGTGCCAAAGCAAGTTGTAATGTGGTTTTGCATGCCAGGTGTGGCACTTCGTGACATTCTCAGGTGTCTGCAAACATGTCGAAAGTCATTTTGTGTGGCAGGGGCAATACTTTTGCGTCGTTTGCAGAAGAGGCGTTGCATTTTTCGTGGCAGGCGCAGCACTTTGGAGACCTCCATCGTCATTTTGCGTGGCAGGCGCAGCACTTCAGACGTGTCGCATTGCGTGCTCTACACTCTACACTCCACACTCTACACTCCACACTTTACACTCAACACTACATTCCACACTTTACACTCTACACTTTAGACTTTACTCTCCACACTCTACTCTACACTCCACACTCCACACTGCACACTCCACACTCCACACTCTACAGTCTACACTCCACACTTCACACTTTACGCTTTACACTCCACACTTCGCACTCCACACACTCCACACTTGGTGTCAAGTCTCGCACCACAGTCTCACACCACCCTTCATTGAGTGTATTGTTATGTGCTTTCAAGTCTCACACCACCCTTCATTGAGTGTATTGTTGTGTGATGTCACGTCCCACACCACCCTTTCATTGAGTGTATTGTTATGTGATGGACAGTCTCACACCACCCTTCATGAGGTAAAAGTTATCCGTAACTCGGAAGATTGCTTCCCAACTTCCTTTGACCACATATCCAAAAACGTCTTCAATGATTTTGTGACAGTTATCCACTCAGATTCGTTTCCATTTAGCGCGCTTTCCGGCTGGTGTCTGCGACTGGCAAAGTGACAGTGAGACTTGAAATCAACTCTGCGGCTCAATTTTCTTGAGTTTATGGATACCGATCAAATTTGCTGAAGAGTTTTGTTGTCACGAAGATCGAAAGACGACAGCGGCTTCAATTCACATGCGACAGAGTGGAGTCTTAGGCCTTGAGGAGTGATCTGTGGACAATATCTCGACACAAAATTGGTTGACATCATCCACCATCTTATCACCATCTCATGTTTGGCAAAAGGATTTTGTTCATCCACAGAATGACTGAATTGGAGATGATCCTTAGCAAGGCTTCCGGTACCTTGCTCTGCCAGCTGACTTGGGGTTCAAAGCGACACTGGAATTTAGATAAAGAAGTGCTAGTAGCAAAAGGAATAGCAGTAATTATAATCCTAATGCAAGCATCCTCAAGCTGTGCTTGCGGACACATCCCTTCAACACCTCCGACATTTGCATCGTTCACCAGTTTGACTTTTGAAGATTGACAACATGCTCCCACCACAAATCAACATGCGCTCTTGAAGATCCACAGCAGCACCCGCCATTGTCCGCACTTCTTGCCATGGACGTGCGAACCACGGTGCGACTGCCTGGGCTTTGTTTTTGGGTGTCCATTCAGAACGGAGGATTTACCTCCAGAAATGGGGGATATGTTTCAGGTATACGGTACACACATAGTAATAATGATAATAACAATGATAATGATAATAACAATGATAATGATAATAATGGTAATGATAATGATAATGATACTAGCTCTTGATTGATAATAATATATAATGATAGTAAACATAACAGTGACTGTTTTATTATACTATAATATATATATATATACACCAGTAGTACCGCACAAGGCGGTGGCGGAAGTTTCAGAATAGGAAACCTATAAGGAGAGCTTGGTTGTTGTGAATCACGGATGGCAGGGCGAATCCACTGATGGATTGAAAGGTGGTTGGAGTTGTGTTTTTTTTTGGAGTGGTTGCAATGGTTGCAGTGGTCACCTGGTCGGTCACCTCACCCACAACTGCTGGATGTAGTGTGATGTAGTGCAGCTGTAGTTGTAGTTGTAGTGTAGTGGAGTTGTAGTTGTGGTGTATTATAGTTGCAGTTGCTTTTGGTGGTGTAATGAGTGTAGTGTAATGTAATGTAGGGTAGTGTCGTGTAGTCTAGTGTAGCGTGGTGTGGTGTAGTGTAGTGTAATGTAATTCGCGTAGTGTAGTAAAGTGTAGTGTAGTGTAGTCTAGTCTAGTCTAGTGTAGTGTAGTGTAGTGTAGTGTAGTGTAGTGTTATATAGCATAGTTGTAGTTGTAGTTGCAGTTGCAGTTGCAGTTGCAGTTGTAGTTGTAGTTGAGTGGAGTGTAGTGTAGTGTAGTGTGGTGTTATGTAGCATAGATGTAGTTGTAGTTGTAGGTGGGTGGAGTGTAGTGTAGTGTAGTGTAGTGTGGTGTGGTGTAGTGTAGTGTAGTGTAGTGGTGGTTGTAGTTGAAATTGCTACAAATCATTCACGTTTTCCTCACTTTTGACAAGGTGCACAATCGTTTGTCCGGCCACGCAAATCGACATCTGAACGTCCGCAAGTGGTCGGAACATGTGGTGTTTTTAACATTTTGACTTGGAAATGTGCTTCGCGCCACAGCAACGTGCACTTTTTCGACATCTCAACTTCCAAAAGTGGTCCGGGACTGTCAGTTTTTAACACTTTTGACTTCGAAATGCGCTTCGCGCCGCAACGGCGTGCGCTTTTTCGTTATCTCAACTTCTAAAAGTGCTCCGAAGCTGACGTGGTTTGTACATTTGGACTTCGAAATGTGCTTCGCGCCACAACGGCGTGCACTTTTTCGACATCTCAACTTCCAAAAGTGGTCCGAGAATGGTGTGTTTTATGCATTTTGACTTCGAAATGTGCTTCGAGCCACAACTGCGTGCAATTTTTCATCTCTCATCTGACCAGATGTCTCCGCACCCGCCGCTTTAGCGAGCCTACTTTTCAACTTTCCGGGGCCACAAATCATTGGAAAAAACGTAGTGAATCGCGACATTTCTACCTTTTTGCGCAGCTGCATCTTCTTTCTTCTGACCCTTTCTCTTCTCTCTGACCCTTTCCATATCTGCTTTCCATCTGTCCATATTGTCGGAAGTTTGACTTCTAAACTTCCTTCGATAAATATCCATAGCAGAAGTCGTGATCGTGATGTTATCAAGAATCCACATGGCCATTTCGTTCATCAATCCCCTATTTTCAGGTACCACACTCATTTTCAATCGATTCTCGGTTTTCATTCATTGTCCACCCTACCTTCTGATGATTATGATGATGATGACAATAATAAATAATAATGTTCATTTTCTTTAGACTTTAAACAATAGTTTAATGATGAATATTGCTGCGTGCTACCTATATTGATGTTTTTTTTATCATTATGATTATGATCATTATCTTTTTAAATGATTATTGTAATTGCTTCTTTTTAAAAACATGTACTGATTTTTTTTGACAGTTTTTTCACATATTTCCCGGAAATACTATTCCGGCAAACTTTTGTGTTCACAATGGTGAGTTTCAGCCTGGCACTGCAGAAATCAACGCGCGCAACATCTTTGCAGGCCGCAGGTTCCCGGTTCCCTGAGGTTTCAGGTCCTGTTTCAATGCTACTTTTACAATCTAGGTGAGTTTTACTTACAGGGGCATGCTCCGCCGGCTACAGGTCGATCCTTCCATCAAAGAGGCCTTTGATGCGTGCGCTAGTTGAACCATGGGCGTTGGGCATGGGGAGTCAAGGAAGTCGCTGAACCATGGCCATTGATTGGTACGTCTTTTCAGCTTGGCATGTGATGTGGGTTTGCCAAAACACGGGTGCCATCCTCAAAATCCCAGCGTTGATCCTCATTTTGTTTAGACATTAACTATTGGTATTCCGGTATTTCCCCCATTTTGGGACAAAACCCTCATGTGATTCCATAAAACCCCCCCATCCCCACGAAGCATCCAGCTGTGCCACATGGCAGGCCCTTGGCTCTGCCTGGCATTGCTCCACGTCATTTGCTGGTGCTCAACGGCGAGAAGGTGGCACCCCATGGCCATCCCCATATCTACCCGCTCAATGTACAAGATCAAGATCTCCAGTTTTGAAGGTGTTGATTTTTTCTTGAAATTCCCAAATTTGTATTTCTTGAAGATGTTTGAAGATGTTTTGGAAATTCCCACATTTCAGCACGAAATCTTCATACTTGGGTGTGCATGAAACGGCGTTGCAAGTGGGTCAAATCACCATACATCACCATATATTATCAATATAGATATGTGAGATCTACCCCAATTATAAATTAGTGGGATTGGCCTCTCAGCATCAATCGCTTTGGTACATAATTGGGGTATTCCAGTATACCCTCCAGTAAACCGACATGGCTATGGAACATGGACCATTTATAGATGATTTTTCCCCGAGACGGTGGTTTTCCATAGTCGAAGGAAGTTTAGAAGTCAAACTTCCGACAATATGGACAGATGAAAAGCAGAGCAGGGAAGAGGCAGAGAGAAGAGAAAGATTAGAAGAAAGAAGAGTAGAAGAGAAAGAGTAAGTAGAAAGAAGATGCAGATGCGAGAAAAGGTAGGAAAGTCGCGATTCACTGCGTTTTTTCCAATGATTTGGGGCTCCGGAGGGTCGAAAAGTAGGCTCGCTAAAGCGGCGGGTGCGGAGCCAGCTGGCCAGATGAGAGATGACAAATTACACGCCGTTGAGGCGCGAAGCACATTTCGAAGTCAAAATGCATAAAACACACCATTCTCGGACCACTTTTGGAAGTTGAGATGTCGAAAAAGTGCACGCCGTTGTGGCGCGAAGCACATTTCGAAGTCAAAATGTACAAAACACCTCAGCGTCGGACCACTTTTGGAAGTTGAGATGTCGAAAAAGTGCACGCCGTTGTGGTGGAGGGCGACGTGAGCAAAGATTTCGCTTGAAAAGTCGGTTTGAGAATCATGTGTGTAAAACAGTCATAAATTGTATAAATCATAAACTTTATAAACCATCTTCCAGTCATCACCATGTTTATTGGTGGTATAAAACATGTAAAAACCATTCCCAGTCATGGGTGGTAAACATGACATCGCTTTAATCACAAAAAACTCCAGCTCCGGCTGAGAAAGACCACTAAGATCACCGCCTCTCAGGTCGTTGATACCCTGAAGAAAGCCAACACATCACTCTACCTACCTACCTACCTATCTATCTATTTTTCTATCTATCTATCTATCCATCCATCTATCCATCCATCCATCTATCCATCTATCTATCCATCTATCCATCTATCCATCTATCCATCTATCCATCTATCGAGCTATCGAGCTATCGATCTATCGATCCATCGATCTATCGATCTTCGATCTATCGATCGATCGATCGATCTATCTATCTATCTGTCTATCCATCCATCCATCCATCCATCCATCCATCCATTTGGCTATCTGTTTATCTATCTTTCTATCCATTTGTGTCTCTCCAAAAGCACTTACATCAAGACGAGACAAGACCAATATAGTACAATTCCATAACATCGCATCGCATTGCATCGCATCGCACAATTATATATATACATATATATATATACATATACATATATATATATACATATACATATATACATATATATATATATGTACATGTATATATATATATATATATATGTATGTATGTACATGCATAGCTACAGACATGCAGGCATACAGACATGGACAAATGAAGGTATGTTTGGTCACATATTTTCTGAGCATTTCACACATTGTTTCAATGTTTGGGATGGCCAGTGCGGGTACATAGCCGATTGAGATGGGCCTCATTTCCCCACGAGGCTCCGGAGACGTCCGAGGACAACAATGCAGAACCTGGATTACCCACTTTGATTTGCGAGTCTGCTGACAACAGTCGGCAGTGTAGGACATGATTTCTCTTCTTCTTTGCAGATGCAAAGAGGCAATAAGATGCTTCAGCTTGCATCTAGTCTAGGCTTCATGTATTGAATCCTTTTCTTTGCTTCTTTCACAGACACAAGCACATTGATGGCATGAAACATAAGACAAAGCAAGGATGCAGCCTTTTGCCCCAAACTTTCTGTATCTTTGGCATATCTTCCTTTTAAGGGGCAGCATGCTAATGTGTCAGGGTGGGAACAAAAGCACTTTCAGTGTATGTTGCTCCGGAGACATCCGAGGACAACGATGCAGAGCCTGGTGAGGCTGATGCCTCTAAGAAAGTCAGACTCCCAGGAATGATGCGCTTCATATTCCTTTCATATGGCCTTCATATGGCCTTCATATGGGTGTCTGTCTGGAGTTGTGAGAGCGAGGTTGTAAAGGGGGTAGCAGAATTAAGGCCTGTACCTTGGCCCTATAGAGGGAAGTACTTGACAAGAGTCCTTTGGCCCGTCATGCCGGCTGAACAATTCGGGTTAATCCACTTGTAACTGGTTATAGCCTACTTAGTAAATGGGATGATCCATTAAGTAGCGAGCAAAGTGGGAGAGTCACAACCATTTTGTATTTTTTTGGCAAAGCATGATGGAATCCCCACACAGGCCCTGGAATCTGTGGAACATTCCGATTTTTCCCCACCTGCCAGGTGAGGGTTGTTAGATTTTATCAGAGTTGTTCTTCTCCTCCTCGGCTAGCTCTTCTCCTCCTTCTCCTTCTCCGCTTCCTCTTCCTCCTCCTGCTCCTCCGCCTGTTTCGCCTCGACCATGTCTGCATCAACTTCCACCTCAACTTCCGCCTTGCCAACTCTTCGCCAAGCTCTTTGCCAACTTCCCAGCTCAGTGCGCACTGCTGGACCTAAACCTGGGACCTTCCCAGTGCGCACTGCTGGACCTCAACCTGGGACCTTCCCAGCTCAGTGTGCACTGCTGGACCTCAACCTGGGACCTTCCCAGCTCAGTGTGCACCGCTGGACCTCAACCTGGGACCTTCCCAGCTCAGTGTGCACCGCTGGACCTCAACCTGGGACCTTCCCAGCTCAGTGTGCACCGCTGGACCTCAACCTGGGACCTGCCCAGCTCAGTGTGCAGCGCTGGACCTCAACGGCCAGATAGAATGCCAGAAGATATGCCAGATAGAAAGCTATAAGATATGCCAGATAGAATGCCAGAAGATATGCCAGATAGAATGCCAGAAGCTATGCCAGATAGAATGCCAGAAGGTATGCCAGATAGAATGCCAGATAAAATGTCAGATAGAATGCCAGAAGATATGCCAGATAAAGTGCCAGAATGTTTGCCAGATGGAATGCCAGAACATATGCCAGAAGATATGCCAGGTAGAAAGCTATAAGATATGCCAGATAGAATGCCAGAAGATATGCCAGATAGAATGCCAGAAGGTATGCCAGATAGAATGCCAGATAAAATGTCAGATAGAATGCCAGAAGATTTGCCAGTAACAACATGTATAAATGTCATGGTGGGGATCACACGAAGTAAAGTAATTTTTTGGTTTGGTCCATTTTTGGGTTTCCATGGCAAACTCTGGTTTCCAGGTTTGATGAGTTAGACTTGACACATTTTTGGGCACCCTATTTTCCAAAACAAGTGAAAGCCTGGTTGAGCCAACGATTCATCATTTTTTTTTGTGCGTGTGCGTGTGTGTGTGTGCGCGTGTGTGTGCTTTGGCACCCGCCAAAGGGTAGGCAAACTGGGTATGGGTCTCGAACGAATTTCTTTCTGCAGGAGTCTCGCTGGCCTGAGTGGCTGTGCTGCTGCTTCTCTAGGCGACCACCAGTCCGACTGTGCGGAGGAAACATGATCAGTGGGCTCGAAAATGAGGGGTTTCTACTTGAAAACTTGGTTTTAACCCCAGAAAATATCCGTTTTAATGACAGGGATATCATGATAAATCAGAGGATTTGGGGCTACATTTTCAGCCAAACCCGAATGGAACCAAAGTGACCATACTGGTTGGCTGATGGTCCTGAAGGCTTGTAGGGAATACAATCCATAATGGTTTGTATCCTTCATCATTCGTGAGCAAACCGGATGGTATCATCAAACGGGGGCGCCTTTGGGTGCGCCAAATCCTTTGATAGTTACATGGATCGAAACCCAGCTTTTAAAATTGTGGCCAGCCATGTCAGCCAAAAAAGAAATTGCAATGTCCAGCTGTTATTTCTTTAAAAGTTTAAAGATATTTTATATGTTGATATACATTGGTGTATCGTTTACAGTTGGTAAGCGCGCGAACACGAAATGCGATAAATGTTGTTCTCCCCCTTTCATATGCGTAATGCGCGACGCGTATATGGGTGGTATGTGTGCCTTCTTATATGATATAAGTGGTTTATATGGTGCCATGGATATGTATGAGGGACAAGGTCAGTTTATAAGCGCATGTCTAGACCTCTGTCCAGCAGGGCTCGAAGACGCGGAAGCGCATCACGCTGAATGGCATTCGCAACTTCCCAACATTCGTGTTCAGTGTGCCGATGCAGGGCAATGAGCATCATTACTACTTCGCAATGGTCACCTTCCTTTTACTGTTCATCTCTCAAGAGCTCACATCGCACCATAAGCCGTACGCAGTATACACTTCGCATGTCCAGCATCGTGGCCATCAGGAGCCTACGGTCCCACACCGTCGCCTTGTGATGCCATTATGCACTTCGAGTGAGAAGCAATGTTTATGTGGCGGCATGTCTGACTGTCAGTTCCCACTCACCTGCGCCGAGAGTCTCGCTGTTGAATGCAGTTGCATCCACCATGGCCTTTCAGGCAGCGATCAGACACAACGGAGACTTGAACCCCTGGGCCAGGCTATCTCGCGTTCTTGTCTTGTGCCAATGTGGCTGCAGATCCTTAGCAGGGGGCAAGGGACGCCAAGGTGCTCTTCGTACTGATCTTGCCAACTTCAACACTCACACTGCACAGTTCATCCGTAAAATTGAGCCGGGGACGATTAGCCAGGCACCACACATCCAAGTAACGCACGGGGGCTCTCAGAAATCAGAACACAACCCGGGAAGCAAAGCCTTCAGGGGATCTCCGTGTACAGTCCACATGGCATGACCCCCTTCCCACTTTTTATTGCGCACTCAGTAAAAGCTGCACTAGCTCAGGAGAATGACCCCATCGCGCAATTTGAAGCGCTGTGGCTCCTTCCCATTGTGGATGTCACAGGCCCTGGACAACTGCCTCGGAGTCGCGGGTGCGCGTTCTGACACCAGTATCAGCTTGTGCATCCAGCAGTATCTGGACCATTTCCTTGTCCCTATTCCTTGCAGCGATGATCAATGGGGGTTCAATGGTGGGCATCGATCTCTGCTCGATGGCCAATCAGTTGCTTTGCAGCAAGGCAATTGCCAAGATGTGCTGCAATGGACAGAGGGGAGGCCTGAGTTGTGGCATGTAGATTGGGATCGGCTGCTGCCTCCAGCACCTGTCGCAACAGCCTGTTGAAGGGGTCTATCACTCCGTTAGGCCTCCGACTCATGTCAACATAGAGAGCGACGCCGATGATATTGACCTCTATTCCTTTGACTAGGAGCAGGGGCTGGAGATGCCACAAAGTGTGAAAATTGGAGGAAGTCTCGCACGAAATGTTCGTTTTGATGCTCCAACATGTCTCGTCTTGAGTCTCTGGTTTTCCTCTGGCCTCGCCGTGTCTATGGGGGAAGTTGCAACACCTAATCTGCTTCACGGTGTCAAAGCAAGTTGTAATGTGGTTTTGCGTGGGAGGCGTGGCGCTTTCATGACATTCTCTTTTTGTGTGGCAGGCGCGTCGTTTTCAGAAGATGAGGCGCATTTTTCCTGGCAGGCTTGGCACTTTGGAGACCTCCATTGTCATTTTGCGTGGCAGGCGCAGCACTTGAGACGTGTCGTGTTGCGCGTCTTGTGCGAATCGCATTGTCAGGGCTGCGTGAAGTGGTGACAACATGCAAATTCCGTGGCAGGCGTGGCATGTTGTGACATGTGCAGACGCTCCGCACTCCACACTCTACTCTCTACACTCCACACTTTACATTTTACAATCTACCCTCTACACTCTACACTCCACACCCTACACCCCACTCCGCACTCCACACTTTACTTTACACTTTACACTCCATACTTTACATGTTACATACCACACTTTACACTTGACACTTTACACTCCACACTGTGCACTCCAGGCACTCTACACTTTACATTCCACACTTTACACTCCACACTCCACACTTTACGTTTTACACTTTGCTTTGCACTCCACACTCCACACGTTACAATATACACACTACACTCTACAATTTACACTCCACACTCCACACTCTACAATTTACACTCCACACTCCACACTTTACACTCTACACTTTACACTTCACACTCCACACTTTACACTCCACACTCTACACTTTACACTCTACACTTTACACTTTACACTTCACTCCACACTTTGCACTCCACACTTTACACTCCACACTCCTCACTCTACACTCTACACTCCGCACTCTACACTCTAAACTCCACACTTTACACTCCACACTCTGCACTTTCCACTCCAAACTTTACACTTTACACTCTATGCTTCACACTCCACACTTTACACTCCACACTTTACACTCCATACTTTACACTCCAGACTCTACACTCCACACTCCACACTTAGCACGCCACCTTCTTCCATATTCCACAGTCTACGGTGCACTGGTATGTTAACAGGGGAAAAATGTACAAGACTGTTTAAATAAACTGTTTCACAAAAGTGGTCTACGTGACTTCATATCCATGTGTTTCGAGATCTGTACCATTAACATACGTGATAGCATTCGGGTTCGTGGGCTGCATCTTGTTTTGGATCCTCCATGTATGGAAATCCCCGGATATGTTCATAGCATACACATAGACTCACATCTACTCGATATCCATATCTGTGATAATAATTTGCCTATAGGATCATAATAATTGCAAGATATCCAGTTGCGGGAATACTGGACAAATGCATAGAAACTCAAGACTTGAGGTGGTTTTCCAGAATTTGTGATCACAAGTTTCTACCACTAATCCAATGGATACTGGCAATCTCCAATCGCTTTGGGGTAACTCGCACGAATCCAGTTTCGGATATTGTCTGTCTGTGGCTCCAGGGTTCGGGGGGGGTGCGACCCGCGCGCCCCAGCGCGCAGACGGCGGCTGGCTGCCAGGCGCGGGGGAGGAGCGCATCCTGCAAAAAAAACAGCATTTAGTATCACCCAAAAAAATATAGAAAGAGTCAGAAAGGGTTGATTTTGCCGCTATCCTCTGGTAGAATTTACTTTTCTATCTTTTTGGGCGTCGTTATAAGTTTTAAACCAGGATATAAATGAGGGACGTAGGCTCAGTCCACTGATACCTGGGCTTGTAAGCTACCTACAAAGTGGGATGAACCACCAGGTTGGTTGAAGACTTTCTGTTGGGTCAGTTTGGTTGGGAAAATCTAAACTGGAAATACAAGGGGGGTTCCTCTCAAGTTTTGGCGCCTTCCCTCTGACAAGGCTTTGGCAGGTGCACCTGCATCCCATGGTCCATTGCTGGCGTAAGCTATCCCTCCCAGGTGGGTGCGACGCCGATGGCGGCACAGCTGGGGTCCAGATGGCTGCTGGCTGTTGTATTGCTGGCCTCGCTTAGACCGGCGGCCTCGTTTATTGAGGCCCACCGCTTGGGCTGCAACTGACTCGGGGCCATGGATCAAACAGAAGACCTCACGAGATTTTTCGAGGCTTTTCAAAGCAATCAGCCCGAAAAGATAATTCCTGAAAATCCCTGAGCAAATGTGAGCTAGGGGGACTTCCCTTGACCTATTGAAACTGAAAGCTATGACTTCTTGGGGCATGCGCAGGAGATTTTCCAACAGTTCGCCAGTGGCGGAGGGCAGCAGTGGCTCGGTGAACCATTTTTGAAGCTCCCAAGATGTATGGTAACCCCAGGCGACCCCAAAAAAAGAGATAGAAAAGGATAGAAAAGGTCCCAAACAGTGTGTCCACACTGAGGGGTTCTTGCGGTAGATATCGCTAGATGTTTAAGGCTGGGTCCACCCGGCCTCCGTTTTTTTTGCTGTAACTTCTCGCACAAAAGTTCCCTTGTGAGGTGTCCATGTGCATTTCGACCGCGCTGGCTCGCACAAGATGAGCGGCCCGTTTTGCCCGTTTCCGAAGGTGTAGTTTTACTAGCGCGCCATGCTCGTTTTTTGAGCTATGTCCATTTCGTGTGGCAGGCGTGGGACATCCGGGGCACTCGGAGGTCTAAAATCTAAAACGTCGTTTTGCGTGACGGGTGCGGAACATCAGGCATTTTTTCATCCGCGTGGCAGGCGTGGCACTTTCTGCACGCTAAACCGTTGGCAGGTGGGTCGAATGAGAGGTGCTTTTGGAGGCGAACTTGGACGACGTTTTGAAAGGGTCGAAAGTTTCGTTTTGCGAAACTGTCGACATTTTCGATTTTGGACATGATGATTATTCCATGTGAGGCGCAGCACTTCGGATGCCTTGGGCTCATTTTTCGTGGCAGGCGCAGTCCTTTGTTGTAGACCTCGACAAAAAAATGCCCGAAACCTAGGTAAAACGTTGTTTTCGTCATTTTCAATGTTAATGTTTCGTGGTGCGCGCAATGTTGTGTGAAAATCTAGCATGTGCTCGCGCAACTTTGTGCGTGTCGGATCGCTCTTGTTCTGGCGCGGTGCGAATTTTGATATCGCTCGCGCAAACCTCTCCGCACTTTGTGCGTGTCGGATCGCTCTCGTTGTGGCGTGGTGCGAATTTGATATCATTCCGGCAACCCTTGCGGCACTTTGTGCGTGTCAGATCGCTGGGGCGCCGTGCGGATTTTTATAATCAAGAGAGCTTGCGCAGAAATTTTGACAAGGAGTAGGAGGTCCTTTATAGCTCGCGCACGGATCTTCACAAGAGACCTCTTATAGGGAGCTTGTACAGAGATCTTGCCAGGAGACCTTTTCTAGAGATCTTGCCAAGAGACATCTTATATAGAGATCTTGCCAGGAGACCTCTTGTAGAGATCTCTTACAGAGATCTTGGCCAAGAGACCTCTTGTAAAGATCTTGTATAGAGAACTTGTGAAGAGAACGGAGATCTTGCTCAGAGATCTCTGTTAGAGAGCTTGAACAGAGATCTTGGTTGGAGCTCTCTTGCGGAGATCTCGCATGGGGATCTCAAATAGACACCTTGTGCAAATTTGAGCCTTACAAAGGGATCTTGCACAGCAGCTTCTACAGAGCTCTTCTTCGCTAAAGGGAACTTACAGAGTCTCACCAGGTCACCAGGTATCTCTTCGTCATGCTCCTTGCAACACTGATTAGGGTCTCTTGCCGAGATCATTTTTTTGGGCTGTTATTTTGCTATCTGATGACTTCGGGTTTCAACGGCCATGTTCTTTCGTTCGGCATCTGCGAGACTGGGATGGCCGTCCGCCGCTGTTGCCATGTTAAGGTTCCACTTCCAGATGGGTGATGGCGGCGCCTTTGAGATGGGTGGAGGCTCAGGGTGCCCATCAGTGAAAGATCTTGAAAAATCATAGAAAAACATCATCAGTATCACATCTATTGGCATTTTTTGTTAAAAACCCTCTGGTTATTTAACAGTTTGCAAAGGAACATGGCGCATTTATAGATGATTTATGATGCTATACCAATTCAGAATGATGTTTTTCCATGTTCCATCACTTTTTCGTCAGATGGGGATGGATCAGCACCAAAATTCAGCATACTTCTGACAGATGAAGATCGATAAATACTAACTATTTTGGTGTGAACAGAAGGGCACCAGAGTTTTTGCCCATATCGAAATCAATAATTTCCAGATCCTTGACACCTTATTATATCATGATCACAATTTGCAATATTTTGTAAACCTTTTGCAATTTAACACATTTTACATACTGTAAATCATCAGAAACTAGACGGGACAAAATGGTTTCCAGAACAAATTACCCGAGTCGAATTCCATGAATAACAATTAGTAACCACAAATAACGACAAATATATAATCATTCACAACCATTAACAACCATTAAAAACCAGGAAAAAAAATGAAAAACCCCTCGACCCCCTTTTTTCGGATGCGCGTCTCAATCGCCCTTTCTGGCCGTCGCTCAAAGCACTCATGGAATCCACGGGGACCACCAGTGGCCCACCACTTCGCTGGCCGGGTGCCTGGCCGTTGGGGCGTTGGGGCGCAACGCAGAGAGTCGACATGAAGATCTCCAACAATCCACCTATAAGAATAGTTGAGCTAGTGATTCTTATAGTGATAATCTAGCGATTATCTAGTGATAATCTAGTGATCAATATATTATCAATCCACCTAGTAGTGATAATCTAGTGATAATGATACTGATAATGATAGTGATTATATAATAATAGTGATAGTAGTTATAAACCATCAGTATTCTTATCATCTGTGGATTAATAGCGGTTATTATCATAGTGATCATCAATAACAGTACTTATCTCCATGCAACTATAATTATAGTGATAGCAGTGATAATAATAATACTACTAATCATCAGAAGAAGAATAATAGTTACAAATAATAATCACAAGAATAGTAGTCATAATAGTGATGATCATGGGAATCTGTTTTGGACTGACATTTTGGGACCCAGGGCAGACCCGACGAATCCCGAGGTATCAGCAAAAATGTGTGGAAGCCGCAAAAGGCCACATCCCGGGGATGGTTCGCACCATGCCCTGGCTGAAGTTTGAGGGGAGTTCTGGTTGAGAGTTATGTGGGTGCCTTAAAAATGACTGGTCATTTTTCCCTAGCCCAACAAAAACGAAAGCAACCCTAAGCCCTAAACAAACCTCAAGTAAGTCTGAAACTTACCCCAATTAAACTCTATATTGTTTTTTCGTGTCTTAGATCGAACTGGCCGGGTACAGTATCAACAGTTTGGAACATGAGTCAGTCGGGAACATTTTCAGGGGAGAACCTTCTGGTGGTGCTGCCAACAAACAGTGGCAAGACACGCATTGCTGCTGAGTTGTTGGGGTCTCAGATGTTGGACATCCAACCGCTTCGAAAAGGTCCTGGAGGACATGTGCAGTTGGCCAATTGAGAGCTGCCAAGAATCCATATTTTGATTCCTTTCCAGTGCCCCTAATCCGGGAACATATGGGTCCCATTATACGGTAAGTCCAAAGCTAGTTCTCAAACGTACATGGTCCCGAGGTTGGACCATTACCTAACACAGTGGCGCTGCGACTCCTCGGAGTGCAAGAAGAGAAAGCGGGGCACCGGGGATGGGAGTTGACCCAGGTCTTGGTGGATTTTCATGGGGATAAACTGGAGTTTTCGTGGGATGGGATATTTGATGGGATTTGCAGCCAACACTATGATCACTATGATATTTGTAGATTTTGATGGATTTAGTGTATGATTTATATGCAGAAACCAGCAAACATGGGATTTACATAAGCATCAAAAAATGGGCTTGAATCGATTTCAACGCCCATTGAAATAGAATGACCCGAGCAGATTGGAGCGACAGAATAGGGTAATGCCATCGTGAAACTACTCTGGCTGGTGGTTTCAACTAGTTTATTTTCAACCCGAATGGAAGGAGATCCAACGGACTCGTATCAAGATTGAAACCACCAAGCAGTGCGGTTGGATGTTGTGAAGTTGAATACTTCAATGGTCACATCCTTGTGAAATCAAACATTTGGATTGTTTCCCGCAACCCCGTCGTCAAGAAGGTGCTGCCAGCCGCCACATCAGGTGGTGCGTGCTTCTTACGCCCACCGGACCTCTTGCTGATCAGCAGGCCCTGGGTGGCAATTTCTGGCAGATACCCCAAGTTTCCTTCGTCAAACTCGTATTTTGCTGGGATTCGGATTTCCCAGTTTATGAGCGGATTCACAGAGTTTTGAATGTATACGTTGCTAGGATCATCTAAAGTCTCCAGTTGCTTCAATATTTTTTTAAAAGCATCTATAAATATCTCAGTGTTGGTTCCTGTAATAATCGCATTCTAAAATCAGCCAGCCTTTCATCATCCTAACAGAAATATTTATAGATGGATCCTAACATCATCATCATCATCACCACCAGCATCATCAGCATCATCAGCATCATCAGCACCGAGCCACTTCCTTTCGGGCCAGTGGCCGCGATGAATGGCGATTTAAGCCATTGGTTCACGGGGATAAAACGGCAATCGAAAAATCCAACAGATCCCGCACCGAGCAGACCCCGTGTTACTGAAAAAACCTGTTTATGAAAGGATTCCTTTCATTTGGACTGTTGTGTTTTCCACAATGGTGTGATTCCCTGAATGGTGCATAACATAGAGTTTTGCTTTTGACCTATTGGCGCAAAAAATGTAATAGAAACATTTGCTCTAAATGCGGCCCTCTTTCAGGTCCAATTTGAAGCGGTAACAAATTACCACCGTCCCCGGGTTTGGTGGTTCATCCCAGCTAGAAAGCGGTGAATAACCATGGTTAGCAAGTCCCCTAAGAGGGTTATCCTCATTGTCCCGATTATAATCGGGCCAATACCAGGTTACTATAGCCAGTTGCTAAATGGTATGAACCACCAAATAGTGAAGGTGGTTACATCCATTTTCCATTTTCTGTGTGCCTTGCGAGGTAAAGGTGCCAAAGGGCATCATGCCACTCCACAGCCTGATAAAGTCCCAGGCGGGTGGTCTGATGCCATAGCTCATCTCACAGAGGTGCAAATTTGGCCCTGGTTTGATCATGATTATCATCCGCTACGGGAATATCTCTTACAATGGGATGGGATGAGGGTATTTTTCCCGAATGCGTAGCAAGGGTTCCCGTTTCACTCTGGAGGGCTGGGGGCTGAGGGTGTGTTCGCTCGACGTTGCGTTTACGTCCGCAACCGTTCGCAACCGTTCGCAACCGTCCGCGTGAGGGCCGTATGGCCGTGCCTATGGTAAGTTCTGCAGAAGGGGTCACTTTTGGAGGATTCACATGTGGCGTTGCTTCGTTTCGCGTGCCAGGCGTGGCACTTCGTGACATTCAGACGTTTTTTGTGACGTGTCGAAAATCGTTTTGTGTGGCAGGCGCAATACTTTTGCGACCTTTTCCGAAGACGCGTTGCAGTTTTCGTGGCAGGCGCAGCACTTTGGACGTGTCCATCGTTAATTTGCGTGGCAGGCTGTCGTGTTGCGTGTTTTTTGCAAATCGCATTGGCAGGGCTGCGTCAAGTGGCGACAGGGTGCAGATTCCGTAGCAGGTGTGGCATTTTGTGAGATGTGATGAAAATTCACGGAAGCCTCGCACGAAACATCGATTTTGAGGTAGCAAATTTAGAGGTTCCTAAGAAGTAGGAAAACGTCGATTTTGAAGCAGGAAGTCTCGCACGAAAGGCTCGTTTTGATGCTCCCACGTGTCTCGTCTCGAGTCTCTGGTTTTCCTGTGGCCTCGCCGTGTCTATGGAGGAAGCTGCAAAACCTCTCCTTTTCGAATGTTTTCAAGCAGGTTGTCATGTCGTTTTGCGTGGCAGGCGTGGCGCTTTGTGACATTCCAACCTGTTTGATAACGCGTCGAAATTGTCAAAATTGGAGGAAGTCTCGCGCGAAAGGCTCGTTTTTCTGTGCCCACGTGTCTCGTCTCGAGTCTCTGGTTTTCCTGTGGCGTCGCCGTGTCTGTGGGGGAAGCTGCAAAACCTCTCCTTTTCGAATGTTTTCAAGCAGGTTGTCATGTCGTTTTGCGTGGCAGGTGTGGCACTTTGTGACATTCCAACCTGTTGCATACCGTGTCGAAAGTTCTTTTGTGTGGCTGGCGCAAGAATGCACTCCACACTTTACACTCCACACTCCACCACACGCTACACCTTACACACTCCACACTCCTCACTCCACACTTTACACTTTACACTCCACACTCCACAATTTACACTTTAGACTCTTCACTCCACACTCTACACTTTACACTCCACACTCCCAACTCCACAATTTACATGTAGACTCTTCACTCCACACTCAACACTTTACACTCCACAGTTTACACTTCGCACTCCACACTTTACACTCTACACTTTACACTCCACACTCTACACTCCACACTCTACACTCCACACCCCACACTCTACACTCCACACTCCACATTCCACCACACTCTACACTCTACACGCTCCACACTCCTCACTCCACACTTTACACTCCACACTTTACACTCCACACTCGTCACTTTACGCTTCACACTCCGCACTCCACACTCCACACTCTACACTTTACACTCCGCACTCCACACTCTACACTTTCCACTTCACACTCCACACTCTACACTCCACACTTTACACTCCTCACTCCGCACTCTACACTTTACACTCCACACTCCACACTCTACACTTTACACTCTACACTTAACACTCTACACTCCACACTCCAGACTCCAGAGTCTACACTTTACACACTCCACACTCCTCACTCCGCACTTTACACTCCACACTCCTCACTTTACACTCCACACTCCTCACTTTACACTCCACACTCCACACTCTACACTTTCTACTCCACACTCCACACTCTACCTTCACACTCCACACTCCACAATTTAGACTTTACACTCCTCACTCCACACTCCACACTCTACACTTTACACTCTACAGTTTGCACTCTACACTCCACACTCCACACTTTACATTTTACACACTCTACACTCCCTATTCGACACTTTACACTCCACACTCCTTACTTTGCACTCCGCACTCCACACTCCACACTTTCCACTCCACGCTCCACACTCTACACTCTCCACTCCACACTGCAGACTGGTAACAAGGGAAATGTGTACGAGACTGTTCAAATATGTTCAAATAAACTATTGCATAAAAGTGTTCTGCGTGACTGCATATCCATGTGTTTTGACATCTGTACCATTAACATGCGTGTGAGCATTCGGGTTCGTGGGCTGCATCTTGTTTCAAGACAGTGGTAGATTGTGAGGAACCCGACGTGGACTGGAACTTGGTACGGATCGTGGAGGCAGGGTCAGTTTTAACTGCCGGATTTTCTGCGGGTGTAATGGTTGGGTTTCCTCATGTTTACCCGGAGATTGATCAATCATTACATCTCATCATAGCTTCTTATGGATTCTTTGCGCCAGGGCCGTTACCTTCGAGCATTCGATTGTCTATCGAAGCTTCGACTGGCGGTGTACGTCCAGGACCAGGAGATCCAGGGGGTTGTCTTCGGCGCTTGGAAGGCCCCTGCCGGCACCAAGAACTTTGCGCCAGGGCCGTTACCTTCGAGCATTCGATTGTCTATCGAAGCTTCGACTGGCGGTGTACGTCCAGGACCAGGAGATCCAGGGGGTTGTCTTCGGCGCTTGGAAGGCCCCTGCCGGCACCAGGAACTCGTCCACGAGTGGTGTTTTCCATGAAGTGGGCTGTCCAGCTATCATAGCTTCTTATGGATTCTTTGCGCCAGGGCCGTTACCTTCGAGCATTCGATTGTCTATCGAAGCTTCGACTGGCGGTGTACGTCCAGGACCAGGAGATCCAGGGGGTTGTCTTCGGTGCTTGGAAGGCCCCTGCCGGCACCAAGAACTCGTCCACGGGCGGTGTTTTCCATGAAGTGGGCTGTCCAGCTATTGGGGGTACCCCATACTCTCATAGCTTCTTATGGATTCTTTGCGCCAGGGCCGTTACCTTCGAGCATTCGATTGTCTATCGAAGCTTCGACTGGCGGTGTACGTCCAGGACCAGGAGATCCAGGGGGTTGTCTTCGGCGCTTGGAAGGCCCCTGCCGGCACCAAGAACTCGTCCACGGGAGGTGTTTTCCATGAAGTGGGCTGTCCAGCTATTGGGGGTACCCCATACTCTCATAGCTTCTTATGGATTCTTTGCGCCAGGGCCGTTACCTTCGAGCATTCGATTGTCTATCGAAGCTTCGACTGGCGGTGTACGTCCAGGACCAGGAGATCCAGGGGGTTGTCTTCGGCGCTTGGAAGGCGCCTGCCGGCACCAAGAACTCGTCCACGGGTGGTGTTTTCCATGAAGTGGGCTGTCCAGCTATTGGGGGTACCCCATACTCTCATAGCTTCTTATGGATTCTTTGCGCCAGGGCCGTTACCTTCGAGCATTCGATTGTCTATCGAAGCTTCGACTGGCGGTGTACGTCCAGGACCAGGAGATCCAGGGGGTTGTCTTCGGCGCTTGGAAGGCCCCTGGTTTGGTGGTTCATCCCAGCTAGAAAGCGGTGAATAACCATGGTTAGCAAGTCCTCTAAGAGGGTTATCCTCATTGTCCCGATTATAATCGGGCCATTACCAGGTTACTATAGCCAGTTGCTAAATGGTATGAACCACCAAATAGTGAAGGTGGTTACATCCATTTTCCATTTTCTGTGTGCCTTGCGAGGTAAAGGTGCCAAAGGGCATCATGCCACTCCACAGCCTGATACAGGCGGGTGGTCTGATGCCATAGCTCATCTCACAGAGGTGCAAATTTGGCCCTGGTTTGATCATGATTATCATCCGCTACGGGAATATCTCTTACAATGGGATGGGATGAGGGTATTTTTCCCGAATGCGTAGCAAGGGTTCCCGTTTCACTCTGGAGGGCTGGGGGCTGAGGGTGTGTTCGCTCGACGTTGCGTTTACGTCCGCAACCGTTCGCAACCATTCGCAACCGTCCGCGTGAGGGCCGTATGGCCGTGCCTATGGTAAGTTCTGCAGAAGGGGTCACTTTTGGAGGATTCACATGTGGCGTTGCTTCGTTTCGCGTGCCAGGCGTGGCACTTCGTGACATTCAGACGTTTTTTGTGACGTGTCGAAAATCGTTTTGTGTGGCAGGCGCAATACTTTTGCGACCTTTTCCGAAGACGCGTTGCAGTTTTCGTGGCAGGCGCAGCACTTTGGACGTGTCCATCGTTAATTTGCGTGGCAGGCTGTCGTGTTGCGTGTTTTTTGCAAATCGCATTGGCAGGGCTGCGTCAAGTGGCGACAGGGTTCAGATTCCGTGGCAGGCGTGGCATTTTGTGAGATGTGATGATAATTCGCGGAAGCCTCGCACGAAACATCGATTTTGAGGTAGCAGGTTCCTATAAGAAGTAGGAAAACGTCGATTTTGAAGCAGGAAGTCTCGCACGAAAGGCTCGTTTTGATGCTCCCACGTGTCTCGTCTCGAGTCTCTGGTTTTCCTGTGGCCTCGCCGTGTCTATGGAGGAAGCTGCAAAACCTCTCAAGCAGGTTGTCATGTCGTTTTGCGTGGCAGGCGTGGCGCTTTGTGACATTCCAACCTGTTTGATAACGCGTCGAAATTGTCAAAAATTGGAGGAAGTTTCGCACGAAAGGCTCGTTTTTCTGTGCCCACGTGTCTCGTCTTGAGTCTCTGGTTTTCCTGTGGCGTCGCCGTGTCTGTGGGGGAAGATGCAAAACCTCTCCTTTTCGATGGTTTCCAAGCAGGTTGTCATGTCGTTTTGCGTGGCAGGTGTGGCACTTTGTGACATTCCAACCTGTTGCATACCTTGTCGAAAGTTCTTTGTGTGGCTGGCGCAAGAATGCACTCCACACTTTACACTCCACACTCTACACTCCACACTCTACACTCCACACTCCACCACTCCACACTCCTCACTTTACACTCCACACTCCACAATTTACACTTTAGACTCTTCACTCCACACTCTACACTTTACACTCCACAATCCCAACTCCACAATTTACATTTAGACTCCTCACTCCACACTCAACACTTTACACTCCACAGTTTACACTTCGCACTCCACACTTTACAGTCTACACTTTACACTCCACACTCTACACTCCACACTCTACACTCCACACTCCACACTCCACATTCCACCACACTCTACACTTTACACGCTCCACACTCCTCACTCCACACTTTACACTCCACGCTCGTCACTTTACGCTTCACACTCCACACTCCACACTCCACACTCTACACTTTACACTCCGCACTCCACACTCTACACTTTCCACTTCACACTCCACACTCTACACTCCACACTTTACACCCTCACTCCGCACTCTGCACTTTACACTCCACACTCCACACTCTACACTTTACACTCTACACTTAACACTCTACACTCCACACTCCAGACTCCAGAGTCTACACTTTACACACTCCAAACTCCTCACTCCGCACTTTACACTCCACACTCCTCACTTTACACTCCACACTCCGCACTCCACACTCTACACTTTCCACTCCACACTCCACACTCTACCTTCACACTCCACACTCCACAATTTACACTTTACACTCCTCACTCCACACTCCACACTTTACACTCTACAGTTTACACTCTACTCTCCACACTCCACACTTTACATTTTACACACTCTACACTCCCCACTCGACACTTTACACTCCACACTCCTTACTTTACACTCCGCACTCCACACTCCACACTTTCCACTCCACGCTCCACACTCTACACTCTCCACTCCACACTGCAGACTGGTAACAGGGGAAATATGTACGAGACTGTTCAAATATGTTCAAATAAACTATTGCATAAAAGTGTTCTGCGTGACTGCATATCCATGTGTCTTGACATCTGTACCATTAACATGCGTGTGAGCATTCGGGTTCGTGGGCTGCATCTTGTTTCAAGACAGTGGTAGATTGTGAGGAACCCGACGTGGACTGGAACTTGGTACGGATCGTGGAGGCAGGGTCAGTTTTAACTGCCGGATTTTCTGCGGGTGTAATGGTTGGGTTTCCTCATGTTTACCCGGAGATTGATCAATCATTACATCTCATCATAGCTTCTTATGGGTTCTTTGCGCCAGGGCCGTTACCTTCGAGCATTCGATTGTCTATCGAAGCTTCGACTGGCGGTGTACGTCCAGGACCAGGAGATCCAGGGGGTTGTCTTCGGCGCTTGGAAGGCCCCTGCCGGCACCAAGAACTCGTCCACGGGTGGTGTTTTCCATGAAGTGGGCTGTCCAGCTATTGGGGGTACCCCATACTCTCATAGCTTCTTATGGATTCTTTGCGCCAGGGCCGTTACCTTCGAGCATTCGATTGTCTATCGAAGCTTCGACTGGCGTCCAGGACCAGGAGATCCAGGGGGTTGTCTTCGGTGCTTGGAAGGGCCCCTGCCGGCACCAAGAACTCGTCCACGGGCGGTGTTTTCCATGAAGTGGGCTGTCCAGCTATTGGGGGTACCCCATACTCTCATAGCTTCTTATGGATTCTTTGCGCCAGGGCCGTTACCTTCGAGCATTCGATTGTCTATCGAAGCTTCGACTGGCGGCGTACGTCCAGGACCAGGAGATCCAGGGGGTTGTCTTCGGCGCTTGGAAGGCCCCTGCCGGCACCAAGAACTCGTCCACGGGTGGTGTTTTCCATGAAGTGGGCTGTCCAGCTATTGGGGGTACCCCATACTCTCATAGCTTCTTATGGATTCTTTGCGCCAGGGCCGTTACCTTCGAGCATTCGATTGTCTATCGGGGCTTCGACTAACGGTCTACGTCCAGCAGATCGCGCGGGTTTTCCAAGTCTTCAAGACTTGGAAACAGTGCCTCAGCCACGGGAGATGGGGAGATTTTGACCCCGTTTTTACCCATAATCCAAAATAGGGACTTCACCCGCAAACATCAGGACGTAGAACACCACGATGTGGGAAAAATGCAATAAATTACAATGACAATCAACCACAACAAGGGATGGAATCCTGCTTCATCACCACCACCATCATCCTCCTCCTCCTCCTCCTCCTCCTCGTCCTCGTCCTCGTCCTCGTCATCGTCATCGTCTTTATCATCGTCATCATCATCGTCATCATCGTCATCATCGTCATCATCATCATCATCATCACCACCACCACTACCACCATCACCATCACCATCACCATCATCATCATCATCACCATCATCATCATCATCATCGTCACCATCATTATCATCATCCTCGTCCTCGTCCTCGTCATCGTCATCGTCATCACCATCACCATCATCACCATCATCACCATCATCATCATCATCCTCGTCATCGTCATCGTCATTGTCCTCCTCCTCCTCCTCCTCATCATCATCATCGTCATCATCATCATCTTCGTCACCATCATCATCATCATCATTATTATCATCCTCATCCATTCCTTTCATAATCCTGACACCTGTTAGGATGATTAAATAGGCTGATTTTAAAATTTATCCTAACTAACATCCCTAACTAACATAATCGTTCCAACACATCATCGTTAACAGATGATATATCAAATCATCCAGGAGATATGCAGATGATTTCAAATGTGGATCCTAAATCAAAGGCTGGTTGGTGGTTTGGAACATGAATTTTATTTTTCCATATATTGGGAAGTTCATCATCCCAACTGATGAACTCATATTTTTCAGAGGGGTAGGTCAACCACCAACCAGCCGCCTAAATGGATCATCATCACCAAATGATGGTATGGTGAGATGATCATTCAAATGAGATGATCATCATCCAAAGATTGCCAAATCCTAAAATCATCAGGACTTAAGATTGCCAAATCCTAAAATCATCAGGACTTAAGATTGCCAAATCCTAGAATCATCCTAAAATCACTAAGATTTCACTAAGATTTCACGGCGCCAGGGCCTGGTGTTGGCCCAGAGCTGCGGCCTGGACCTGGCCTCGGAGGCGCGAGTGCCTCGCGCCGCGCCAGCGCACAGCAGCGGGAACGAAGCCTTTAAGCAGTAAACAAAGGGAAATTCAACGATCAATGGATGAGTTTTTTAAGGATAATCATGGAAAATCATAACATCAACTACTGTAGGTCCAATATTTTTAATCAACTATCATCATGAACTAATAAATGGGGCATGATCATCTAGTAATCTAGTAGATATTCGACTACAACATTGGATTTATAGGCTTATAACTTATAGGGATTTCCCTCTGGTGTCATCAAACAAATCTCAAAGGACAATGCCCGAAAGTCATCTATACATGGAATTTTATAGGGATTTATATCAGATACTATGGGTTTTGCATTGGATTGATATAACTTGTCTGGTAATTTAATGCTTTGCGAACTGGAACATCAACGATTTTTTGATCCATAAATCAGCATAAATCATCTAGAAGTGAGCCATTTTCAATTATACAATGGGTTCCAATGTGGTGAACCCAACAATAAACAATCCCATTGACCAACCATAAAGGGGGCTATGAGAAGTTTTAGATGATTTAAGTATCAAGACATGGTGGTTTACTGTGGTAACCATAGTGATTACCCTCCTGCGAATTGGAACCTCATTGGATTTATAGGGATATACTGGGATATTATGGGATTTACCCTCCAGTAAACGAACAGTTTGCGAGCTGGAACATCACCATTTTGAATAGTAGGCAAATTATCGAACTAAAGGTTCTGGAATGGGGATCGCGCGCAATTCTAGACCTTTGACCCTCCCCATTGTAGACCTTTGGAGGTTTTGGTTTCTAGAATGTCTTGTGGTATATTGTAACGTGCCACCTCCGATATCCACGGACCATCCGGAACTAAGTTGTTTTTAAAGCACACAAAGTCTCCTGGACAGAACGTTTCCTATGCGGAAAGTATGATTGATATCTCTGGGAGGGAGTTCGGTGTTTAGTTGGGATGCCTGCTTGGGATTAGAACCTAAATTGCGTTAAGACTTACACCTTGACTTTTTTTTTGCATGGTTCTGTTGGAGCAGAAGATGGCTTCCATGCAACCTTAGGTTCTTGAACGTAAACCATTTAAGCCAGTTCACTCCGCACGTTTATGTTCACATGGGCCATGGACCACGGATATTCAATTATCGCTTTGGCTGCGCAACCCCCTGAACCAAGACATGCAAAGTGCATAAACGCGGATTAAAAACATGGATGCCAGGAACCATTCACCAATGCAACAAGAGGTCCTGAAATGATACATCCCAACTCATTTTGAGGATTTATCTTCACCAGGGCCATAGATATCAACTTAGACCCGCCATTCCTGTACACCTCTCGGAACAAAAAATGAAGAAACCAATTTGATTTATTACTCGGAAACTGATCGGTTCTACACAAGGTTCTGAAATGATATCTCCCAACTCATTCTGTCGATTTGTCTTCACAAGGGCCGTAGATATGAACTTAGACCCGCCATTCCTGCAAAATCCCTGAGTAACAATGAAACAAACAAATTAATTTGTAACCGAAAGGTGTTGGGTGCCAGAAAACTCTTCTCAAAACATATTAAACCATATTTAAAACTATTTGACATATTTTGACATATTGCCAAAAATTGGTTTGCGACGCTTTCCACTGGTAATTACTCTTTCCTAAACAAACGAGGATGCCCGTTTTTTTTAATTCAAGCCTGGCAGCTTCGTTTGTTTTCCTCACTTATAACAGCTATGTTACTGCAATGCGCCAAGATCTACGTTAGTTGAAAACAGGCATCTTGACCAAGTTGCGATGAGGTCTATGTTAGTGAGTGCCTTTTTGGCAACGGCGTTCGGGTGTGTTTTCCAGGTCCATGTTAGTGATCATAACTTGACAATGCGTTGAAAGCAGGCATTTTGAGCAGCTTGCGATAAGGTCTATGTTAGTGAGTGCCTTTTTGGCAACGGCATTCGGGTGTGTTTTCCAGGTCCATGTTAGTGGTCATAACTTGACCATTCGCCAGGTCCATGTTAGTGGTCATAACTTGACATGCGTTGAAAGCAGGCATTTTGAGCAGCTTGCGATAAGGTCTATGTTAGTGAGTGCCTTTTTGGCAACGGCATTCGGGTGTGTTTTCCAGGTCCATGTTAGTGGTCATAACTTGACCATGCGTTGAAAGCAGGCATTTTGACCAGTTTGCGATAAGGTCTATGTTAGTGAGTGCCGTTTTTTTGCAAGGGGGTTCGGTTTTGTTGTCCAGGTCCATGTTAGTAATCATAACTTGACCATGCGTTGAAAGCAGGCATTTTTGACCAGCTTGCGATAAGGTCTATGTTAGTGAGTGCCTTTTTTTTTGCAAGGGGGTTCGGTTTTGTTGTCCAGGTCCATGTTAGTGATCATAACTTGACCATGCATTGAAAGCAGGCATCTTGACCAAGTCGGATGAGGTCTATGTTAGTGAGTGCCGTTTTTTTGCAAGGGGGTTCGGTTTTGTTGTCCAGGTCCATGTTAGTGATCATAACTTGACAATGCGTTGAAAGCAGGCATTTTGAGCAGCTTGCGATAAGGTCTATGTTAGTGAGTGCCGTTTTTTTTGCAAGGGGATTCGGTTTTGTTGTCCAGGTCCATGTTAGTGATCATAACTTGACCATGCGTTGAAAGCAGGCATTTTGACCAGCTTGCGATAAGGTCTATGTTAGTGAGTGCCGTTTTTTTTTGCAAGGGGGTTCGGTTTTGTTGTCCAGGTCCATGTGAGTAATCATAACTTGACCATGCGTTGAAAGCAGGCATTTTTGACCAGCTTGCGATAAGGTCTATGTTAGTGAGTGCCGTTTTTTTGCAAGGGGGTTCGGTTTTGTTGTCCAGGTCCATGTGAGTAATCATAACTTGACCATGCGTTGAAAGCAGGCATTTTAACCAGCTTGCGATAAGGTCTATGTTAGTGAGTGCCGTTTTTTTTTTGCAAGGGGGTTCGGTTTTGTTGTCCAGGTCCATGTTAGTGACCACAATTTGACACTGCATGGGCCGTCCCTCTGCAGAGCCAATTTTTTGCGGCTCAATCATGACCCAAGCACCCGACCGACGGGTACATGGCAAGTCGCCACCGGACTACAGTTTGATGGACTCTTGAATGAGAAGTGGGTGGGAAGACAATTGGTGACTCTCAAGGGTCATGACATGATCTAAAATGATGATGTTTGAAACCCTTCATGCACCCGAAAGCCATAGCGACATCAAACAAACGAAGACCCTGATGCATGTTCTGGGGATCTACTTCAATAGTCATTTTTGTTTTCAACATGATTGGATGAAACGAAATGTCTTCAGGATTGGTTTTGGATTAATGATTTGGAGACCCTACTAACATAGATCTTGGGTATACCACCAAGTATGTTGATGGATTGCTTCATCATGATGATCATTTGGGCGAAAGATCATCTAACTTGGAAAATCCACGCATTTCAGTTTCATAAAAACCCAATATGAAAAACCATTAAGTTTTGATGATTTTTTGGTCAATCAAAGGGAAACCCGTTTTTGGATCGAAAATGATGATGTTTGAAACCCTTCATGCACCCGAAAGCCATAGCGACATCAAACAAACGAAGACCCTGATGCATGTTCTGGGGATCTACTTCAATAGTCATTATTGTTTTCAACATGATTGGATGAAACGAAATGTCTTCAGGATTGGTTTTGGATTAATGATTTGGAGACCCTACTAACATAGATCTTGGGTATACCACCAAGTATGTTGATGGATTGCTTCATCATGATGATCATTTGGGCGAAAGATCATCTAACTTGGAAAATCCACGCATTTCAGTTTCATATAAATCCAATATGAAAAGCCATTAAGTTTTGATGATTTTTTGGTCAATCAAAGGGAAACCCGTTTTTGGATCTAAAATGATGATGTTTGAAACCCCTCATGCACCCGAAAGCCAAAGCGACATCAGACAAACGAAGACTTTCGGGGAGGGTTTGGGGAGCTTGGTTGTTCAGGACTCACTAACATAGATCTAGGATGCTTCAAAACGTATGCTGATGCATGGCTAAATCATCACGAAGTGACTGAAAGGTTGTGGATAACCACAGGCAGATCAAGGCTTCCTTCAGAAAAAGCTGATAAACATAGACTCTGAAGGTGGTAGGGGATGCAAATCAGCGTTGGTCGGTCAAACAATCCAATCTTCGGCGAAGACTTTGATGCATCTGCCATGAACCTAAGGATCCTACCATTGCACAGGACAGACGCAATGGTATCAGAAGGCTTCCCAGTGGCCAGGCGTTCATTTCAGGTTGGCCTCACGGCAGGAAACCAGTTCTTTGCAGTGAGGACATCCGCCAAGATCTGGTCAAAGCAGCTTCGTGGGTGAGCAGGTCGTTTGAAATTGCACGGCAATGCGCAGTGGAGCTTCCAACGCTTCCGCTACTTCTCTCAGACCGCTGCATAACCTACAGCTCAAGCTTCACCGGGTTGCTTGCCTACGCTTACCCAAAACAAGAGAAAAGACACAGTACATAGTTCTATGGGTTTTACAGTGGTAAACCTCGAATATGATGGACAACATTTGGCCTACCCACAACCTACCTGGCACATATGTAAGGGGCCAAGGGTTATGTTAATGGATATTCAAAGCTGAGTGCCCTCCTCGCCATTGAGGCTGGATGCATGCGGCCGCGCTGCTGCGATCATCGAGAAGCTGGGCACCAGTGTGACCTTCCAAAAAGCAACTTGCTTTCAATCTGAACAATGCGAGGACAACTAACATGGACCTTTGTCAGTGCTTGACATTTTATATGCATGGGGTGGGGTGTCAAGAACTGTACATTTGGTGATGTGAACTTGAACAAAGAGCCCAATATAAGACTGAGGTCCATGTTAGCACTTCATCCAGGCATGTCAGGTTTTGATGTCCCTGCATCCTGCAATGAGGTGAGCTGTTGCGACAACGAACCATCAGTGCAGCGGGGGCTGCTTGCTGATCCAGTGTTCGGCGACGCTTGTGTGTTCACCAATGTGTTGAACTGCATCGACTCTGACAGCCGCAAAGCGATGGAATCAGCTGAAGGCAGGGCGCGCTTACCAACTCTGCCGCGAGTTGCATTGCCCCAGGGTGGCTAACATGGATGTTGCGGACTTTTGTGGAATGCATATTCCCATGCCATGTCCATGCCCTGCCCTGTTGGGGTTGTTGCAATTTTGGGGATTACATTACTGGAAAACCAACATGAACCCTGTAATCCACAGTTCAACTCTCAGTGGGGTCTATGTTAGTGTCCAGCAGGGTTATGTTTTCTTAAGTTTGTGGCACCCTGCGTCCAGAAAAGAAATCCCTCCAAGGTTGCACAGTCATTTGAAAGAACATCCGGGTTCAGACTGCTGCCGCATGCCAGGAGTGGAATCCATCCGCGCCGTGCTGAACAATGCGAAGTTCCAATCCCGAGCATTGTGCTTGCGGCACAAACCTGATGCTCCGCTGCAGACTGGATGCCCGTTACCAAAGGGCCTTGACCTGGATCCTTTGTTGCACTCAGTGCCCAGAAATAGAATGCAGGCTACCACCCGCCACTGGAATCTGGAAAATACAAAATGGAAGACTAACGAAAACTTTGAAGATCGTAAGATAGTTTTTTTCAAGGAAAATCATGTTCCAGATGCCGGTATCTATTGTTAGGGTCTACGCTTGTTCTCACGTATCATCACCACATGTCTTTATGCAGGGTCCATGTTAGTGGCAGCTTGTGCTTCTGGGTAAATGCGATCCCTGGCCCAGGACATGAGTGCTGTCAGCTGCAAAGACGACAGTGGCATGGGAACGCAAAAACGAGACCTTGGCCCTGGGCGGCGCAGCGCACTCACCCACTTCAGGCCAGCGAGTCTTCTGGGATCGGATTGAAGAAACAATATGTCTATAACTGCACATGCTCACACAGACCCCAAACCTCACAGCAAATACTTTTGTATGGTAAATTCCAAAGTCCAAAGCCAACCTGGAAAACAAACGAAGACTTGGAGGATACCAAGTCCTGGGTACTTGATTGCAGGGTCTATGTTAGGACCACTTGAGATCATACCCCACTCTGACAACAGTGCTTGGAAAAAGACCGCTTTGAATCAAAGGTGCTTTGAAGTATTTATGGTCAGAAGTTCATCATAGCACATATAAAGTGTCGCTAACAAGGACCATGTAACCATGTGAGTATAGTATGTTTGTTGCGGTCTAAACAGCTGCCATTCGCAGGTATCATTGCTATGCGGGAACTCGCGTTCTCATACTCGAGAATGTGTGCCAAGGCACGATCCAAGAGCTCAGCTGTGCTGAGCTGGAAGCATGCTACGACATCAGGTTGGTGCACTGTGGCACCTTTGACTCCGGCTACGGGGCCCACTCGCGGTTCCGGGGTTGGACCTTTGTCTTACCACTAACATAGATCTTGGAACACAAGTGGTTATGCAGTTTTGTTATGTGTAAGCTCAGGCTGTTACAAGGTCTAGGTCTGGGTCATATGTCCAAAGTGGAAGTTCTGTCTCGACTAAGGGAATCAACACTAACATGGATGTTTTGATGAGGATTTGGGCTTGGGCACCCCGTTTATGACTAAGGATCATTGCAGTTCGAAAAGGGAAGGCTGAGTTCCTTCAACACCCGAACGACATCTACATGAAGATGCGGGATGAACTGTCCCAACGACAGACCACCATCCAGGACTTGTTCTGGTGTGAAGACGAACAGGTGTAGCTTGGGCTCATGTCATAACATGTTTTTCCAGCCAATGATTGAGTTGGGCTATGACACAGATCTATGTTAGGATCTCCAAGTTATCGTAATTTTCCACAAGCTCCATATTCTCTGGACCAAAACTAACAGGTATCCATGACCCGAGTCAGACCTCACTCGATATCTATGTTAGTAGTTGCCTTGCTTCTGAGGAAAGAACAGGAGCGCATGCAGCGGACAACTGCGAAGCGACGCTACTCGAGTGAGTTCTGGCACCTTGTCTAATGGGATCTCAAACACTGTTGGCCAGGTTGCTGTGTGTGTGTGTGAACCAATCAAATTATGATAACTAACGTGTATTCTCAAAAGCTCTCAACATGCTCCCTTTAACCCTAACCAGACACACGGTCCTGGCAGGGATATGCTGACTCCTGGGGATCAAGACCGCTTGCAGCAAGCATGGAAAAAATTGGACCAGGACCTTGGGAATGGACCCGACATTGCATTCAGCTAACGAGCACTTACAGTAATGTTTTAAGTGAGATCTTTGTCAAGTACTGCTGAACACATGGTGCAGGAACTGACAAATTTTTGATGCGTACATAAGATGTTGGGTATATGTTGGGTTGACTGACCAGGTGCCTTCATTGTACTGCTTGTGGTCTATGTTAGTGTGATTATGTGCAAATAGTCTGGCACCCATTGCAGGATGATGAACTGTCTGCGTACCCAGAGTTGCACGTGGCGGCAGCTGAGCAGAGCGCAGAACGCATGAAAACAACGAGCAAATGGAGGACTGGCTCCGCTTGGTTGGCTGGCTTCTCTGTTCCCAATCCCTTCCCTCTCACGTGTGTTGTATGCTAACATGGCTCCTGCAAAGTGTGCATGTCTCGGATCCCAGCATGCACGACATCATGTCAGCGATTTCTCGTTGCAAGGAGCTTGCCAGCATACACGACAGTTGACACTTTGTTCAGCCGCAGCAAGCAACGATGGTTGCTTGCCGTCGAGAAACTTGCGAGCTTAGGGTACCCAGTGACCAAAGAAGTCGCAGAAGTTTATGGAACCGATGCTCGGTTTCATTTGTAGTCAGTTGCGGGGGTCTAAGTTAGGACAGGTCTTTGGGTTTCCCCTTTTGGGTTTCACCTTTTGGGTTTCACCTCCGGTGCGCTAACGAAGATCTTGACACCTAGCCAATAGACCATCAAAATAGGAACATAGAGGATGGGGTACCGTACTTCAACACTGGCCTCTTCACTTGTCCATGCTTCAGGACGTGATGAGCTGGAAAGTTTGGGAAGACTTGCACGAGAGGTGCGGGAACACACAACACCTACCCCAATCTGATCCTTGGCTAAGAGGGGGGAAGCTGAGCACTGATGAGAGAAATAAGCACTGCAAGCTGCATCTTGGGAAACCCGAAACCTACAGTATGTTATATGAAAAAATCATCAGAATATGGCCAAGTTGCAGTGAACAAGTCGCTTCATGTAGCATGATAATGCCATGTACATGTTCAGAAAACACCATCGCGCGCTCAGGGGATGGTGCTACTCTCAGCCCTTGCGTCCATCCGATTTCTTGAAGATCCCGTCCCAAGTCTCTCGAGCGATTGCCTCGTCGTACCAGTTCCAGCGGATGGGCTGTGCCTGTGGTCTTGCTTATATCTTGCATGCTGCACTCCCCGCGAGCTTCATGTGTTTTGGATGAAGTTTGGTCCCTCGAAGGGTACGCATGAGCATTTGCGGCATGCATGAAAATATATTCATATACTGTACATGTCATTCATATTATGTATGTATGTGCAAAGTATATGGAATAGTATGCATATATCATATAATCACAGAATATACACTACATGTATTACAGATGCATTATATAAACATGCCTCTTGTTATGTTATTGTTATTGGTTCCCCTGGGTGGCTGTGTCCCAGTGGAACTGGTGCCCTCGAAGGTGTAGAAGATTTCGATTTTTTGCCTGGAATAAATCCAACAAACGAAGACCCTGATGCATGTTCTGGGGATCTACTTCAATAGTCATTATTGTTTTCAACATGATTGGATGAAACGAAATGTCTTCAGGATTGGTTTTGGATTAATGATTTGGAGACCCTACTTACATAGATCTGGGGTATACCATCAAATATGTTGATGGATGGATTCATCATCATTTTCCATTTGGGCAAAAGACCATCAAACTTGGAAAATCCACGCATTTCAGTTTCATATAAACCCAATATGAAAAACTATTAAGTTTTGATGTTTTTTTGGTCAATCAAAGGGAAACCCGTTTTTGGATCTAAAATGATGATGTTTGAAACCCTTCATGCACCCGAAAGCCATAGCGACATCAAACAAACGAAGACCCTGATGCATGTTCTGGGGATCTACTTCAATAGTCATTATTGTTTTCAACATGATTGGATGAAACGAAATGTCTTCAGGATTGGTTTTGGATTAATGATTTGGAGACCCTACTAACATAGATCTGGGGTATACCATCAAATATGTTGATGGATGGATTCATCATCATTTTCCATTTGGGCAAAAGACCATCAAACTTGGAAAATCCACGTATTTCAGTTTCATATAAATCCAATATGAAAAGCCATTAAGTTTTTGATGATTTTTTGGTCAATCAAAGGGAAACCCGTTTTTGGATCTAAAATGATTATGTTTGGAACCCCTCATGCTGCTAACATAGATGTGGGCAGTCTGGTGGACCACGGGGTTCGCTCGTCGCTGGCATGAGCTTTGGAAAAACGAGGCATGGCTTGCTAAGCCAAGATCATCGAGTGGATTCTCCAACGAGCAGAAATTTGAAGCCGACCTGATCAAGACATGGGCCCTGGACGTGTCCAGGCTGGTGGGTGTCAACATGCCAGGCGACACTCGCCGCCGCATCAGAGGTTCAGTCACTTCCATCCATGGTGACCTTGAAACTTGGCCGCGCGTAGGGGCAGATGCGGGCGAAGCACAAAAAGCCAACAAACATAGACCTGTGTCTTAATCCTGTATTTAAGTTGACTTTAGCCCGACCCAACTAAACACAGATTGGGTTACCTCATGTCCCAAAAGTAAGTTAGTTTTAAATCTGTTTCTCACGCAGTTTCTACAGTAAGGCTCAAGGTGCTCAGGATCCAATGAAGCGAACCGCCACCAGAGCCTTTGGTTTGCTGTCAGAAGCAACCAGCGGTGGCAAGCGTCCAGCCCTGGATTCATGCTCAGGTCCAGGTTTGATTTCCACTAGTGAAGATCCGCCATGTCCTACGGGAACACATATCGCCAGTGCAGATCCCACCAGTTCCCTCACTGAAAGTGGGGCAACCTCAGGCACCGTGATTTCAGAAGAAGCACCGGCGATCCAGGCACCATCATCAGTGACACCACCTGCTCTTCCTTGTGAGGGGGATGGGGATGAAGCAGCTGGTCCTAAGCCGAAGCCTGACCCGGATTCAGACGAGTGGGAATGGGTCCCATCTCCAGCCCGGCTGAGACGGAGCCACCGCATCAGTGACTCTACATGGCTTGCTCTGGAATTGGAGTGAATACGAACAGGAGAGATTGAAGGGAAATCTTTCCAATACGACCCTGGGGGAAACATGTATGTTAGTGTTTCGGTTCATTTTTTCAAAAACTCACTTTTGTTCATGTTCCAATAAGTTCCATTGTCATATCACATTTTGGAATGCTCAGGGTCTATGTTAGCCATGTTGTCACTCGGGAAGATTGAATGCTCATTTTGCATTCATTCGTTGAGTTTCCGCTCTGACATTGCTGTCTCTGCGCAGCATGCAGTTCCGTTTAGCAAGAAACCCGCCCACGCAAAACCAATGCGTCTGGGCACTGATGCGCATGAAAAAACAAAGCTGCAAACCACGGTGGTAAAACGGACCAGAAGCCTATGACCTAGACCCTGAAAGCGGTTTGGCAACCAGGTTCATTATCCGTCCACTCGGTTTCCAGGGGTTTGGCCCTAGCCGCAGCCATTCCATCAGTCTGAGGGATGAAGCTGCTAACATAGATCTTGGGTACACCACCAAGTATGTTGATGGATGGATTCATCATCATATTCCATTTGGGCGAAAGACCATCAAACTTGGAAAATCCACGTATTTCAGTTTCATATAAATCCAATATGAAAAGCCATCAAGTTTTGATGATTTTTTGGTCAATCAAAGGGAAACCCGTTTTTGGATCTAAAATGATGATGTTTGAAACCCGTCATGCACCCGAAAGCCATAGCAACATCAAACAAACGAAGACCCTGATGCATGTTCTGGGGATCTACTTCAATAGTCAATAGTCATTATTGTTTTCCAAACAATTGGATGAAACGAAATGTCTTCAGGATTGGTTTTGGATTAATGATTTGGAGACCCTGCTAACATAGCTCTTGGGTATACCACCAAGTATGTTGATGGATTGCTTCATCATGATGATCCATTTGGGCGAAAGAACATCTAACTTGGAAAATCCACGCATTTCAGCTTCATATAAACCCAATATGAAAAACCATTACAGTAAGTTTTGATGATTTTTTGGTCAATCAAAGGGAAACCCGTTTCTGGATCTACTGTAAAATGATGATGTTTGAAACCCTTCCTTCATGCACCCGAAAGCCATAGCGACATCAAACAAACGAAGACCTTGATGAAGGGTTTGGGATTTGAGTTCATCATCGCTCAAAAATGAGATTCAGGATCACCAACAATTACTGTAAGCCACCAAACCTGGAGAATACAGACGCTAACCTAGATCCCAGATGATGTTACCAGTGCTTGTGTCTCAGTTGCTGCTCAGGAATGGGCTTGCAAGGCTCTGCAGATCCGGATGTGCATCATCGCAGGCTCCAATCGGCCGCAGGAGGGCATGGAGCCCCATAGCATTGTGGGTGGCGGCGACGGGCCGCAAGACAGTCCAATTGTGTGGCTTTGGTCCCACCAGTCCATGGATGAAGCAGGGGATGGGGCAGCCCATTTCTCGTACGTTTGTGAGGACTGCATTGCACAAAAAATCATCTTAGGGTCCATGTTAGGATCACATGCATCCATTGTGTTGTTTTTGTGGATTGTTTAATACTTTTCATCAAGGCTGACCTTAGTAACTAGAATGTGAAATATACCCTAGAGCTATGTTAGTTGTAGTCTCATGCATGTTCTCTTCCACAAGGAACCGTGGGTAAAGAATCCGAAGGCAGCAGTTCCTGAGAAGAGAGTGCATTCTATCACCACAATGGAGCTAGAGAATGTGAAAAAGGAAATGGAACATCATGCTGAGTTGATTCGCTCTCACGGGAGCAAATCCGATGCGGTCAAGGAACATGCCCATGGGGGTTGGTTCAGCCGTGTTCCAGCAGCCATGCTTGAAGAATTGACCAGTCTTACTGGGTGGCAACGATCTGAACAACCCCAGGGTTTCATCATCGCCATGCCCGAAAATTTCGACGACTTGGTTCTTCCTGATGAGTTTCCTGCTACTTGTTTTCTAAGCCTATGGCTCATGTCTATGTTAGTTGTTCTTTTCCAAATTTCCTCTCCACCACCAGGTGTTTCAGACGTACTGTGGTATGTAGAGGTGGATGATATGATATGATCTGATATGATACTAGTTTTGGGATCTTTGTTACTTGTGACATGGTGTGAGGCCATCCTCGGTCCACGCGCTGCCGAGGCCTTCGCTGACAAAGCTTGCCAGGTCCAACACCTGATCAACCTACTTCGCCATCGCGATTTCGAGGATCAGAAGTTCGCCCCCATCGACATGTCAAGTCTTCGCATGATTTGCAAAAGCCATGGTCTCAAGGCTGCCAGAGGTAAAAACGCAACAAAGGATGCTTTGGTGCACCATTCATGTGCAAACCTCAGGTTGTCTTTCTGTTCCTTAGCATGTGTGACACACACACACACGTAATGTTACAAGAGATTTTGCACACTCATGTTAGGGGCATTGCTTGCCCAAGTGTAGGTACACTCATGAAATCTAACCTGGACATAAATGATATTCCCACTGTCAGCTAACATGGACCTCCGTACCGTCATGATAATATCTGCATTCCCCAGGGACTACGCGTAACTTTTTTTTAAACATGGGAAGCCAAATTGCTAACCTGGGCTACTACTACTACTACTACTCCTACTATAGTTCCTGCCCAGGGTTCCCAAAACCTCCAATAGTATATCATAATCATTACTGTAGTTCAGCAAGTAGCCAGATTGGCAACATCGACCAGGAGTTTTTTCCTTATTCAATCTATTATATAAAATTGTTGATTTTGAAGCTTTTTTGGGTCCAGTAAGGGTTCACCCCACAAAGAGTCACAAAGACATCCAAAAACAGTTGTGCCAGTCATGATTTCCAATCCAAAACCAAAGTTTTGGCAACAGGACGACTAACATAGATCCTGCCCAGGGTTCCCAAAACCTCCAATAGTATATCATAATCATTAGTTCAGCAAGTAGCCAGATTGGAACATCGACCAGGAGTTTTTTCCTTATTCAATCTATTATATAAAATTGTTGATTTTGAAGCTTTTTTGGGTCCAGTAAGGGTTCACCCCACAAAGAGTCACAAAGACATCCAAAAACAGTTGTGCCAGTCATGATTTCCAATCCAAAACCAAAGTTTTGGCAACAGGACGACTAACATAGATCCTGCCCAGGGTTCCCAAAACCTCCAATAGTATATCATAATCATTAGTTCAGCAAGTAGCCAGATTGGCAACATCGACCAGGAGTTTTTTCCTTGTTCAATCTATTATATAAAATTGTTGATTTTGAAGCTTTTTTGGGTCCAGTAAGGGTTCACCCCACAAAGAGTCACAAAGACATTCAAAAACAGTTGTGCCAGTCATGATTTCCAATCCAAAACCAAAGTTTTGGCAACAGGACGACTAACATAGACCCTGCCCAGGGTTACTGAGGTTTCGGCGGCACAATAAGGAGCAGGAAATGGGGAGACACAACGGGGAGAATAACAACGGGAAAGTGATGCAAAATGAGAAATGTCACTTTTATAGTTTGTAAAATTTTAAAAAGTTGCTTTTAAAACAACAAGATGCTGGGTCAGATCTAAAAAGTGTGTGACCGTTTCCAATGCTTGCCCTACTGTGACTGTTTCAGCCAGTGGGGGACAGCTGCTGCAGCTGGGCATTGGAAAAGAATAGTAAATGGTTTCTTTGAATCCCCTTTCTACCCTTATAGGATGTTCAAGCCTGTGTTGATATGAGGCCTCGGTGCGGAGGTGCACCACAACAGGGAGACACAACGGGAGAACCACAACGGGAAAATGATGCAAAATGAGAAATGTCACTTTTATACTTTTAATACTTTTTTAAAAAATAGATTTCTATCCATAAATTGTATCCACAATCAGGTTTAAAACATTCACTGGTTCATTCTCAAGGTATTGGAATGATTTTTTTTATTTTTTTAAAAAAATATGTTTTGTCAAAATATGTTCAAACAACTAATTTCTATCCATCAATTATGTCCAAAATCAGGTTTAAAACATTCACTGGTTCATTCTTAAGGTATTTGAATGAATGAAATTGCATTTTTTTTTTCAACATATTTTTGTCGAAATATGTGTTCTTGATTAAAATATGTGCTTCAATGCGATTTTAACTTGGAATGTGTGTTTCAACGTGCAACATCTCACAATTTCAAATGGAAACATGTTTAAATTTAGCTTGGGAAAGGGATACATAGAATATGATTGCTACCTAGGATCTATGTTAGTCGTCCTGTTGTGTCTCCACACTTCCGGCTGAATCCTCGGCTCGCTGGCGTTTGTCGAGTTGGGGTTCCGCCAACGCGCGCGCGCGTGTTTAACGCGCGCGCGCGTTGGTGGAAAGGCGGAAAGACTGGATTGTTGCGTCGTCTGCGGAGAAGCATTTCATAGAGATGACGGAGAGGTCATTTCATAGAGGGTTCCCACTTGCTGTCTATATGCTGGCTGACGGAGGACCATTTTACAGCTAACCTGGACCCTCCTGATTGAGCTTCCCACAGCTACAAAAATCACCAAAAATCACTGTCCACTAACATGGACCAGTTCTGGCTTTGTACAAAACAACATAAATTCAACTAACATGGACTGCCGTTTTTTTTTTAATGTTTTTTTCGTAATAAGTTAGATTTCGGGAGAGTAAGTAAAGGCAACTCACAGTGTATATACACACTTTTGTCGATCAAACGTCATGTTTTACTGAACCAAATGTGGTTGCAAGGTGCAAACATCAGTAGCACTTTCCAATGGTACCCAAGTCCATGTTGATCAGCTTTCTCTCAGGTGTTCAGCTGCTGAACACAGTGATGGCAGAGCACAGCATAGAGCAAGCCAGCAACCCCAAACCAGAGCTGCTAGCCAAAATCAAAGCAGAACCGAAATCGCAGATTTCTCAATCAGAACAACAGGAAGCAGCAGTGCAGCAACAGCAGACACAAACTGAAAGCACACTGGCAACAGCGCAACAACAACCACACCTGTCATCATTGGACACTGAGCAACAACCAGCAGCTACGTTAGCAGCCACCTCCGATCAAACACTGGCATTGCCTCAGAACATTGTCCCCGCAGATGCCTTGGCAGATGAACCTGATCTATTAGCAGCATCTATGTTAGCAGAACTGCAGCAACAGGCACTGCCTGAGGAAACGCCCCCATTGCCTCCTCCACAACCCATTCCACCAACAGCTGAAGAGCCTGAGCCCCTGGCAGCTCCACATGAAGGATCCTCAGCAGATACGTTAGCAGCCACCTCCCATCAAACTCTGGCATTGCCTCAGAACATTGCCCCCACAGATGCCTTGGCAGCTGAAACTGAACCATCAGCAGAAGCTATGTTAGCAGAACTGCAGCAACAGGCACTGCCTGAGAAGCCGGTGCAGGTGCAAGCACCTCCACCACCCATTGCAGCAGCAGCCGAGAAACCAGAACAGGTGGAAAAACAAGCAGAGCAGTCCAAGGAATCCCCAGCAGCTATGTCAACAGGACAGAAGCACAAGTGCCCTCTGCCATCCACAGGAAGTTCCCCCGAAGAAGGAGTCATGGCAAAGAGCAAAAAGCAGAAAAAGCCTGCACCTGCCACCCCAGCACAGATTGGGCTCGGGAAACCCCAGTCCCCAGCTACCTCACCTGACACACAAGCAGAAGCAGCTGCAGCAGCTACGTTAGCAGCACAAAAGCAGAAGCAGGCATCATCTCCAGCAGCTTCACCACCTGCATCCAAAGCTTCACCACCTGCATCCAAAGCTTCACCTGCAGAGCAACAGGCCGATCCAAAGTCTGCTTGGCGTGCAGACTGCAGCAAACAGCAAATCGACCAACTTGATGCCCTCATTGGCTGGGACAGGTCTGATGATGGTACACACTTCATTGTTGAATTTGAAGGTTATCCACCTCTACGTGTTCAGGATGCAGTGCCTTGCCAGGTACCCATTGTCATTGACAGCAGCCCCCATAATTGCAGACATCTATGGTTCACGGATGATCTATATTCAACTGATTCAATTGGGTTTGAGTCCAGCTGGCACAGATTTCAGTACCACATGAAAATCGTCAATTTTTTGGCCGTGGTCCAACGCCTAGATGGTTTAGTTGCCATATTTTTTTCTAGAATGTATTAACATAGCTGTTGGGCCGGTCATGGGAATCTTGTTCTGCGTAAAGTTATCACCAGATACCATGAGATACAGTATCCTTGTCCACAGTGTGCATGAAAACAAACGAAGACCTGCACAACAGGATCAGCTATCAAATGCATGTCAAATCCTATTTTTGAGGTAACTTTTTGCAACGAAGCAGTCCTTCAGTGCTACCCTAACATAGACCTGTCCCAGTGTTCCGATGCCCATCTGCATCTAGGACTTCCATCTCACTACTGTCACTGCGGACATCACCCTCGCATTGATCCAGAAGCGCGACTTCGAGCATAGCATCTGCTCAAACTCGAGGGTAGATGAAATCAGAGAGCGGTCTCAGATCATGTGGTTGAAACTCAAAGCAAGACGAAAAGACGCACTGCGGCAAAGTCACGTTTTCCAAATATGCCGCGGTCTCAGTTGCGACAAATTCCAAAAAACATGCCAAAACAGTGCTCAAATACTTGTGTTCCACGTGAGTCCCCATCAGCTATGTTAGCACAGGGCTGTTTGAAGAAAGTAGCTTCATACTTCATACACATGACTTGATAGGGTACCATCCCCTCAACTAACAAAGATCTTGCCAATCCTGGGTTGGAAGACTACTGATGTATGTTCTTATGTTTTCTTGATCCTGATGATGTGAGCTGTAGTCAAGGTCTTAGTTAGTCGATGGAGAGTACTCTGTAACATGCACTTGGGGCCAGGTTATCCAGCTATGGGGGCATAGGTTTGCTCAATCGTTCATTCTGAGGTGAGAAGCAGCTTCTGGAAGATGTGCAGTTGTATGCTCACAAGGAGCCGGCTGCGGATCCGGAGCCGGAGGCGGCTGCGGATGGTGTGCCCAGTTCTTCCAGCAAGGCTCAGGCTTCACCAGAAAAAGCTCAGGCTTCACCAGGACCAAGCTCAAAGGTGGACGCAGGGGAGGAACCGGATCTGGATGAATCTTCTAAGGATATCACCCAGATGTTTGGGAAGGAGGCTCTGGAATCCAAAGCCGTGGTACCCTGCATGACTGCAAAAGAACTCTTTTTGGACTCTGAGTTGATTCTCCCTGGGATTGGATTGAAAAAGTTCAAACAGCTTGAATGTTGCGGTGCTGAACTGGCAAACTATGTCGGTGTTTTTGGGAAAGACCAGTGCACCATGTACAAACAGACCAAGCCACGGGCATGCACTCTGATGATGGGAGATTTCCTTTCGGACAGGGATAGCTTCTGGAAGTACGCTCTGAGACAATGCAAGCAGTACCCAGTGGTTGCCATATGTTTCTTCGATGTTTTTTCCGAAGATCCTGCTGAGGCCTGGGTCCCTGGGTGGGCAGCTTCAATCAAAAAATACCTAAGGCCACTAACATGGACTTTGGTAGTGGTTCGAAATATTTTATCAAAACCAAAATAAAAGGACATGAATGATGTGACGAGTTTCTCATTGCGTATTCCAACAAACATGACCCTTCAGAGCCTCTTGCAGGTCATCTCACAGATTCCAGACCGCATCAAAGGCCTGGATGCAGTTTACATTGTCGTCCTACCATCTGACAAGCCGCTTGGAGCCACTGACTCGGACTTCCGCAATGTGGAGGTTCACAAATTCATTGATGGGGCCATTCACCCGGTCGATGAGGGAACGGTTTTCATCACCACCCGTGGAAAACTAGGCACGCTTACCAAAGGGCTGCTTCACATTGCGGACCACAAACCGAACATTGAACCGGAAGAAGTTGCCCAACAACATGTGGGTGTAGTAGCTGCACATTTGCAATCCAAAAGGACATGGCCAGACCAAAACAGTGTTTAAGGTCACTAACATGGATCTAGAAAGCCTAAACAATACCAACATTGGCACGGTTTCTTGGGTTCACATGTTCACATGTTGTTATGTTTTGGTTTGGTGAAGGGAAAAGCTCACACATGGTCACGACTAACATGGCTCCCATTGCAGGTTTCAGAGTCTTTGGGCATATCACCCTGCCTGCTCGCAGGACTTGCGTGGAGGAGAACGCGCAGAAACTGGCGCACAAGCGGGCCAGGGAGTCAGTGATTGCTGACGCCATGCAGGCTGAATTGGAGCGGAGGACCAGCCAAGTTGAATCTGCTGAGCGACAACATGCTGGTTGGAAATTCATTTTGAGCTACATCACGAACATCGATACCCATGGAACCAAAAAACCTGAAGATATGTCGTGGGATTACTTCTTTCGGGTGGCTTGTGAAGGTGATGCACATGCCTTTGAATCCCTTGAGTGTCCCCCATTGTTTGACACTACCGTGCTCCCCTATGATCAATGCCTCCTAGCGGTGACCAAGCATGTCACATCGTCCGCATGCGAGCTGGAACGAGCGAAAGTCTCCCTGAACAAGCAGAAGCAGAAAGACGTTGAGGCAAAGTCACGGAAAGCAAAGCAAGCTGCCCGGGAGAGAAAGACGTTGGAGAAAGCAGAGCCAGACTCCGCAAAGTTTGAAGCCGAAAAGAATCTTATCTGTCAATGATGGTGTTGAACCAATTCAGGATCCATGTTAGTAGGAGATATAAAAATACATTTTAGGTTTCGATATCCTGAAAATGATTTCCAGACGCCGTATCTACTGTATCCGCTAGTCTGCAGGGCCTATGTAAAGTACTTTTCAAATGGTTGGCACCAGAAAATTGCACGGTTCGGACCAAGGCTACCTGACCCCTGGATATCCTGTCAGGTCTATGTTAGTGACACCCCAGATCAAAATACAACTTGCTTATTATCAGTATGTTTTGACTTTTCTATGTTTTACCTGAGCCCTAAGATCTTAGTAAGGGACCCTGCCCGGTCCTAAGCCGACTATCAGGAAGAGACGCCGCCAGAACTGGCACAACAAGTACAGGAACAAGAAGGTTGAGGGAGCGGTCAAAAAGCAGACGAAGGACCAGGGTGTTTGGGAGAATCCTCCACCCAAGGCTCGGAGGCAGATCTTTATCTCTTCCAAGCTTGAGGTTGTGAGGTACTACAAAAAATTGAAAGCAGAAAAGACACAGGCTCTTCAAGACCGGTGGGAAAGGATTCCCCGGGGGGCATCGGAGGAAGAGAAAGAAACAATTTTAGCCAAAAGGCAGAATGCCAAAATCATTTTGAAAAGGAACATGCTGGCCGAATGTGGACAGAAGTTTAAAAATATTGGTGGCCATGCAGTTTGGAAATGGGAAAGATCATGTGATGCAGAGGGTTGGGAACTCATTCCAGAGTCGGATCGAGTTCGTTGGGTGGAGATTCCGAACCATTGGAGGGTAAAGATGTCCCTGCAAAAGAAAGGACGGTCAGTTGGAGGAGCAATCCCGAGAGAAATCCAGGAGGAACTCGACAGGCTGATTGCTCAGCATGTGCTGGGCTCGTCTGACATCACAGAAAGGAAGCAAGTGGTGTGCTGGGATGACATTGACTCTGGGACCGCAAGCAAATCTCACAAATCAGAAAACATGCATTTTATTATTATTATTGGAGGTCTTGGGAACCCTGGGCAGGATCTATTTGCGCGAAAAATCATATAACTTGGAAAATCCACGTATTTCAGTTTCATATAAATTCAATATGAAAAACCATTGAGTTTTGATGATTTTTTGGTCAATCAAAGGGAAGCCCTGTTTTGGGATCTGAAATTAAGATGTTGAGACACCCTCATGCACTCGAAAGCCAGAAAGAAAAGGCAAACAAACGAAGACCCTGAGAATTGGTGTGGGTAGAAGTTCATGATCGCTCTTGGATGGGTTCAAAATGATTTGATGAAACGATATCTTCAGGACTTCAGGATTTATTATTAACTATTGATCTTGAGACCCTGCTAACATAGCTCCTGGGTTATCACCCACCCTGATGACTGATGGATGAGTAATCATGATGGACATGGTTGGACCCAAATTGACATTGATCCCGCTGTACCTGTTCTAGTTAACCTAGACCTGCATGATGGTCTGAGGGAACGAGTATTCGATCGCGGTTGCCAGCTTGCTTTCAGGAAACTACGGCCGGCACCTTGGTGGACAATTGGAACGGCGGCTTGGAGACTGCACGCTCCTTGGTGGCTCAGCAGAACGATGAGATCCGTGCCAAGCACCAGCGAGGCGAGATTTCGGCCAAAACTTTGGCCCAGACTCTCTCTCCTATGCCTTCGGAGGTGGAAAAGCCAAATCAAAAGTGGTGCCGCAACTTTGTGAAAAACTTTGGCTGGAGCCTTTTGAGTCCATCCATGGAACAAGCCTCACTTCCATTTGACCATCCAGACATGAAACTCTACAGGGACAATTACAAAAAGATGATTACGACCGGCCAAGTGCACCCGTACTTGGTTCTCAACTTTGACCAGGTTTGGAGGTGTGCCTTCAGTTGGAGTGGCCGTATGCATTGGAAACCCCGAGAAAACGTAGGGAAAAGATCCAAAAAAGTGAAAACGCCGAAGACCCTCGACAAAAAGCGACATGCAGTTCGCGGAGCACGAAAGAGTGTGACCGCACCTAGGTTCAATCAACATACTTTTGTATACATGACTGTTCAGTCTCCAGGATCCATGTTAAATACTTAATCAAGCCGTGGCGAAACAAATGTACTGGTACGACCTATGGTCAAAGATCAAAAGGAAGAGTTTCACCAATTGTGTAGATCTATGTTAGTCATCATTTGGTGAATCAAATGAGATTGACCCATGTTGGCTGCTGAGCCCAGGCGTTGACCAGTTCGTGGGCGGATGGATCTCGAGGACCAATCTGTTTTTGCTTGCCAGAAGGCGCGATCCCTGCTGCAAGCATGCGGGAATGGAACGCCAAGCACGTGGGTGCCAGTTACATCATAAGCACTGAGACCAGCAGCCATTTTATGCACTCCAATAGCCTCCTGGAGATTTATGATCAATGCTACAGTGTGGCATTTCACCTCCAAAGAAAAAAGATCCTAAGCTTTAGTAATTCCATGATTTGTTTGTTAACATGGCCCTCGCACCTGCTTCCAGAGTTCTGCCACAAATCCACTAATCTGATCAGCTCAACTCAGGCTTGGGCTGAGTGACAGTGACCGCGGAGCTGTGATTTGCGACGCATGGACAGGCTCATTCTCTCGATCTCGCGGAGAGGAAACCAGGAGGTGGGAGGGCTAACATAGATGTCATACACATGGGCAGGTCCTTGTATGATGTTTTGTATGTTTCTCTGGTATGTTTGAAAAACAAAGTGACTACAAGTGACACACATGTTTGAATCCTAACATGGATGTTGCCCCTTGCAGGAACATCTTTTATGAAAGCCACAATGTGGAGCCACCCCTGCGACCAGTGGGGGGGTGGAGCGCCCATGGTCAACCAGTTGACCAGTTGCATGGTGTCTTCCGATCGAGAATTCGCCATTTGGACCTGCTGCAGCTGGACATGGGGCGAGACTTGCGGAAGCGTCCCGAGTATCATGAGATGCCAATCAGATCCTCAGGACTCGGTACAGTTCAGATCAGTAACTTGATTGACAACTGCAATGTATATCACATGTCCTGAACAACTAACATAGACCTCGCAATGGGTTTTCAGACACATGATTCAAATACTGTACTGGTGTATACCAATTTACAGCATATGTTCATGCAGATCATGTGCAGAACACATGATACGTGATTGTATCATCAACAACTGATCGTTTCGAATCAATGTACATCTAGCATCGATGATTGCATCATGCTCACATGTAGAGTTGCCAGCCGCCATACTGTTGGCAGGACAACTCGAAGTTGAAGCCGCGAAGTGGCTCGGCGTTGTGCAGCTTTCGTTCGATGCCTGGGTATCGTTGGAACCCAAAATCTTTCAATCGGCGTGGATCAGCTGCGGGTACATGTCGGCTGAAGATTTCCCACCAAACCCAGCTGCACCACCACCGTCGATTCAAGATGCCCGAGAAGCATTGGATGTCTTTGGAAGACTTGGTGGAGGTACACCCCAAAGATGCACACGGTTCGAATGGCAGATCAAGGATTGACCTGATCCATTGTGTGTTTTCTGGAGCCATGTTAGTGTCTTAGACTGATTCAAGAAAGCTGGGACATATGTAGAATTGTACACTCACAGAATTTCCAAAGAAACATGGTTGCATACTCAACTCTTCACCATCCACGAAGGTCCTTGTTAGTGGACACATGTTCCCGCAGATCGTCCGTCAGGACACTGACAACGCCTGGAAAGCTCTGCCGTACGAGGCCGCCGGGGCAATGGTTCGATCACTCATGCTCCATTGCCACAGGTTTTCTGAAGCGAAGGTGGCAAGGGACAAGGCTTTGGAAGAAGATCCGGAAGCCAAAAAAGCAGTGACACAGAAACTGGTTGAGAAGGTCGCTGGATTGAGCCATGTTGACAAATACCTGGTCTTCAATCCGAGGACAGGACAGCTGGCCACTGAGATGTGGCTTTCGGCGCACATCCAAGTAGTGAATGGGAAACCACAGTTCAAACACCCAAGCAAACAATATAAGGACCCAAAAATCTTGACCCTGACCATCAAGATTGACAATGGTTCCTTGGACTGCTTGCTGGATCTTGGCAATGGGGATTCCAAGCCGGTCCGCTGCTACGATTTGAGGTCCTCGGCAACCCCTACTGACATGGACATCCTGCTAGGTGGGTTCGGCCACATGGCTGACAAATGGCAGGATGATGATGATGAGGGTGACCGCTGGGAGGACTTCGATGAAGTCGATTTCGATGAAAACGAATTTGAGGATCAGATCGTGGATGACTCAAATGGCCTGGAAGGCCATGATCATGTTCTGGGGATCCATGTTAGGAACCAACGGCTCGACATTTCATCACAATGGATTCGGATCGATTTCAATGATTACCCGTACTTGTCAGAGTCGACAGGTCCATGTTAGCAGGTCTTACCCTTGAAGATCTTGAAAGCCCACTGAGTGAGACACCAAATACATCCTGGAAAACTAACGTGTTTACCCAGCTCAATTGCCTGTCAGGCCATGCTCTTGCAGAAAAGGATCAGCAGATCGTTTTGCTCAACGACGATGATGATGATGAGGGCTGTGGGTCTGAAGGTGGGATGGGAGATTTCTTGATGAATGTTTCAGGTCTTTCGTGGAAACATGTGATTGCACATGATCTCATGTGGACCTATAGTCATAGCGGTTTGGTTACAAGCTTTTCATGCAAATGACAAATGTCAAGTGTGAAATTGTGGCATGCATGCAATATATGCTTTTGAAAAAACATGTTTTCCAAATGATTGGATCAAACGAAATGTCTCCAGGATTGGTTTTAGGATTCATGATTTGGAGACTCTACTAACATAGATCTTGGTTACAACATTTTCGGATCCGACATGATGATGTTTGAAACCCCTAATGCGCCCGAAAGCCAAATCAACCCACAGGACATCCAACAAACGAAGACCCTGATGGATATTGTGGAGATCTACTTCAATAGTCATATTTTGGTTTTCAAAATCATTGGATGAAACGAAATGTCTTCAGGATTGGTTTTTGGATTCATGATAGGGAGACCCTACTAACATAGATCGTGGGTACACCATTTTTGGATCCGACATGATGATGTTTGAAACCCTTCATGCACCCGAAAGCCAAAGCAACCCACAGGACATCCAACAGACGAAGGCCCTGATGGATGTCTTGGGGATCTATTTACTAGTCATTTTTTGGTTTCAATACGATTGGATGAAACGAAATGTCTCCAGGATTGGTTTTTGGATTCATGATTTGGAGACTCTACTAACATAGATCTTGGGTACAACATTTTTGGATCTGAACTGATGAGGTTTGAAACCCTTCATGCACCCGAAAGCCGAAACAATCCACAGGACATCCAACAAACGAAGACCCTCATGGAAATCTTGGGGATCTACGCTCTGGTGAATCAGGATCTATGTTAATTTACCTGAGGGGGAAAGCCCACAAACAAAGACCCTGGGAGGTGGTTTGGACATCAAGTTCCATGGTCACCCATGGTTGCATTCAGGATGGGTGGATGAATCGAAGTGTTGTCAGCTTTTAAATTATTGTTGTGCTATGTTTTACTGTACCAATTCACATTCAGAATTCGGACCCAGCTAACATAGATGCTGGAACAATCCCAACAAATATGCTGATCGATGAAGGGCATAGCTTCAATTTCCAATGACTTATAGGCCAGTCATAAAATGAAAATTTGTTGCAGGCAAACAAAGACCTTAATGATCCTTAATGTATGGTTTGGGGATCAAGTGCATGATCTATTATGTCTCTTTCTCTCTTTCTCTCCAAAATTGCTTGCCCTGGTCTGGTATTATTCACCCCTAACACGGCTTTTCTGTCGCTTCTCTTGTCCAGGTGGGGATGAATGGGAGTTCCCAGATGAGATGATCGACAAAGACAAGTTCAACGAGAACCTTGCGGACACCATGGTGGTGGCCAAGGGCAAGCTGGCATCTTCTGAGAGTGGCTCAGCCCCTGCACCGAAGCAGAAGTGCTTCATGAACCGACCTGTGTACCTGGCTCTGAAAGATGAGGGCCTAGTTAGTCTTCCTCCTGTCCAGGGTTTTTTTTTGTCTTGCCATCCCAGCTCATGCCAATGGCATGCTGGCTTTCCCAAGGCAGACGGTACAGGGGTGAAAAATAGAGCACCAAAGTGGTCAGAATCCGTGAGATCCGAGCGCAAAGCGCTCCTTTTGGCTCTGCGATTCTTATGGGAAACCTACGTTAGCGATGGAAACTCTGATGGCCAGCATCATGTTGACCAGTTGAACGCTGCTCTGGCGTCTTAGAGTCTTAGAGTCTTAGGGCAATGCACAGGCAACCTGAGACAGGCACAGCTTTGGGAAGATGCGTCAAGAGAAAAGAACGCTCTGTTTCCAACCAGTTTGGGGGCTGCTAACGTAGACCTGGGACAGCTCTGTACATTGTCACAGGTATCTTGTAAAAAACATTTGTTAGCATAGTTTTCCAAAACCAATATTGCTGTAATCTCATTTTTCCAATTCCTAATAATGAACACTAACATAGACCTAGAAGAAGGTTTACCAAAAGATTTCATTTTTGCTCTGCTTTTAGATTATGGGAGCTGTCTCCAGGTCTATGTTAGGGCCCAATCCTGGCCCAATTTGAATCGCAACTCATGTCAGAAAATCTTATTTTTCTAATTCATGATAGTGAAAACTAACATAGACCTAGAAAAATCATGTCAGCTTTCTTCAGCAGGTCTATGTTAGTGGAAAACAGTTGTTTTTTTTGTTTAGTTTTTGGCTAGCTCACAGGGCATGTCAAACCATTGTCCAGGGGCTATGTTAGTATCGGCCGAGATGGATCCACCACATCTTCGTTGCGATTCTTATGGGAAACCTATGTTAGCCATAGGAAACTCTGATGGCCAGCTTCATGTTGACCAGTTGAACGCTGCTCTGGCGTCTTAGAGTCTTAGGGCAATGCGCAGGCAACCCGAGGCGAGAGACCGGCACGGCTTTGGGAAGACGTGTCAAGACAAAAGAACGCTCTGTTTCCAACCGGTTTTGGGGTCTGCTAACGTAGACCTGGGACATCTCTGTACATTGTCACAGGTATCTTGTAAAAACCCTTGTTTGCATAGTTTTCCAAAACCAAGATTGCTGTAATCTGATTTTCCAATTCCTGATAATGAACACTAACATAGACCTAGAAGAAGATTGGCCAAAAGATGTCATTTTTGCTCTTCACTTGGATTATGGGAGCTGTCTCTAGGTCTTTGTTAGGGTCCAATCCTGGCCCATCTTGAATCGCAACTCATGTCTGAAATCTGATTTTTCCAATTCCTAATAATGAACACTAACATAGACCTAGAAGAAGATTGACCAAAAGATGTCATTTTTGCTCTGCACTTAGATTATGGGAGCAGTCTCTAGGTCTTTGTTAGGGCCCCATCCTGGCCCAATTTGAATCGCAACTCATATCTGAAATCTTATTTTTCTCTTTCATGATATTGAAAACTAACATAGACCTAGAAGAAGATTGATGAAATATTACATTATTGCTCTTCACTTGGATTGTGGGGGATGGCTCTAGGTCTTTGTTAGGGTTCAATCCTGGCCCACCATGAATTGCAACTCTTTCTATGTTAATCATGTTAGCTTTCTTTAGCAGGTCTATGTTAGTGGAAAACAGCTGTTTTTTAGTTTTTGGCTAGCTAACATGTCATGTCAAACCCTTGTCCAGGGTCTATGTTAGCATCGCCCGAAACGCTATCACCACATCTTCGTTTGTTTAGAAGAGTGTACATCAAAACCTTAAGTGCTAATCAAACGAATGAAATTATCGTCAGGGATGCACATAATAAACAACCCCCAACCAATCAATTTTTAGTATTAAGATGAACCCCTCTTAAATGGGATCTTGCTTCTTAAACTTGTTTTCTAAAGGCGGTCAATTAAAGATCAAACTGACCAACCTGAAATTTCCCGAAAATGACTGACAACCTGGAATAATTATGAAAAAATATCATTAATTGGGGGGTTAGAAATAGGAAGAGGGGATGAGCATGGGAGCAAAGCAGGCGGATAATTGAGCGTGTGAGATTGTGGGTTTTGCTCGGATGCAATTTTTGATCCCTTTTTTTGACAACAGAAAGGCTCCAAAATGAAGGGGTTCTAAGATCATAAGCTTGATTTCCGAAGATTTAATTCCAGAACCCTCCCAAAACAAGCTGCCAAAGGTCTAAAAACAATTCGTTGATCCCCAGGGCCCCCACTTGGGAAAATAATTTCAGACACCTTTTTGGGGGTCTAAAATCTTCCTTAAGGGTCCCTGCTCGTACTTGAGGGTATATAAATCCATCATCTTCCCATAACTTGTTCTGTTTCAGAGGCTTTGTTTGCCTCCCAGGCGGACGACGATGAGGACGCAGAAGGCCGGCGGAATCAGCCGTTGAGGAAGTCCGAAAGGACCTTAGGTAAATGATAGTCAGAAGAGGGTAAAACTTGTAGTTTTACCTGTTTATCTGCCTGTTCCCCCTCCCCTTGTGTGATGTTGTGCTCCCAACCTGGGGTCAGGGGCCTCCCATCGCGTGGCCATCGTCCGGGGGCAGCACGCCAGCCGCTCCAAACGGGCCATCAACGCCCGCAACGCTTGGAAGAGATGTGCCACCTTAGTCAGTGCCCCAGAGTTGCTAACCAGATTCAACGGGCTTTTGAAATCCCCATGGTGCTATGAATATCGACTTAATCATCTTCGATTTGAAGACATCTGCGATAGTTGTGAGTCACAAGACTCATTGTACTGGGTGTTTGGAATTGTTTGTACCTGATTTGAAACCCAGATGTTCAGCAGCCAAACCAAGCGAGACTTGGAGTCTTTGAGAGTCTCGCCAAGGACAGTCCCATTGTGACACAGTATGCTGTTTAACAGGCCATTCAAAATCCCTGAAATCATCAACTTTTTATTTTTGCCGTAAGAAGTTCGAGACACACCCGCATTGGGGTACCTGATGCCAGGTCCAAACTCCTAAAATAATCGCAGAGGGTCTGTTTGAAAAGGGGACACCCCCGACTGTGGCGCACTAAAACCGCATTATCCCCCTTTCTTGATGGCCATATGATGTTTCTCTGTTCTTATTTTTCTATGTGTGTTTTCACCAATTTAATTTTCAGAAGAAACGTTTTAATCAACATGGAACAAATCTGAAGAAATCATCAAACATGACACACATCAACCGCTTCAAAAAGACAATTCAAGACCATAACTGGTGGGTGGTTCAAACATTTTTTATTTTCCATTTCATACATGGGATGTCATCCTTGCCATTGACTTTCCTATTTTTCAAGATGGTTAAAACCACCACCAACCAGATATGACTCCCTGTTTTAACCCTTGTTCCATATCACTTCCCTCCCGCTAAGGTCATGACCCCTGCGTTGCTGGTGGACTCTTTGGTCGTGGAACCTGGGAAACTCCTGGGGTTTCCCCTGGGGAAAGCTATGGCGTTTTCTTTTTGGCCCAGCAAAAGTAGGGATGTTTCGGAATTGAACATCTTGAAACCATGAGAGGTGTTTGCTATTTTTTGGTTGTTTGATGATTTTATGGCACAAAAACCCATTTTCGGGGACATGGCCCTACTCAAATTGCACCAATCCTGACGTCCAAGGTTGGGCGCCCTCTTTCCCAACCAAAATTCATTGGTGGCAATAAACCTGGGCATCCATTCGTTTTTTTGATCATTCTGGATGTTTTCATGAAAAACCTTGGCAATTTCAGAATTGCCACCGAAATTGCCAGAGGGTTCACCATTTTTTCTTGGTGAAATCCCTATGAATCACCATCAAATCCCATGAATTCACGTAAATCCCAAGATTTTTGTTGGTAAAAAAATGGTAAATCCCTGTGGCAACACGAATACCTCACTTTGCACACCGGAAAATATGCCCGGCATGTCCGAGATTCACGCGCGAGTGGTGATCACTGACATTGTCCTTCTGGTTCTGGACGAGGCATCACAGGGTAGTCGAAGGTGGGACTGGGTGAACATTGTGAATGAAACCCAGCAAGGAAAACAGACTCAAATATGAACCAGCTAGTACACCCATGCAACTTTGGGACTGTCAACTTCAGCTGGGAAAATATCACTGACAATTGGCAAATATCACTGAACATTGTTATATAAGTTGGGAAAATATCACTGACAACTGGTTAAAAAACACCAGTAAAGACAACGATAGAAAACAGTACGTTTTGACAGTTGACACCCGGAAAGTTGGATGAAAGCCCTTTGACTTTCATGACTTTCATTGGAGCCAGAAGCCTTGATGTGCCTTGACTGCAGCCCTTTTCTGGGTGTGTCATGAACATCAGAAATACCATCTATTCTTCATCTTCCGATTGAGCAGTCTTCAAAACCCCTGCTGGTTGATGCTTGGTTCGGAGGTTAGTTATACTATTCTTCATCTATATATTTGGGTAGAAAACAAAATAGCGACCTCACGTCGCGACCGAACCCTTGAATCATCGTTCGCAAGGGGTAGCTATCCCATAATAGATCCTGTACAACAGGGGTAGTGACTATCTTAAGAGGATATCCCTACCCTCTATTAAACTAACATAACTACAGAAAATCAGCATTTTCAATGCGTAAATCAACTATAAATGGCCATTTTCAATAGCTATGTTAAATTACCACAGGGTATATCAACGATGCTTCATATATCTGGGTACAACTATCCCTTTCAGGTCAGTGAATCAGATCGGAATCCTGCCAAGCGACAGGCGCATCAGTTGAAAGGAACTTCGGTCAGAAGCTCAGTGCCATCGCACTGGTTGGCCTGAAGTACAAGCTCAAGTTTTTTTTAATGGTGTTTATGTACATATATACAGTACATACATATATATATAGCATACCTGGCCACTGTTGGTTGGCTACTCGTACAAAGTACATCATGACTTTCATATACTTTCATAATCACTAAGACTTGCAACTGTAGTTGGCATTCTGCAATAATTTGGCCATACTTCTGTACCATGCTGCAAAGCGGGTGGTACGCTGATACTTGTGGCACCTACCCTCCAGTAAACATACAAAAAGATGTGGAAAACCCACCAGAAATGTCGATCATTTTCCGGAAAACCATAGGGTTTTCCACATCTTTTTGTAGTAAAAACCAGGTTTTCCACATCTTTTTGTATGTAAACACCCTAGGGTAGATTTCTGACTCCAGGAAGTTCCCCTCGCCTGAGGAGTATGCCATCTTGATGAAGCGCTTCTATAGCGGGGCTACTCAGGCGACTGCGAAAAGCCCAATGGCTTTCGTGGTTTCATTGACATCAAAACACAAAGTTGGTTGAACTTCATTAACTATTGTAGTTTTGTCAAATAACATTGTTTCGAAAGTTGACCATGAATTCCATAGATTGTTTAACAACTATGGTCTATGATACTTCTAACTATAGTATTCATGGGATGTATAGCCCAACAAGCATAACTGGGGGGACCGAAAAAAAACACCAGTCGCCCTTCTGACATGACCTGTTTACAAATGATGCCAGCTCCATAGCTTCACCCAAGGTGGTGCTCCGGCAGCGTCGCGTCCACGTGCACCTTGGCGGTGTGAACTAACCCACTTGAACTCGTACTTCACCCGCAAGTACCGGTGTGCTTTAAGCCATGAAGACTGGAGGTTTCCAGTTTGTCTGTGTTTATTCAAGTACGGTATCGCAATTATACGATGATATTTTCCCAAGTGAAATGGCAACATTGGGGTATCCATCATTGCTGGAGACACAATGAAACACTGTGACAACATGTCCTGGTTATTCGCGTACTTTTCGCTGTCCCTCAGGACAGCTTTCGGGTTGCTACAATATGGTATTGGCCAAGATTCTCAACATTTCTCACCCCTCATAGTGGATAGTTTGATACAAAAAGCGCCAAGAGTTATTACACATATGGCCTTACCATGACGATTTTCGAGTTTCCCTACGTGCATTTGCGGGACCTGTGATCCATGGGTACCAAATGAAATAGATGGATATAGCCCAGTATCAAAACCATTGACGATGCCCGGAGGAAATCCATATCATAGTGTTCGATATATATATATACACACATATATATAAATACATATGTTAATATATATATATATATATAAATTTATTAAAAGATATAAATTAATATATATATATATAATAATATATAATAGTATATAATAATATATTATAATATATTATTAATACATATATATATGGATGATAATATATATTGATATATATATATATGACAATATATAATAATATGTTTATATATATATATGATAATATACAATAATATATATATTAATATATATAGTAATATATAATAATTTATAATAGATAAAAATATATAGTAATATATAATAATATATAATAATATATGACAATATACAATAATATGCAATAATATGTAATAATATATAATAATATATAATAGTATGTAATAATATATATAATAATATAAAGTATATACTAATATATAATAATATTCAATATATACTAATATATAATAAATAATTATACATATATATATATAATAATACATAATAAAATATAATAATATATAATAATATATATATATAAATATAAATATATCATATATCATATATCATATATAATATATTATATATAATATTTAATATATAATATTTAATATTTAATATATAATATATAATAAATAGTATATAATATATAATATAAAATATATAGCAATTTATAATTTATAATAATTTATCATAATATTATATATTATAATATAAAATCATATATCAAATAATATATAATAATATATATATATAATAATATAACAATATATATGGCAGTCGATCTAAAGGTCCTTCTAAGAAGTTTTAATTGCGAAAGCCGTGCGTGTTATGTTGGAAACCCTCGCTAAAGTTTTTTTTTTTCCGAGTTCGCGAGCGAAATTTGGATATTGGGAATCATTATCATTGCATGTTTACAGCCTGTTAAGGGCTACCACCTCCTGCCGCCCGGGGTCCGGCAGGAGAATGGTATCGCACCATAGGTAGCAGCCAAGCTTCCGAAGGTGAGCCAAATACCATGGTCTTGAAGCACATCCTTGCTCCTGCCGCGGGTACTGCCTAACGTTGCTTTGTGAAGTCTCAAGAAACAAGCTCCAAATGCAGCAGCCAAGCTTCCAAAAGTGAGGCTTTGCGAGAGCCAAACGCCAAGGCCCCTGGTGCTTGCTTTTCCTCTGGTGTGCCCCCTGCTGATGGCTGGGGTCTGCGGATAGGGGTATTTTCGCGAAAGTTCTGCGAAAGAGCGAGCGAAAGTCAAAATGCAAGAAGGGGATTCCGTGATGCTAGCAGCATGTTTACAAGGCTATGAAGAAGTTATCGGTGATAATCTTGTGCGATTTGGCAGGTGATGAACGAACCTTCACAAGAGGAGTCGTTGCTCAATATGGGTTCCGCGAAAGATGAATAACACGGAGTTCGCGAAAGATTCGCGAAATATTTTTTTCGCGAAGAATGGCCGTTCCCGGACGAAGGAATTTGATCAACCATCAAATATATAATCATAAACATATATATATACACATTTAGTAATATATATATATATGTATATAAACATCTAAATAGTGGTGTATTAAATGAATAAATATAAATATATATAATATATATACATAATAGGAACCGTAATAAAAGATATAATAATAAAATGATATATATATATGGAAAACTAATATTAGTGATATCAAATCAATACTACATATAATGATATCTATAAAAATATTTAACAATTTTTGAATATATATATATATATAAATCACAATATCTTTAATATTATATGTAATAATATTTGAAATACATGTAATAATAAAGATATATTTATTATACATAATGATATTTGTAATTGACTTTTCAAAATACATGTAATAATATTAATATTCATAATATATATATATATATGCACTCTACTATTAAATACATTATATATATATGTATAGTAACAAATATAATGATACATTTAATAATATATAAAATCTACATTTTCATTAAAGTATACAGTTATAGATTTTAAAATTTAATATTTTAAATATACATGTATTATAATATACATATTGTAAATAGTTTTACATTTTATTTTAATATATATAGTAATATATTTACATATATTAACCTATTATTGTTTATATATGTATATATATATATACACATATTTGATACCTACTATTGATTCCCATTGCCCGCTGCATGGTCTTCCCATGACTTCTGCTGTTTTGTTCAAACGTCCAGGTCCTGGCCTTGACAGCTTCCCCTCTGAGTGGTCGGGCGCCTGGCAAATCCTGGCAGCCGGCCAGCGAAGAGGACCCGAAACGGCACAAGTTGAATGGTATTTCCATGGGAAAATGAAAAATCCATGGGAAAATCCATGGGAATCCATGGGAAAATGATAAGCTAACCATGAAAGATCAGGTGAAAAATGAATGAAAATGCTGGGTTCAGCAAACATTGGGAATTTCCGGGATTTTGAACATGCTGATTTTATGGTCATTTGTTGCACTTTGCGGTGGAATATCAACATTTTTGTGAACGGCAAAAAATCATCTATAACTCAATGGGCCATGGTTTTCATAGCAAACTGTTAAATTACCTCCACAGGGTTCGATCAGAATTGAGTATACCCCAAAATCGCAATTGTAAAGAGACTAATCTGACCAATCAAATGATAATCGAATGAATTACGGGGGAATTACCATATTTTCAGATATAGAAATGAGCAGTGACTTTTTGAATCCTTGATGAGTTAGTGGTGACCTTCAGCCGCGCAAACAATGGGGGTAAACTGAGAAACGATCGAATTATGCTAGACATCGGTTTATGCGGAAACAAACACATTTTTAATGATTTTTAACAAGGACATTGTCTCACTAATATAACCACACGAATGGGATGAGGGCACGATGACAATATCATGGGAAATCATGGATGGGTATGGGTGAAGATAGGTGATTCTAAAATATAGACCAATGTTTTTGAGTTCGAGAGTCCCCTAGGACTTAAATTCAAAGAACCATATTCAAGATGTTGTGCAAATGATATGGGCAGCAAATGCTCTGAACCCACGGAAGAAGTTGGAGTGATCTATGTACGATTTGTCAATTTTTTTTGGGATCACCTGAAGCTTCAGATAGCCAGATCCGTTACTGTTCATTGCACACACATGCTGCGCATATACAGTTTTTAAGGTGGGGTTTGTCCGCCTTCCGCTCCAAGTTTTCAACACGATTTAGCTACACATAGGTTTGTCTGAGGATTGGGTACCCCAGTTCATCCCAGAATTTCTTCTCAGCCATTTGGGGGTACAATCCCATCCCCCTGATATGAAATACCCCTTTTCTATGGTCCCAAACAGGTGCATCCATCATGTTTTTTGGGGGCTGTTAGATGGGTGGTTTTTTGGAGGTTTTACCTCATTTTCAGACACATCCAAATGGAGGATTTTTAAATGGGGGATCCTGTCATCGGTTTCAATGCTAAGTCATGGTCATCCATGTTTTGGATGATTTGGGGGTACCCCCATGTCAGAAACATCCAGGAATTAGTCTAGGGATAATGGATATGAATCTCCAACAACTATAGATGATTTTCCCATGACTTAGGAAAGCTCCAAATAGAGACATGGACAACTTGCAGCGTGACAAAAACCAGGACATGAAACGGGAGCTGGAAGAACTGGAAGAGAAGGTGGTTTGCAGATCTTCGGCACAAATTCGAGCCAAAGGGTTGCAAGAGTTCCTGTAAACCAATGCTGATACAAAAGGATATAGGAACTGTACATTTTGAAACCAATGGTAACAAAACTTCCATCATGTCTGTTTTCCCCTTTCTATTGCGACGTGCTTTCATAGATAAAATTATAGAAGTATACAACATTCGAGCACATCCCTCCATGAAATTCTAGTGTAGAAACTTCGACCACATGCCTCTAGCAAAATCCCATATATTCTATAGATTTCTATAGAGCTTATAGCCTTTTTCCAGGGCTTTGGGCAGGTGGATTGCCGTACATGGACAGAACTGGGGCTGGTGGAAGCGGAGGTCCTGAAGACCACAGTGGAAGAGAGGAGAGGCCGTGGCCGGGGCTCGCGCTGCCATGGATGCTGGTGGGGGGGTACCAGTTTACGAAATTCCGAAAACCCAGGATTGAAGGGACAAAACAGGGGCTTAACATATGTTATGTATGATATGATAGGCAACTTGGTTTCAATTTATAAAGTGTTTCAATGAACTATAACTAGCTGGACTGAGGTTTCTGACATATGGATATTTTCATGATCTACAGTTGGACGCGTTTTTTGAATCCACCGTAACTCGGGCGCACCTTCCTGTGCCTCCTGTGCCAGGTGCCTGGTCCTGTGCCAGGTGCCTGGCTAAAGCAGTAGGTATACCAAGGTTTGCTGGATTCCAACATCTAGCGCTGTCCTGAGAGGGTCAGAGATCCAGGGGGAGTACACTGCCACCCTGAAAATGGCGGCATCCAGGGCTCAGAGGCCCAGAGATTCCGATTTTTTCCCCCGACTTCTCAGCTGGTAGCTTCACCATCGCCCAGGAGCTTTGAGATGGCGAACTCAACGGATCGTCACAAGGAACTTCTTGCGATGATTAGGCAGCGGTTCTGAACGATCTGCCAGATGGGGAAGAGCCCGAAACCGAAAAAACTTGGCCCAAATGAGGGGTGTTCCCCAGACTTTTGCCGCTTGATTCTGGGGAACATTCTACTAAAACAATGCCATGTTTACCATCCCCCAGTCATCACCATTTCTATAGGTGGTGTGTATATATATATAACCATTCCCAGTCATGGGTGGTGTACGACATTGTTTTACCACATTGTTCAATATTAGTGATAATTATTAGTGGTTTTTGATGATTCTAGAATGGTGGTTAATAATGATTAAATGGTGATTAATGGTGATTGATGATTAAAATATCGCCATATCAGTATAATCCCCAACCAATTGCCGTGTTGACGACTGGGAATTTCCTCACGCACCGGGTAGGTCGGCGAAGCTGGAAGTGTCTGGGAACAACAGGCTATGTGAAGGGCGGGCCAGACCGCGAGGCCGAGTTCGTATATTGATATAAATATAGTTACCGTAGATCATGGATGATAATGGTCCATTTTGTTTGATGATGTTCCATAATTGAAACATTCGTGATGCTCCAGTTCGCAATGTGTAAGCAATTACCGTTTGGAGGTTCCGTTAGGACTTGGAAAGAAGGGCTGAAGCCACCGGGGATGAATCAGGGAGACTTCTGCTACAGTTGGGAAGATTGTTAAGAACTCAGTTAGAACCTCAACATTGAAAACCCGAGTGGCAAAGAGGCCCTTCAAGTTGCTGAGATTCTGAGATTCTGAGATTGGTTTCCCATTCAAATGGACACATAAAGCTGATAAATGTTGCCAAAGCCATGATTTGGTACTGGTAATTTGTCCAGATCCTCTGCGTTTGCGACGATTTTTTTTTCCCATTTCTAATTAGAGCAAGGTAAAACCAGGTCATCTATATACTCCCAATGACTTGATCGATCTTTTTTTGTTGGGAAAAACTCCGAAGTTGATGGAGGTTTTAATGAGAACATCATACATAAATGATGGATATGTTCACCATTTGGATGATTTTTGATGAAATCGGGATTCTTTGCCAGTTGACATCATCTTCGTTTTGTCTTCACCATTCTATAACTTTTTGGCCACGTTCTAGGCCCAAATAGAGTAATAGAGCCCCAGATCTGGAAACTGTTCCACGACTCTGGCACGCAAATTTTCCGACATCTTCCCAGATTTTTCCAGCTTTTCCATAATTTTCCACTTCTCGCAGGATTTTCGCCGAGTTTCCCACAATTTTCCCAGATTTGGACACGGTTCTTGGGCGTTCAGGCAACGTGACCAGATCTTGCGCTGGAATCGAACCTTGGAACGTTTTGAGGCGGGGCGGGGCCGGATTCGGCCGGAAAAATGGGGAGATGTTGGCAACATGTAGTGGTTAATGATGGTGAAGAATAGTAGCAATATGTAGCAATACAGTGGTATGAAGAAGGGGAAACATGTGATTTTAAGAAAGACACCTGGGTTGTAAGCATCACTTAATAGGTTCCCAGCAACAAAAGTTGGGATAGCAACAATAAAAGGGGACAAGCAGAACAACATTGTATCTTGTGAGCAGGAAACAATTGGGATGGACCGTGTGGTAGTCTAAAGTAGCTGATTTGGAAAAGGAACATAATCCACACAATGTCTAACTGAGGAAGGTTCTAGCAAACGTCGAGGTTTGTTTGCTTAAGGCTTAAGGGTAGCTCGTTTTATATATACGGTCAAAAAAGGAAAGAATAGAGACAACACCCAACCCTCATGAGCATATAGGCAGCAAACACTTGGATAGAACCCAAGTATGGTGGTACCTGGGAAAATATGGATCTCGGACAAATGTGAAGGCCGTTTCCCCTGTCACGGTGTGCTCCTGATGGTCCATGTGCCCAAACCTTCTCTGGAGATTTCCTGCATCGAGACAAAACCACTTCCCATGTTGGCCAGTATGGCTCCCATTCAAGCCCTCCCAAAAAGGATGGGACAATGGCAGTTCCCCATAGTTTTCCGACACATACCATGGTTTCCGACAGATAAAACCTCAAAACCTCATGGTTTCCTACTGCCACAACCCCCATGGGTGGACCATGGTGGACCTGTCAGGACGGAGAGCGCTGCAGCATTGCGCTGGAACTGGGCGAATGGGCCACGCTACGGGGGCTGCAGTTGCTGTGTCGAGGGCAGGCCGGTCATCCGATGGGCAGGCCGGAGTAGGTGGACGGCTTAGGAACTGGTATGTATAAATGGCAGTGTGTCAAAACCCTGGTACCTAATGAACATCAAAATAGCTGGTAAATGGATGTTCATTCCCCTAAAAATGGTATTAATAGGTATTGATCCATACCCATATATGAGGCTTAGTTTTCTAAATATGAGGTTTATACGAGGTTTTTATGATTATATCTGATAATACATGATTGGTGATATATGATCCCCTGAAAAAACGGGGCTTAGCTGCTCATAGTAGCTGGGGTGTATGCATTGTTTTTTATCTTATAACCTGTTATAAGTTGGTAAAAATAATGGTTTATAACCCACCAAAACAAAGCTCGAGTTCCAACTCTCTGGTTGAAGTCCAAAAAAGCCAGGCGCCGGCCGAGCTGGAAGAAGAGGTGGGGGAGGTGTTGCTGCAGCCTGAAATGGGGAGTTGATTCATAGAGATTGATATGATTTTTGATGCAATGGTTAGCAGTTGATATTCGATAGTTGATAGTCGATAGCTGATATTTGATAGTTGAAAGTTCATAGTTAGTAGTTCATGTAGTCAATTGTTCATGTATTTGTAAAAGAATGTAATGCAATGCAATGGAACGGAATGGAACGGAATGGAATGCGATGTACCATTTGGTTATTTAACAGTTCGCCATGGAAAGATCCACCCATTTTAAAGTTCGGTCGACCATCTATTTCGATTAGGGCCATCTATTTTCCATGGCGAACTGTTAGTCATAACCAGGTTGGGTATGTAACTTGAGGACCACCCATCTGGGCCATTGCCATGCTGCCGCTGCCTTTTCAGGACGCCAAAGATGAGGAAAAATCCAACGGTGAAGATGAGAAGGTTCGCGGCCACACCGTTGGCTTTTTCAAAATGCCATGCCCATAGGATCCATGTATGGTATATATATGCTAACATTGGGGATATATTGATGGTAAATGTTACCATATATAGCATACATGGATCCTATGGGATGGAATTTTCTTACTGGTGCGTTTTACGTAGGGAATTTTTCGGGAACGATCCACTGGCTAACTATCAATAATCATCCCAGCAACCCCCAGCAACCCATCCATTCCCTGCTAAGCACCAGTAAGTTTTCCAGTTCATGGCCAGGAGTCGGATGATTTAACAATTTAAAGACATGACATGTTGCACAGATTCTTTTCCATGTAAACCCAGGCGTTTCACCAACATCAAATGATCTATAGATCGTGTTTTCTATATCTATGTTGATACCTTCCAGTCCACTCATGAGCTGAACGGAACCGGAATTGGCAGGTGAAGAATGTGGAACCGGAGGACGGGAACGCAGATCAAATGCTCGGCGGGTTGAGTCCATTTCGGTCACGAAGTTTCCACTTGGGTCTTGGACCATTGATCACATTCCTGCTCTTTAGAAGAAGGTTAACTTTAAGTGACTAGTAAATTCGATCCACCACGCAGACCACGCAAAATGGCCCTCAGAATCATAAGGTTGATCTGCAAAGAGATCTAAAGTACATTGCTTGGTTCCTTGGTTCTGAAACAGCGGACGGGGAAAACTTTCGTCCTAGTGAAATACACACACACACATATATATATATATATATACGTATATATATATATATATATGGATTGAAACCAGACAACATTACCGAAAACCGGTCGGAACAGGTCCTGATTATTCGTAGCTCACAGCATCCCACAGGAATCTTGAGCCCGTCGGACCGGTTGCTCAAAAGCGGCCTTTAAGGTGCCCCAAAAAAAAGCAGTGGACATGGATTTTTTTTGGGTTTCTGGCAAGAGCTAATTACCCTCTGGTTATGTCAAAATAGCTATTGAAAATGGCCATTTATAGTGAGTTTTCCCATTAATAGCATCGTGATTTTCCATAGTTTTATGTAAACGTTTACCAGAGGGTAACAACTAACTCAAGTTAATGATGGTCAATGATGGTGACTAAGTCTGACTAAGTGTAATCCTCCATTCTGAATGTTGATCAAGACAAGGCCACTTCAATGGCCGCGCGAAAGTTGCTGTAGTCGCTTCCGAGCTTGGACCCATGTGGCTCTTTGCAAAGCGGGGCAGAGCTGGCTATGTTCATACATCGGATGCAACATCCATCCGCAGTGCGGTAAACCCGAAGAAGTGCCTCACGGTCAGGAACCATCAGGCCGAGAGGATTGCCACCCAGATCCGACTGCAACTGGGTCAAACTTTGCTGAGATTTTTGTGGTTTTCCGTTTCCTTCAAAACATGTAATGATCAGATATTTTATAAACTTTTCGCACATTCAAAAAAACGGGTTCCGTGCTAGGCAGGCTATCAACTTTGGTACTGGAACAAGACCTGGCTGGCGGACCTCTGACAACACTTGCGTGGTGTACAAGCACGGCCTGCCCTATGGCGTGCACGACAGTTGACGCTGGGAAACTGCGCGGGTCACTGGCCCCACATGGAATGGTGCTGTTGACGCTACTGGGTCCCGGCCAGATTTCCCCCTTCCTGAGGATTCTCTTTGGAAGGACTCGGCATTTTTCGACCAATTTGGGGATGTTAGGCAAGTAACTTAGTAGGCACCTCCAGAAGAAGCCTGTAGGAGCCCACAAGTGGGTGTTCTACCCCAGTGGAGTCCCCAGCAAAGTCAGAGTTGCCAGAGAAGGCGCTGGCTGAGTCGCAGCCCAGGGCCAGCCAGAGTGAGCTGCCGGAATACGAGGTGGAAGCATTTTCCTCTGATGTGACCATCTCTTTCTGATCTCAAAATGTGATGAGAAGCCCATGGAAAACTTGGACATGTCGCCCAGAGGTGTCGCTGAAAAGTGTGCGTGGCCTAGACGGTCAGCGCCAAGCTCTACACCGAAAATGGGTTCATCATATTTTCCACAGATTTTCCAGATATGTTTCCATGTATCCATATTTTCCATATATTCTCGATATATTTTCCATATTTCCATAGCTTTTACATGAATATTTTGCATATGACGGGCAATTGATATTCTTTGGCTACCCCCCCGTTTCGCCCAACAGTGGTTGGCGGCGATGGTGTCAGCCAGGGTCAACAACCATCAATGTGTGAACAGCCAATGAGCATCGTTTCCCCATAGCAGTTCAGTCATCTCGAGTCGTGAGTCATGCGAAATCTACGTCAAATGTCACGAAAGTATATACCCATAGGATCCATGTATGCTATATATGGTAACATTTACCATCAATATACCCCCAATGTTAGCATATATACCATACATGGATCCTATGGGAAATAGGGGAAAATAGCCCATATATGGACCCAATCCCTGACACATCCAACCACGTCCAGACGTCAGGAGCTCATTTGCCAAGCCCGCGAGCGGCTGCAGGGGAAGTTGACGTGGCTCAGCGCGAGTTGCTTTGAAGTTACCAGGGATCCACGATGATCAACTCCTGAGGATGTCAGACTTTACAGGATCGGATTATTGATCTTGAAAGTTACCCTCTGGTTATGACTAACAGTTCGCCATGGAAAATAGATGGCCCTAATCGAAATAGATGGTTGACCGAACTAAAAAATTGTGATTTTCCATGATTTGGCTATGTTAAATAACCAGATGGTACTGTAATTTGATTGTAATTTGTAGGATTCAGATGCTGATTATGGCGATGGCGTTGCTTCTTGATCCCGGGATACACCGAATCGACCGGGTGGTCCGGATCGGCGGGTGGAAGCCTTCGTGGCTTTCACCCCAAGTGGAGGATCAGCCTCCCCCCACTCCTGCGATCACCATATCATGCCATGTCCCAACATTTTGAGGCAATGGCAAGAGAAGCAGACTGAGAAGCTCCATTCCTCCAAAGCCTTGGCCTGCATCCAGAAGCTTCGGGAACGCTTCCAGGCAGATGGCGACATGAAATGCATCGTCTTCACCAGGAGATTTTGAGGGCCGAAGAAGCGACCCTGGAGGGCCATAGGGAAGGGACAGCGCTTAAAACGACCCAACAAATCCACCATGGTGGAACAGGAAACAAAATAGGGTTGTTGAATCTTGTTGAGGTTTAGATTTTCAAGTGATAGATGCTGTGATATACTGGATGCCATTTGCCCTTACATTCTTTTTCTTGCAGCATGGTCAGAATCAATCATACAAACGTGGATGTGCTGGATGCTCATTTTGACTGGTGCGGGATTTTGTGAACCTCCGCCAAAATTGAAGCAGACTGCACGTGCAACCCCAGCTTCTTGTTGCACAAGTTTCTGTTTTGTGCACAACAATTGGGGAACCTCAGCCCCGGATAAAACCCCCGGGGTATGTGGCTGGGATCTGACAAAACTAGCTTCCCTCATCCGCAGATACATTTCTGATTCAAGGTGAATAAACCCCCAAAGTTGAGTATCCCATTCATTTAGCCAGACATTGTGCAAATTGGTTGCCAACCTCACTCCGATCTTCCAAGTGGTGGGCAAAGCTGCAGGACTCGCGCACTTTGTCATTTGCTGGCCATGGTTTTGGAGTCTGAGGAAGAGCTGCCCGGGGTGACCTATGTGGTAGGTGGCAACGACTGCCGAGTCAGTGCCTGGGTGCGATGGTCCTGTGGCACAAACGCGAAAAAACTGATTGAGCATTTATGGGAAAATGTCACCAGCAAACATTGGAATCTATACGATTTTATGGGATTTTAACCAACTAAATGGCAATTTGTGGGGATTCAACCAACAAACACATGGGTTTCACATGGTTTAACTCATGAGAATTGGGATTTGAACAATGAGAGTTGGGTTGATATGACTTTCCCCCTGATCATATTCAATCTTCCCCAAACAAACCACTGCTTTAGTATTGGACCTATTGATCTTGGAGGGACAGTCCTGGAGGATCTCCGTGCCATTTGAGGATGGTCCCAGCAGACCACTGCCACTTCTAAGGCAGCTGGAAGATTCGTCAGACTGCCACTTCGCAGAAGCAAGCCCTGGCGAAGTTTGCTCTCCCGCACAACGAGGACGGGAGAAATCAGGCTTCGAAATTTCGTGCATGGATTTTGTTTGTCCCAGATCACGGTGATTCCAGTGTCCCTAGGCAACACAGCAACGGGAAACCACCTGGCACAGGGTGCGGCATGGCGCCAGGAGGGAGCGGTGTCCATCGTTGTGGCCACCTCTGTGTTGGCCGAAGGGATTGATATTCCCAGCTGCGGGCTGGTTCTTTGCTGCCTGGCGATTGGGGAAATCATATCATGAGATGGTAACATATTTCTGGGAGAAATGGATAACAATGGGGTTGTCTGAAGATGGGTCGTACTCCAAACATGGCCTTTTTTCTTCGGGAACGTGAGCTCTCTAAGCCACTGCAGCCATGGTGGGATTTTCTGGGTCCCCAAAAGCAGCAGGCTCAGCATCCGCTCAGCATCGTGGAAAGGCTCCCTGCTGTCCTCTGAACATCTCAAAACCACAAATTCTTCCACTGGATTTTCTGTGTGGGATTCATGTGGTGATGTGTGGCCCTAATCGAAATAGATGGTTGACCGAACTTAAAAATGGGTGGATCTTTCCATGGCAAACTGTTAGTCATAACCAGATGGTAACTATTTTCTACCTTCGTGCAGAGCAACAAATCCGCATGACTTAGTTCAATGGACTGGTTTAATGGGAAAACCTTGCAGGAAACCCTTGTTTCTTGCCTCCAAATCTAGTGATTTCAACTCCAAATTTTCCTTCAATCCCATTGAACATCCTATATTTCTTGCTACATCCCAATATTTTGATCCTTCAATCCCATTTGTTTATCTTCAATTTTTGCAGTGTTGATGCTTAACTCATCTTAACTCAGCATATCTTTGATGGTCAAATTGGCAGTTTCATCCCGCACCGCTGGGTCCCAGGTTTCGACTCGGCGGTGTCGCCTCTGCAACACGTGCAGCTGAGAGGTCGAGCACGGCGTGCAGGGAGCGAGTTCACAGTGCTGGTGCCCAAGGGAGCCAAGGCGTTTGGAGCGCTGGCTGCAGGACTCAGAGGGCGCTCAGTTCAATATCTGGTGATGACCAGTTTTTGGTGATTTTTGGGGGATTTCACCATGATTGATGGGGGTTTCATAGGGTTTCACACCAACATATGGGTATTTAGATGGATTTAGTTGATAAATGGGGATTTTACATGATTTTATCATTTATAACCATGGTTTAATCAACAATATGGGGATGTAACCGGGATGTAATTGGTGAATGATGCTTGGTTGATGATTCTTTTTTGGGGCTACACCACCCTTTATACAGTATATTGGGCACTATCATGATCATGTTTGGTCGAACATAAAACAGTTTTAAAGAACTCTGTTGATTGGTTGCCTTCGTGAGGATACAGGCACATATTTTGCCTTATATTATAGGCGCTTGTTTTAGGGCTGCACAATAAAGCGGTATCAGCAAAAAACGATGGTTGAAGACAGTTGAAAGATGTTTTTTTTTGGTTGCTAGTAACCTACCCGTTGATCATCCTTGATATTTTGGGGACCGTGATCTCACAGGACCATCCCTGCAGCAGTTGAAGGACTACGAGGTGTGCGCTTCGGACTTTCCAGAACAATGGCTGGGTGGTGATGGCTTTGGCAAATGTTCATGTTGAATCATACTTGGTGATCTTGAGTTGAACTTGGTTCAATCAACTGTTGGGTGATAACTGGGTGGTGGTTGAACCAAGTTATTGGTTGGTGATTGGCTTTACATGGCTTTACCACATTACTTGCGATCATGTCACATGTCATTCGCGTTGTCCAAATGTTCCCAGATCTGCCCCCCAGTTCCACAGGGACACCGTTGCAACGTCTTTTGTGGCAGTCATAGCTATGGACATCTCGTATTCGCGGCGTCTCTCTCTTTCTCTCTCAACAATACTAGTGATAATAAGTAATGATATATATAATATAATATAATATAATATAATATGATATGATATAATATAATATAATATATTGTAATGTAATATAATATGATATAATATAGTATAATATAATATAATATAATGCAATATAATATAGTATAATATTATATACTAATATATATATATATATATCTAAGACATATATATATATATCTATTGCGACATATGCCGTATGCCATTTCAGGAACTCATTGATTGGAGTTACCTACCTGCCATATCTGTGGTCCATTGCTTAGATTGCCAGGTGCGCGTACTGAATGTCCTGAGACTTGGCGGTTGATGACTTTTCGGGCGGGTAGCCGTTCCCCGATGAAGTATTCAGGTTGATTAATATAGATTTAGTATAGTTTATTAGTGAGTGACTATATTCATCTAGTTTATAATTTGTTTATTAGTGTTTAGCGACTATTGACGTTAATGATTAGCCACATATTACTAGTGGAATTAGTGACTATCAATGTAGTTCATAATGTATTCAGATCTGCGTTCGTGACTGAGAATCCAAAATTTACAGACCCCAGACAGCGGTGAGCATCAGGTGGTCACTCTGGACATTGTAACACATGATCCAGGTCATACACAACATATATAGTATATAAAGTATATAAAGTTGATGTTCCAATATCAAACATATCAAAGTATACAAAACATACTGATGGATGTTCCAATTTGATATTTCAAGTTGATCCAGGATCAGTGAACCATAACAAAAGCCGGGGTGGTTCAATTGGTAGGATTTTGATGGCAATTTTGATGGCACTTTTCTGAGGACCTGATAGTTTTCGATCGGCCCGGGGTTGACATGAAATCACCAGGATCATTGCAAGATTTCAGATGTGACAACGAACCGGACGCATTCGTTTCTCTGTGGTTGCATAGCGGATGCTAACAGCTGCTAGCATGTATGTGTAAATCATAGATAACACGTAAGGCAGGTTGGAAAACAGATCATGAGCAGCTATTATCATATATACGTATACATACATACATATATATATATAACTGTCATCATATATAACTGATATATATATATATATACACATACAAATAACCGTCATCTAGAAATACCATTCCTGAACCAGTTTATTACAGATGACAGGCGATCATCAATGAGACCTTCCACATCTGTAGTTGCAAAAGCTGGCCATGCTCCTTGGGGGTTTGCATCATTGGTTCCACAATTCCGAAGGCACATAGTTCCCAGTATCGGTTTAACGTATTCGGCGAGTCATGGGCAAAAACGCCAGCCCTTGGATTGGGCACTCCCCATATCTTGCGGTTTCGGAGTTGATTTGGACTGAAATCACACCAATCAAACCACAAACTAAGTCACTAAGTCGCTAAGTCGCTAAGTCGCTAAGTCGCTAAGTCACAAATTTGGCCATTCTTCTTGTAGCCACTAAGTCACTGCCCCAAGTTTTCCATCCTGCCATGGGTTTTTCCAAGGATTTTCCCGTTGAATCCCTGGCGAGCTACCGCCATAGTCCACGGGTGCACCGTTTCTTTTTCCCCAACAAGATGTACCTCTATTATGACATAGGATATATGTATATCGTATGTTTATTATATATGATTTAATATATACTGCATGATATATATATATACATATGTTTGATTCTGTTTAATATATTCTTTATACATACTGTATCTACCGTTATGCCTTGATATCTCCACTATATTCCCACCATTGGGCCCTGTTGGGGTATAATTTTGCCAAAATAATGTGGGTTTTCTACATTTCACGACTAGTGATAGATGGTTGGTTAGTTATATGTATATGTATGTATACATACACGCTATCCCATCATACATATCCCACTTTCTCCCTATTATATTCCAACCATTCTTACCCTCTGGTAATTTGTTACATAACTATGGGATCTCACCATGAAAGTAACAGGCAAATCGTCTATCAACTGGCCATCTTCCATAGCAATCTGTTAAGTTATCGGAGGTTGGATGTTTGGTAATATATATATATAGATACGCACTATATACACCATTATACACATATGTGTCTATATATATATACACATATGCCGCTATTATATATATATATATATGTATATATATATATCCCATTGTTTCCCAATCATATCACCCAATAAACTTGCCAAAATCCCCAGGAAAGCCTGGAGCCTCCGCCCTCCGTGTCCCCGGCAACTGGGCCCTTTGGTCAGCGAGGAGGAGGAGGTTTTGGAGATCAGCTCCAGCGGTGCCAGGTGGGTCCCCCCCAAAAAAGCGGCTTGCTGTGGATTTCTGCCTGCACCACCTTGGATGGTTGAAAGGGCTATAAATAATGGGAAACACCTAGCAGTCAACTGGTGCGGGTTTTCTTCTGTCCACAGTATGTCTCCTTTAGCAGTAGCTTATAACTACATGGTTACTGACCACTAACTGGGATGAAACGGCTTAATAGCCGGAGTTAAAAACCAGTGATATATGGGATACTGTAAGCTGACAGAATGACTTACTAGGCCCAAGTTGCCACTTGCAACTTGCCGTGGGATTATCCTTTCAGCGGCAAGAACATGCGTTTTTTTTTTCAATTTCAGTTGTGATGCAAGCACGAAAAGAATGTATTTGCACCCTACCAATCTAAAATGGCTGGATGGAAACGTCCGTCGTATCATATCATATCCAGGAACAGATGACCAGCAATGTGGATTTCAAGATCTGCGGGGATATTAGGGAACAAATACCCTCTGGTAAACTAACATAGCTATTGAACATGGCCATTTATAGTGAGTTTTCCCATTAAAAATGGTGATTTTCCATACTCCTGTTAGTTTACCAGGGGATATGGGAATCGAACTTCTTCTTGTTCAGGCTTCCTTTGGAAAAGGCCAAGAACTACTTGCACGTCCAAGTGTATGGATATCTGATCCCCTCTGAGAAAAGCAACGAGCGCGAAATTCTGGACTGACTCTGGGAAGGGTTCTGACGGAAATTCTGGACTGTTTGAAAAAAAATGATGCCGCGTGATGATGGTTTCCTCGACGTTATAATGAACATTCAGCAGTGAACATAGCGGAATCTAACTCTGAGGAACTCTGAGCAGGTTAATTTATGGTTAATCTATGGTTTATCTATGGTTAATCAGTTACAAGTGACAAGTGAGATCAAGTGAGATCAAGTGACCAAATGTGACCATTCTCCTGGATTTGCTGTTCAATTTTCCCGGGAAATCGCTTGGGGAATCTCTAGGGAAACCAGCAACTCTGGGTGGGCAACTTCGTGCCAGAAAATCGGGCTTGGAAGATCTTCATAAGCTAGCTATGAGCTATGAGCTATAATCAGGTTATAACCATCTAGGAAACCAGAAGTGGGGCCAATTTGCATTTTCGTAGGGTGTCAATTTTGGCGATGCTGGATGCCTTGGGTGCCTTGGATGCCTTCCCGTGCCTGGGAGGACTTCTGCAAACCTGGTTTCAGGGACAATGAGAAGAAATATGACTACAGCATGTTTCAGGCCGGCTTGAAAAAGACACAGGTCACTGGAAGGGACCAGAAATTCTGGGAGTATGGGTGAAAAAAGTCATGAAGCTTCGCTCTTTGTTGGATCCCCCAAAAAGGTCGTCGGGCGTAGATCAAATTGCTATCCACGTATCATCACATATCCCATACCAATTCATACCTATTCATACCTATTCATATCCTAATAATCATAGGATCAACATGCTATTAATGAATGTTGATCATATATCCATATATATATCCCATCTATCATATCCTAATCCTAATAATCAACCAAGAAACTGATCTGTTGGATGTCCAACGCCACGGCCACGGAACAGGTGAAATCCAGTGAGCAGGGCTGGTACTCCGAGTTGGAGCTTCCACCTGTTGGCTGCTGCAGCCTGTCGCTGGAGGAACAGACGACCGCCGCGGCAGCCCGTGACCATAGCTGGTGGAGGAAGAAGGAGAAGCCGCTGTGCCAGGAGAGATTCGGGGCTGGGAGCTATGGAGGGTGAAACTTCCCCCGATTTTCGGAAGCGATCCAAATTTTGGGGATGTTGGAAGACCCAGACTGTTGTTCTTTTTCTGATTGTCCTGGAGACGCAGCCAGTTGCCATGTTTGCAGGCTTTCCTACCCAGATTTCCCCAGGAGCACTTGGGGATGGTGGTGGGACCAGTGGTCGCGCAGAAGGAGACGGGCGAAGGGGAATGGTGCCATGAGACCAGCTGTTTAGCTCAGGTTTTCTTTGAGACCTATGACTTATTAACTTCCGGCGTAAGCCATGTTAACCAATGAATTCGGATGCCGGCTCTAAACATCTTTCCTTCGTCAGCCAGTTTTGGTTGGACCATCTGTCAAGTCAACCAAATTTTCAAAGTCCCCCCCTTGACAGTGGAGTCATAAAGGAGTACAGTAAACAATATTTGGCACAGGGCTCCGTGCCAATGGTACTTCGGTCGTTTCGTCAATGGATTGCCGAGATACAATTCTACAAGGATTCGCTTCATGAAATCGTGGATAGTGGTGCGTATCGTGGTTCATGATATCCATTACTATGTATACTATCACTGTTTCTTTTTTTGCATTTCTATTGTATTGATTAAACCATCATTTTGTCTAAATTAGAACCAAAGTTGGAGCTTCTCAGCTTGGCTCAGGGTCAGGCAAAAGACGCAGCAGCACTTCGTGCCTGCGGGGGACCTCAGGTGCACATCACGAGGATTCCTGCTGTTAATTGATATTTTACTATATTGATATTTTACTATATAATATAATTTCTATAGGAATGTTGTGAGTGTGATGATGATGATGATGATGATGATGATGATGATGATGATGATGATGATGATGATGATGGATTGCTGCTGTTACTGTTGCTGCCCCTTTTGCTGTTGCTGCTGCTGCTGTTGTTGTTGTTGTGGTTGTTGTTGTGGTTGATGTTGTGGTTGTGGTTATGGTTGTGGTTGTGGTTGTGGGTTGGGGTTGTGGTTGTGGTTGTGGTTGTTGTTGTTGTTGTTGTTGTTGTTGTTGTCGTTGTCGTTGTCGTTGTTATTGTGGTTGCAAATCACCAACATTACTGCATAGTCAATCAATCAGATTGCGAACACATCCCAGTGGAGTTGAGGTACCAAATAACGCTATTTAAGCCATAATTCCCCAAAAAGAACAAGCACAGAATCTTACGCCTGGCACACCCCTAGCGAGGTCGAATTCTGCACCAGATGGGCATTCTTGATGATCATTTGAAGGCAGGGCCACACCAACTGGTTTTGTTTGGAGGAGTGCTATTGTTGAATTGGCTGAAGGGAACCTCTCCATGAACCCCTCAATATTTAGATTCTTTCAGGCTTTTTTTAAAGCCCATGGTTTCCGGTGAAGATGGTGAAGGTTTGCTCCTTTTTTTGATCCATTGAGGCCATCTTCTCCGAATCACGTCCGACAGGTGAAGGGCCGTGAAAAGTTTCAACATCTCATCAAGCAGGCAACAGCTTCAGGCGGAATCTGCGGATGGGATCGACGCCAACCATGACAGGTGTGAACAAATAGACTGAAAAGACTTAGATAACTCAGATAACTTATAACATCGTCTAAGTGTAGTTTGGTCTGGGATTGAAAAGTACTGGAGTTACACCGCATCGAAATCCCAGTGATATCACTGGTTTTTGCGGCGGATCGCCTCCGCAGGAAAGGCTTCGGGCAAGCGACGTTCAGATGACGCCATTGCGCTCGCGAGCATTGAAACTCTGGAGAGGCAGAATGGCACGAATGGCGGACTTGGGTATTTGAAAACACGCACCAGGAATATTTTGGCAGAATGACTTGGGTATTTTAATGACTTGGGTATTCCATTCTGCCAATAATCATGTTTCTTATTGGCTTTACACCATCAAATGAAGCGCATTTTCACACATGATGCGTCGTCCAACCAGGGGGATGAGATTGGCCAAGGTTGTGTCGTCAATTGACGATGGTTCCTTGGAACCATCGTTTTCAGTAAATTGTCATTCAGATCAATCCATTGACCAACCAAATATTCCCATGTTTGACAGCTCAACCATCAATTTTTGACGATTCAACCATATATTTTTGGTTGCCTTAAACCAAATTTCTTGTGTAACATGCCCATTTTTTCATGGGTCCAACCGGGTAAAGCCAGCATTTTTGGATGGGCCCCGGCCGCTTCTTACCTGGCAGCCAGGAAACTGCCCCGGTGCTTCATGGCTCCCGAGAATCCGGATGTCATGTGCTTCCAGTTACACCGCTTGGTGCTGGGTGAACATCCAGGTGGGTTTCTACAGCGACCAGTCGCGACTGGGCCCCTTGGGGTGGGTCAATGTCAATCACCAAAAAAGGATAGAATTGGATTCATGACGATTTGATTTGATGAATGATTCATTATTTGGGAGATGATGCATATTCCAATACTGATGAATAATGATGAATAATGACCATCAACAATAGTGACATTGAGATGTGCACTATTCATCATTATTTATCAATATTTATCACTATTCATCATGATTCATCATGATTCATCTTTGGATTAATATACCCTGAAGCCTACACAGCCAGAAGGAAAGAATTGTTTCATTATGGTAGTGAAGATTTGGGGGTACGGCCTATGATGTGAGTGCCAAAATCGGATTGTAATTCACATCTCAAGCTGGTGACTAGTCTGTCATTGTATTGGTGTTTTGGGGGAATTTAACAGGAAACCCTTCTATGTGATTGAAAAAAAACATTATCCCTATTTTTATGGACATGTTATTCCCACCAAGAGATCATGGAAAAAATCATTCTGATTGGCCCATTTGGTGCTGAATTTTGATGAGCATCCCATGCACTTGGGGAAGAACAAACATGGATTATATCATATTATAATTATTCTACAACATTCTGGATTCAGTCAGATACCCTCACCATAATGTGGTGGATCAAAACCTATTATTATCAATTCTAGTGGATTAACATCCATAAATCCCCGCTATGACTTGGGGTTCACTAGGTGCCAGGGTTTTGACTTTTGACCCATGGCCATAATCAAGCAGCAAGTCTTCCGTGGGAGGGAAGCATGGACTTGCTCTACTCCTCCCAGAGCAGGTGCTGGACGCTAGTAGTCTCCACAGTGGAACTTCGTCATAGCCATAGCAGTTACTCAAAACGCCTGTTTTTGGTAGGTCATTCTATATATTATATTGTGTTTACTATATTGTGTTTCATCCCATTCATTTATCTTAATATGTTTTTACTCATATCTGTATATGAGTGGGTGATTTTTTCCATTGATTTTGATGGGACAGAAGAAGATCATATGACATCGCCAGCTAGCAAAACTGCAGAGTAATTCGCCATGACATCTTCGCACTAACGTGGTAAACCCAATGATAAACTATCCCCAATATTACCATAGATGGGTGGTAATTCAAATCATCCCCAAATAGTACGTAGGTTTATTCTTGGGTTTATCACATCATCAATAGCCATTTCAGACACCAAAATTGGAGGTACCTACCAGATATAAGACCTATGGTAAGGGCTACGTAAGCAGATTTGCCCCCAAATGTGGCTTGAATTCTATTCTTCTATGCTACAATAGCTCCAAGTTAGGGTCCCTAAATTCCCATTGACATTGTTCCATGGTTCCATGAGCTCATGCTGGAGGTTCCATCGGGCTCCTCCACATTTCTGCTTTTACCACCAGGACTTCCCAGGGCAACGCAGAACCCTTTGCGTCAGAGCTATGTTGAGACAGTGACATGTTTGATTTTACATGATATATGTATATACACTCTAATAGCTATTGAAAGTGGCCCATCTAATGATTTAGTTCATGATTTCACTAAAATGAGGATTTTCCATAGCAAACCTTTATAGTTTACCAGGTTTATTCTCATGGTCCTATCTTGAAAATGGACTTTGGTTCCCCATGATATCCAGTACGATCGTCCCAAGAGGAACCCACAGAACGATAGCAATGGATCCCACAGGACTAGAAGAGCCCTTGCAGGTGGAGGTCTGCCGGGGCGGAGAACCGTTCTGTAAATCTCCAGATGTTTCGATGTTGTTTTTTTACGCTGGAGAAATTCTTGTGAATTTTGCATTCTGACATTATCTGATAAATCATCCTACATGAATTTCCGACACCTTTTCAGATCCATGAAATGTCTCAATACGTTCATCCAAGTTCATCCATGTTTCAAGGCTTTTCAAAGGGGGATTCAGCCAAGCCGTACAGCTTCGTGGTCACCTTTGTGGGTGCGAAATCCTGCACCAGGCAGGGTAACTATTGGGAACTATGAAACATGGCAAATAATGGGATTGCAATGGGATAAACCATCTATGAACTGGTGCAGGATTTCCGAAAAATCCACAGTAGGTGGTAAACATCCCATGAGAAAATAGGCTTTCCACCATCCTTTTGGTGGTTGATAGGATGTCGCAAGCTTCCAGAGTGTTACTTAGTTCCAACCCCCAACTTTGCCATCGTTTGGCAGTTTGGGTGGTCTTACCTTTCACAGACCTAGACGCGCGGTAGGTCCAGTGGCTGGCTGAAGTGGAGTTCTCCCAGCAGCAGCTGGACAACCTGAAGGCGCACACCTTGGACGTAGAGGGAGTTTCTGAAGTCATGGAGGATCCCCAGTCGTCACCGTGGGTTTCAATACTATCTAGAAGATCACATCCCAAGATTTTCCAGGTCTAGCAGGGCCAGGCGTTTTTTTTAGTTTTGTGGTCATCTTGGACGGAGGACATTTTCCCGTTGAAGCCAGGTGTGGACTCAGCTGTCATTGGAGCTATCCTGTCGAAGGAGAGAAATGACAATCCAGCGGGATAGGATGGGACCAGTGGAAGGCTCCGTAGCTTGCGCCAGGACGTGTCCATTGCACCAAGCCTTTGGACAAGTTCCACTGACGCACTTCAAGGATGCGACTGTGCCACGAACAAATTGGCTTGGGTATAGCCTGTATAGCTCCTGGTGGACGGACAGTGCGATGGTCAAACACCTCATGTGCCAATATGTTCCGCTCATTTTGACACATCCCATTGAACTCCATGGTTTTTGCGTGTGAGGATCGATCTGGCAAGTGGGTTCCGGTCACGAATGCTCTGGTCAGTGAAGACGAGGTTCGTTGCTGGGGCATTTTGTGGAGGGTTGCGAGAGCTTGGTTGGGGGAGCCAGCTGAATTCCAACAACGTCACCGCCATGTCACCATAGTGATTTTTTGTTCGGAGTGGTGGAATCATGCCCAAATCAGCATATTTCAGGTTGGTAAATTAATTCAATTCGGCCAGATTTTTTCAACTTCAAGAAGTTGTCGGCTTCTGTGGCGCCGTGACTTCAGAAATATCGGACATGTTATCACTCTCACTGATCTGACTGTTGCGACAGTTCCTATTGGTTCCAGTATGTTCCAGTGTACCAACAACCATCAACTAGTATCAACGACCTCAAGGATCAAGGAAGTGGACCAAAATCACTTGGGAGTGCAGATGAGGTTATCAATGGGTAGTAAGTAATAACCATACCCCAGTTATATATATATATAGATAATATAGTTTTTATAATCATCCTGTATTTTTTGACAATTCCATATTCTATCTACTCCAGGATGACTGCAATATATATATATATATATTATACACGATATATATATATATATGGAATTTCCCCAGTGTTTCTGGATGATCACCCACGGATCCTATTTTTTCCTCATCCAAAGCAGCCCTCGATCGGAGCCGGGAGGATCTGCCAGATCGCTCGTATTGGCTGCTTGCACCAGTAGCACCAGGAAGTCAGGCTGGTGCCATCTGGTGAATCTGGTGCCTGGACGTGTTGCTTTTGAGGAGCGGACAATGGGACAAAAAGGTTAGAACTCATGACTTTTTGAGTCATGGAACTGGGAACATCTGAGATTTTTAGGGAAGATACTTAACATGAATACACACTCAAGGTTTAAACCGGAGGTTTAGGGTTGAACATGGACTCAGATTTGGGTCTTATGCTGGCACTTTTCGGTCTTTTTTGTGGACAACTATCGATGGAAAGAGGTGCACGCGGCTAAATTGTTATTTCATCTTATCTTCTTTCCAAAATTTCACGCATGTCTGATACATTTGCCATTTGGCAATCAAACATGGCAATTGAACAAATTCATAGCCGTGTCTATAGCATGGGGTACGTCCATAGCCATGGATTACCAGAGGGTGTTTGGGAACCTCATGGGACTCTAGAAACTGACGGAACTACTCCCATCAAGGAGCCCCAATGCATGAACAGATCCCATGCCATACCAGGGTTGTGTTTGGATACTGAAAATGATCGGGGACAATTTCCGAGATATTTGATATGGGTTAAGTCTTCAGCCACTATATCTATATAGTTGAAACATTGAATGATAATTAAGATAAGACTATGGGTCAAAGCCCTGGCACCGTTGTGTTCACAGCAAGATAGTTGGTCCTGTAAATGATTTTCGTAGGTTCAGTATGGTTAAGTCACCATTTTTCATGGCCATTTTGCCATCCAAAAAGTCGTGCAGGCCATTCATTGGGACTTCGTTGACTGGGGCTTGACTTCGTTGAACCATCTATTACAGCCGGACGCCTATAAGACATGCTGGAATGGCTGGCTGGAATGACGGTGATTTTTCATGAGCTTTTAGTGGTGATTTCATGGGATTCGATTGGGATATTTGATGGATTACCATCTGATTTGTTCCGTAGGTATGGACAATCACCATTTTTAAGAGGTAAATCATCATCAATAATCTATAAAATGGACATAAATGGGCGATTTCCCATATGTTCAATGACCAAAGGCTAGTAAGGATAGTAAGGGAGAACATCCCCAGCCAAAAAAAACGACGCGTCCTTGGATCCCCAGATGGTAGATGGTAAACATCCCAGTTACCAAGTTATGCAGGATTTCGCAGCCATCCACATGTTGGAAGTTCAATGATATCATATCCCATTATATCATCCATATTTTTTAAATGATCATTTGATATCATGTTCCCATTATTTTTCATGATATGTTGGATAGATTTCAATAGATTTCAATAGATTTCAATAGAAATTCAATAGAAATTCAATAGATTTCAATAGATTTCAATAGATTTCAATAGTTCAATGATATCCAATGATATCTTCAATGATGATTTTTGGGATTCCATCCACAGAATTCAGCTGGGAATCTCGCCGAGGTGTGAATCTTGGCAGCCGCTCGGGTTCTTCGATGGATGGCGAAAAGCCTTCGTGGCGGGATTTTTTGAGGTGAAGCACTAAAAATGGGGAGATGACCCCATTTATATGGTGGTTTTATGGGATTTTACGGTGATTTTATGGTGTTTGATGATATGGTGGAAAAAAAAACGGGGGAAATTTCATCACGACCGAAGCCCTGGAAATCATGGTTGATTTTAGGGAAATCATGGTCCATGTGAGGCCCAACAATTCTGGTGAACGTGAAATATTGTAATTTACCCAGATAGCCTCTGGTTATGACTAACATAGTCATGGAAGCCATGGCCCATTTATAGATGATTTTCCCAGCTATAAACCTCCATTTATGAGGGATTTTCCATGGCTATGTTAGTCATAACCAGATGGTAATATATGTGGATATGATATAATTGATCAATGAAGGTGATGAAAGTGCGTGATACCAGATGGTTTGATAGGGATGTGTTTTTTCCATGGCTCATGGCTGATGGTCTGTGTCAGTGCAGCCCGCAGGTCGCTTTGGGGGATTGAACCACAATAAACTTGCCATTTGGAGATGATTTGAATACCACCCATTTATGGTAGTATGCGGGATGGTTCATTTTTTTGGGTTTCCCGCATGAAAAACGAGCCATGCTCCTGTCTTGATGTTCCTGAAGTTTGGCCCCCAGAACTGAGTGGGCATCCCGGTGCGAAATGCAGATCCCAAGGCAGATGTCATCTTGCTTTGTCGGCGAAACAAAGACTCTTCACCTAGACATGGTCCTGAGCTGAGATCAGAATGGCTGTGCCAAAATTGAAGACCTGGCAACCTCAAGTTACCCTCTGGTAAACTAACATAGCTATTGAAAATTGCCATTTATAGTGGATTTACCCATTAAAAGTGGTGATTTTCCATAGCTACGTTAAATTACCAGAGGGTATGGTTGGGTTGACGTTGGTCGAATCACTATTAGAAAATCCACCCATGGTTGAACCACCATCACAGCATTTTCCTGAGTCCCTCAGCGATGCCGTGGTGCTGGGACTCATGCCCCGAACTTCCAGAGGATCTGATGTGCGCTGCCCGCTCCTCAGGTTTTTTTCGGGGTAAACATCAATGAACACTGGGAGAACTGCCCATGAAACATGGTGCTTTGGCCATCATGGAGATACCTAGACCCTCCGTTGCTACCCATAATTTTTGTGATGGTTTTACCGTAATACCCCATTGTTTTAGTAGCTTTACCAGTTTTTGGGGTATTTGAAGGGTCTGGGTATACATGGATTGATTTCAGGGAAACACAAACAGGAAACTATGAAAGTCAGTGGCGGGTGGCCAGTCTCACCTTAGACTTGAGACTCCTGTGATGGGGGGAAGAAGCCAGGGGCCTTAAGGTATACTAAACGTGAATAGAGACTAAAGACTTAAATCCAGTCGCTTTTGTGGTAGTTCAAGTGGATCCATTGAAGTTGTGAAAGGTGCGCCTCCTCTTCTGCTTGAAAGTTGGGGTTATTCGAATTATTCGATTATATTCCGTGATATCCCCACTTTACCCCAGTATATCCTCACTTTTTGAGTTCGAAGAAAGGTGTGAATCTTTCCCTCCTTGGCCCTCAAAGCCGTCGCCGTGGCTTTAGGTCTATGTGTGGATCTGGAAGTGCAGGTGGGGGATCGACCTATGAATGATGTGGTTAGTAGATGTTAGTACAGGACATCATTCCGCCAAGGCGGCATTTTCTTTGAGCTTTTGGGACAACTGGTTGTCCGGAAACCATGGCTGTTGTGGTTTCTGCAAATCTTGGTGCAATTTGGGTGCCAACTTGGCAGGTCTGGGGGGGGGGAACCGGGGAACCGCGACAGCCAGGATGAAGCTGGGCTGATGAAAGGCTACAAGTTCAGTAGGGCCTGGTGCTTGGTAGAAATCGGTGCAAGCGGTGACACAACTCAGGGCTGGATTGCGTATGGTGACGGTCGGGAGTCATAGGCCATGAAATGTCATAAGTCACAAACATATACAAAAATCAGATTGACATAGATTGACATAATTTATTCAACTCAATATATTGAACTCCGTACTGTACCCGTCGGTACCCCGAGTTCGGTAGGATGCTTCCACTAGCTCAGCTTCTCACCAGATCATGATCCTTTAAGGCCTCCGTCAACGCGGGAGTTGCGGGGCACTCAGCTGTGATTGGTTTGCAATGCACAGGAAGAGAGTTACGGCTCCACCGTCACGATGGCAAACTGAGGCGCCAGACTTCGTCCAAGCGGATCGAAATCTGCACCAAGAGCGGCTGGAGATTGAGTTCAAGGTCCCGGCTGCTGGGATGCTGGGATTGCCTGGAACAAAACAGTTGACCAGAGGACAGCCGGAGATGGAGAGCAATTAGGAATTACATTTGTCGAATTGCCCAGGGGTATGACGCAAAATTATTGAGAATTGGGTGATTTTGGATCCAAGTACCTCCTCAGGAAGTAATTGGGCTTCGATTTCAGGGATTTTCAGATGAGTTCAGTACCTTCTTCGGAAGTATTTGGATCCATGATGATCCATGTACCCTCTGGTTATTTAACATAGCCATGGAAAATGGCCCATTTATAGATGATTTTCCCATTAAAACCTCCATTTATGAGGGATTTTCCATGGCTATGTTAAATAACCAGATGGTATATAGGGACTATGATAACCCGAAAAATCGGGATCTGAAAAAAAACCCTCCATGCCACCAGGCGGATGAGTGCGAACTCATCCCCCTAACCCTGGGTCAACTGCAAGTCCTTCGCTCCTTACCTTCGTTGCCCGGGGCTCTGGGACCTCGAACGAGACTTCGGAGACCAACAGGGCGACCTGTTGGGGCCAACTGGTAGCACCCGTGACATCCACGATTTGAAGTCGATGATTGACATGTTTGCATTGTGATTTGCGTGAAATCACAAAAAATGAACGCTTTCAAGCAATCTGAAGCTGAAAGGGAAGACTCAAACAACTAAAACCTGTGAGTTCTGTCTCAATCTCTCACCTCATAACAACTGAGTACAGCCTTACACCATGCCTCCTACGACTTGTCTTATTAAGCATATGTGCCATGGGCAAATCATATGTGTGTTTTCCCATGAACGGGACTGGTCATCAATCCATCAATGGGATTTATAATGATATATAATGATATTGATATATATATATATATATATTATATATATACAGTATATATATATATATATGTATATTTATATGATATACACCATGTTTTGACCATGGCGCATATGTGTGTTTCTATCGCTTCTCCCAGGCTGTGGCGTTTGGAGTTTGTTGCCCTCATCCAGGCAGGATGAATTTCTCCACCGTGATGAATTCACTCCCCCAAAGATGTCCCAAGAAAAGACATGAAAAACATAAAAAGCCATTAGACTGCAGCCTGGTTGGAGGTTTGTTTCCATTACCACCAGTTTTCCATTTTTTCAAAAAAAAACAGATCTATATTTCTCACTTTCTCAGTCAGTTGATTCCCATGCATCATTGATTGTTGATGACCAGCGGAATTGACGAAAACTTGCCTGGTCACGGGGCCCCGTGATCCTTGGCGATGACTGAAGAGTTTTCGGTCAACCCAGCACGGGTTTGACGCAGCCGTCACCATGGGTTTACTAAGTCATTGGTCATCCATGACGACTGGATGATGACTGGGGGTATGCCCATGCCCCATGACTTAGGAAACCAGCAGTTCTTCAGGAATCTTAAGTGAAAGACCACGTCCATTCAGTGTGGATAGTGTAGATAAGTCACGAAAAAGTGCGTATGATTGGCTGACATGACATTTTCCCGGAATGGGGGACCGAAACATCTCTCAGGATCAGCTTTTCTATGGGCGGGATATCACCCCGGTTTTCATCCGTCCCCAAAGCTGGGGCCTTCATCCCTCTTTGACCACCGAGCACAACGTCACCACCATTTAAACTGAGGTTGAACCTCCCCAATGACGGAAATCTCAAGGTAGCTCTCCCCGTATGGCAATCTTGATTGTTGATGATAGATTCATCTTAAACTCACAATCATTCACAGCTTGTACAATTCATCTGAAGTCCCAATCTTTGAATATGAAATTCACATCTTCGAAGCACCAGCTGAAGTCCCAATCTTTGATGCTTAAATCCTCGTTTTTTCATCATACCATCCCCCATTTTCACCGCAGCTTCGCTGCAGGAGCTGCCGCAAGATGGACTGCTGCAGCGGACCTCGTTGAACGTCTTGGGGGAAGCGCTGACGCATTCGCAGGCGCTGGGATCACCTGGGATCGCTGGGATCCATGATTTCGCTGGGTATTTCACAGCTTTGCGAACTGGAAAAGAATTGATGATCATCACCTGGACAGGTGGCTATGGTTATGGTGAATGGGATGCTTTTACACAGGAACATACGTTTGAAGCCATTGTATGATGGAAGATATGGAAGCCGTGGCCCATTTTGGTTTGATGATTTTTGATGAGTTACCCATTAAAAGCATTTAAAAGCGATGATTTTCCACAGCTATGGCTATAATAAATAATTTAAATGATCATACCTATTGAAAATTGGGTTATGACTGTTATACCTCTGGTTATACCAACAAGTTTCAGAATGGGATGATTCTCCAAGTAGATATTGGGCTATGTCTCAAAAGTTGCTTTCCCTCGGGCGTAAGGGTCCAGGCATTCCAGCATTATGAGACACATGAATGATAAATATATTCTGAATTTATGAAGATGAATCATCATTACCTGTTGTTATACGCATAATTCCATTACTATTATCATTGTTACAATGTTCCTTAAATCATCACTCTTGATATTTCTACGCACTCTTCTTCTTCTTCTTGTTCTTGTTGTTGTTGTTGTTGATGTTGATGTCGTTGATGCTGTTGTTACGCCACTATCCCTGCGATTCGAAAACACATCGGAAACACGTCGCCAGGTGCGTTCCCTACCATTTGAGCTGCCCAACTACCGCTTCTGCTTGGAACGCTTGGAGCTCTTAGGTGATGCTGTTTGGGGCCCCATCCGTCAATTTTTTGGCGTCTTTAGGAGGTAAATCATCATCACCAAAGGGTAAACCACACTATTTGATGTTTAAATCATCTGACATGTATCATAGCCCCCTTCTATGGTTGGTGAATGGGATGGTTTATGACGGGTTTATCACACCAGAACCCATTGTATAATATATGTCATCTATAGTTCTGTAGTCTTGTGGGTGATTGATGAAAAGAAAGGGTGCAAAACCAACAATGATGGGGGATGGGGATAGAATAGGATGTAACTCAAACTATGATGTGAGTGTGTCTGAATGATGGTGAATTTATCCCCAAGTCCACCAACTTAAAGCAGTTTCAATGGGGAAAATTAAGTTTTGCACCAGTGGATGAAATGGAGTATATATATAATATATATATATAATATGTATATATATATGTATATATACTATTTTCAGACAAACACACGTGCAAACCCATGTAAACTGAGTAAGCATCCAAGACAAAATAACACGTGTTGGTTTTGTGAAACTTAAAGACTTTGGAACTATTCTTCGGGCTTGCTACAGGGCCCCACACTTCATTGGCTTTGCCGGTTCACTGTTTCTAGGCTTCGGCCTAGTATTGGATTTGTTCGTTTTGGTGTCCCCTATGGGGGTCTATCATTCCAGCCGAAACATGTGGGGAACCACACTCAAGCACCAGAGTGCCTTGCGCCAGCAAAAAGTCAAGGCCTTAAAACTCATGGCTTCAATTCATTGCGGGAGTTGCTTGCCCACTGCCAAAGAGGTGCCAATTAGCCAAAGATGAGAGTCAATCTGGGATGATCTGGGATGTTTTTTTTTATACTTCTTTCGAATTGAAGACTTGAAGACACCCAATATCAGAGTGCACATAGCTACATAGATCATGCATGATAATTAGTATGTATATACATATATACAGAGGTGTGCAGACCGTGAAATTTCAGTGTCAACATGAACCAACCATTTCCTGGATTCCTTTCAGGAACTTGGGAGTTCCATTTTTGTAACTGGTTGTGTGTGTGTATATATATAGACATATGAAAACGGGGTTACAACCTAATTTATAACGGGGGGTTGTAAGCATTGAAAACTTCAGCCCCGAAGCTCCACTCGCACATTTTGCCAACTGCGACTGATGGCAGGACAGGACCCATATTGGGTGTTTGTGAAATAGACCCAGAAAACCGTGGCTATACAAAAATCCTTGGGTCCATATGTGATGGTCACATAGTAGTACATATAACTACGTATAGTGAACTAGACTATGTGACCATTGATAGTTCACTCTGTGACCGGGTTTTTGTTATACCGATAGTCCATAGCCAACTGCCACCCTCCAGATGACGGCGCCAGGGGGAGCTTTCGAAGGCTGCACAGGACTTTGAGACCAACAAGTGGCTGAGACATGTGACTTGACACCGAAAAAGGGGTGCTTTCTCCTCAAGGTGGAGCCCTCCAACCCGGGAGAAGAAACAAATCCTGGAACTGGACATCAAACGCAAAAAAGTACGAACATCGCAGCATAAAGAACCAGAAGTATGATGATTTCTGCAGATTTGGGAAAGTCATGGCAACTTGAACATATATTTGGGAAAGCATCTTGGGAAAGCGGCTTCGCATTCAGCGGCCAATTTTATCCCAGTTCAACGAGGAAAAATCTTTCGGTATGCCGGTTTTCATTTATTAAGTTAAACAATTACTGACGGGCTATACAAATGTTTTGTATTCTTTTGTGGTGTCAACATCCCGATTTTTGTTTGGTGGTATCATTCATTTCTTTAGATATATAATCATCCAGAAAAATGAGATGATGATACCCTGACATTTCATTCTTCTCCAAGGAGATGCCCAAACACACTTATCGTAGATCTCCCAACTGGGCTTGTCTGAAGATTTGGAAGCCCGCAATCCCATGCAATCCCCTGGTTTAGAAAAAGTTTCCCATGCTGGTTCACTTGCCTTAAATTTGGGCTAGATCCAGCAGTTTGACAATGTTTGACACAAGCCCACATCATATCGTTGCATATCCTAGAACATATCCTCATGATCTGGTGTAGCCTCCGGTAGTCCATGCTTGCTCCCACTAAAGCTTTTATTTTTTTGGGTGATTTTCCAGCTAGCCACGTTTGATTCCCGGAGGGCATAACCATGTTTTGATCCACGAATTTTACGGAATCCACCTGGACAAAGCAGGCGAGCAAAGCGAGCTGGGACTTGGCCCAGTACATTCTCTTGGAAGCCTTCAGGTGGGGCAGCTGATTTGGGTGTGACTGAAGATGGGTCCACCAAATGGCTGGTTTTAAGAGGGAAAATGAGATTCTAATCCAATTGGAATTGGGGATGCCAATATTTTCAGACACCAATTTGAAGATTCGAAGTTGCTGACTAGAACAGATTCTGGTAGATTCTGTTTGGAGTTGCATCCTAGTTGTGGACTGCTTTAGTACCTACTTATTTTGTCCTCATCTTGTTTTTACTTGTTCCACCCGCTTGAAGGCAACCTTGGACTTTTATTGACCCCTGAGCTGTGACAAATTGGAGGATAAGCATTTTAATAGCCATCAAGAGTTTTGAGTATGACTTTCTAAATGAATCAGCCAGGGTTCATCCATTGAAAATCCACCGATGGCCATGAATATCAGCAAAATTTACCACTGGATGAAGAGGGGTGCACTATTTTTTGGACCCATATCTGTGATATTCTGTGATTATCTCTCCAAAACACATACCATCTGGTTATTTAACATAGCCATGGTATAGATGGCCCATAGAAATAGATGGTTTACCGAACTTAAAAATGGTGGATCTTTCCATGGCAAACTGTTAGTCATAACCAGATGGTAAATTCTACTTGGGGATCTTCCATACGGAACTGGAGTAGCCTCTGGTAAACTAACATAACTATGGAAAATCACCTTTTTTCATGGGAAAATCCACTATTTCTATGGCCATTTTCAATAGCTATTTTGACATCACCAGAGGGTAGCCGGTTTGGAATTCGACTAATCGGATTCCCTGGACCCGGAAAAACCCCCCAGCGTCCTAGGCCCAAAGATCTACTGGCAGGACTGCGCAGGGGCACTGCCCCGCAAAAGGCCTGAGAAATGCACTGCCGATGGATCTGTTTTGAGGTTAGTTAGTTGGTTTTCCATTTCATCTCAAATGTGTTTTTTTTGGTGTATGTACATAATATATGAAAATATATCATAGCATACAATGTTCCCATCCATGTTCCCATCCATGTTCTCTTGTTCAATTCTTCTGGGATTATATAAGTAAGAATAATTAAGATATGGAAAACCCATCTTCTGTAATGTCAACCCTGGATTAATAAACCCCAAACGGCTGTTTACTTGGGAGGCTACCACAAAAAAGTATTAGATTATGACTATTGGAGGAGTACCCCCCAATAAACCATGGTTTAGTCTCATCCGGGGTTGACATTAGAGGGTTTTCCCATGGAAAATCCGCCATTTCCAGTTGGGATTTCCCAACTTGCCACGATTAGCCGCGGTGCTTCCTGGGAAGTCGGACCCAGCCGGGTTGCCATAGTTCCATAGTCATGGGGGTACCACAATAGCTCGATGATCTCATAGAAAATCCTATGAAAATCCGATGAAAATGGATGATTTGGGGTACATTCTAGGAAACCTCCATATGTTTAGTTTAGTGTGATACATAGAAGTATTTGCATATGAATTCAATTCGGAATCACACTGTACTCGTCGGAATCCTGGATGAATTTGATGTTGCGACCAAAAACATCGTGCGAAAAATATGCGTCGGAATGATGGGTGGCTGATTCAAATGATGGTTGAATTTTTCGAGGGGTTAAGGGGAATCATCCCCTTAACATCCCTTAACTGGCCAGCTAATGAACAGCTAATGAACAGCTGGGCCAGGTCGTCGCTGACGCCATGGAGGCGAGCAGCGGCTCGCAGTGAGCAGCGGCCGTGGGGCAGAAGGGAACCCGTTTGACCCCGAAGCGAAATCAGTTTCGATATTTAAGCACCACGGAAAAACATGAAAAACAACTGTTTTTCTAGAAAATCATCGATTCTTTGTTTGACTTCAATTTTTTGATTGTTTAACTGCATCTGGAAATCAGCGGAACAACAACATATTCATTCGGACTTCGGACGTCATCTGGGAAGATGTCTGATCAGACCTTGGATGATGGTTCGGCTCCAACAAGAGAAAAGGTCATGATGATTTACCCTCTGGTAATTTAACGTAGCTATGGAATATCACCATTTTCAATGGGAACATCCACTATAAATGGTGATTTTCAATAGCTATGTTAAATTACCAGAGGGTAAAGCTTATTTTCCCAATGGGAAAGCCACTACTTGGGAATCTTCTTTGGGAACATCTTGGATTTTGATCAACATTTTTTTGGGGTTTCTTGAGTACATCCGAGTCATGGAGCTCTCTGAGAGTGCCTTTTCAGTTTTTTGTTGATGGATGCTTAGAATCCATTGAGTCAATCTATTCTATCAGGACTTTTCGAACTACCCATCTTGGCAACATGCAGCTTCCAGCGTGCATGTCTTGGTGTTTTTTGATAGTCAGACATATTCACCATCCAATTTTTGGGGGCTAACTCACGCCCACAGAACGCACTTGGGATGGTTTATGTGTCATTGATCATCGGCGGGTCGTGCCAGAAGACCTCGAATTTGGGTAGATGAAAAGACACCAGGGGATGATCATCATGGTGGCAAACACACAGACTATATTAATATGAATATATATATGAATCTATATAAATGTATATGAATACATATATCTGAATATATATAATTATATTATATAATTATACACATATAATTATTCTGTACAACTATATGGTAGTTGTTTCGCATAGCACTTTATAATTCCGAATTTCACCAAATCCTCAGATGGTCGCAGGCCGTGCTGGGTGCCGTCTTTCGCTCGGCCGCGGCGTTTGGACCCCGGTGGCTGGGTTTGACAGAGCCCTGTTGGTTGATTTTTTTCGTTCCGGAGGTATGGCTAGCCATAAGGTTTCCACAAAACCATAGGTTTCAATACTTGACTAATGACTTGGATGATGATTTGGGGGTTATCCCTATTTCAAGAAACCTCCATATTAAACATTATTGAACATCAAATTGAACCATATTAAAACCTCCTTTTATCAATTGGGGGTTTTCTCATAATCCATGTGCCATTCCCGTTCGATGGTGGGATCCCCAGTCCCTTCGCAAAAAAGGTCAGCGTCGCTTGCGTCGCTTGGCAAGGGGATCACCGAGACCTGGAGGATCTTTGGAGTTTTGCTCCAGAAAAGTCCCACAGAAACTTGGTTGGAGTATGTTGGAGTCCTGGTGCAGCTGGATGTCCCAAATTCCCATAACGGTTGGTTGATGAAAAAAGAGGGGTTTCTTCAGAAAGGTGCAGCTGGATGTCCTTTTCCCATTGGTTGGTTGATGAATTTTTTTTGAGGGCTTTCTGAGAGACCCCCCTGAAAACCACAGGTTTCTATGATGATAGATGGGATTAATCACAACCCGGCCCCTCTATTTTTACCAAAAGGACATTATTGTCCTGGTGTGGTTGGAAAACACAAACTGTGGATTGTTGCGAAATCCACCAGTAACTCTGAGTAGATGGTTTATCCGATTCTAATCTCATGATTTACAGTGTTTTAGATAGATCCCAATAGCTATAGCAACTGGTGCAGGATTTCTTCCATCCACAGTATGAATCATTAAGATGTTTCGATCGATTTTGGAGACTCAGGAAGACTCCTAGGTTCAGTTTAGTCTTCGACCTCGATTGAAACGCCGGACGACTCCATGTGTCTGAGGGAGTCCTTAAGATCATGGCCTCAAACTTGCGAAAAAATGGGATCAAAGTTTAAGGAGTTGGAGATGGGTCAAAATCACATTGCGCAAAAATGGGATGGGATGGAACTTCGACCCTCAAAGTACCTATAAACATTTATGTCTTACCCCATACCTTTAGTGTTGTTATCACTTGTTTTGGGTATTTGGAGGGTCTAGGCACACTCACCCCAACACACATTGGAGAGGTGGTGATCCGACAACTTGCGTTTGCGCCACAAGATGTCAATGGCAATGACACCCAGCAAGCGTCTGAATTTCATCGATCCCCTTTACCATAGCCCCCACATATTGAATACCATTTCTCGGATCCCAAAGTCGTTTGAACAGTTGTTTTCAACTGTGCCCCTTTACCTTTAGTATTCGGGAATGGTGATTGTACCAGATACCTATAGATACCTAGCTGTTTAGACCGCAAAATCAGCAGGAGTCACATGACCTTGTCTCAAAATTATGTAAAAATATTGGTCAATCTGAGATAATTGCAAATAGTCTTAAACTTGGTGATATTAATAATATACCTCTAAATCAATTAAAATTGCCTGAGGAATCATGTGCATTAAATGATATATTAACTGAAAAATATATGAAGCAAATAAAGATAAATATAAAGATCCAGATAATGTAAAAAATACATGTGCATATTTTGTAGCAAAACAAATTGGTTATGAACCAAGAATAAAAGAATTTATTATTACAATCATTTGGAATGGATAAACAATTGGTTGTGCATTGGAATTTTCCTGGATATATATGATATATAACTATATATAAATGAAATTGAGGTTGAATGAAATGATGTACCTTTGTATGAAGCTATATTTTTGAATGGGTTTGTGTGACATTGGTATTGAATATAAAACCAATTATCGGATGAGGCACCCAAAGAATTAGATCCCCATAGTTCTGTAAGCATATATATTTATATTTTCTATTAAACTGGGAATAACTTGGGTTACTTTTTTTTCGGGACAAACCCAAATATCACAATTGTTGTCGGTTGACATTCCATTATATACATACATATATACATATATATATACACATACATATATATATACATACATACATACATACACCCATATATATAATATAATATTATATTATATTATATTATATTATATATTATATTATATATTATATTATATTATACATTGTATTATATTATATATTATATTATATATTGTATTATATTATATATATTATATATTGTATTATATTATATATATATTATATTATATATATTGTATATATTATATATTATATATATTATATATATTATATATTATATATTATATATTATATATTATATATTATATATTATATATGATATATTATATATTATATATGATATATTATGAATTATGTATTGTATTCTATATATTGTATTATATTATATTATATTGTATTGTATTGTATTGTATTATATTATATTATATTATATTATATATATTATATTATATATATATATATTTTAATATATATATATAATATAATAATATAATATAATATAATATAATATAATATAGTATAATAATATATATATATGTATATAATAATGCATATACATATATATATATATAGATATACCTGTAATATTCTTGGAAAAATAGTTGGTTGAACCGTTGCATCCCCACGGAACATGATTTGACCGTCTGGCCCGCTAGACCTAGGACCAGAGGAGCAAAATTCACCTGCAGGATGTGTCCCGGGACGGATCGGGCTGCAACTGACTGTAGCTATTGCGAGCTACCCATAGCATCCATTTTTTTCCAAGGTGTATATGGGTGTGTCTGAAAATAGTGTACCCCTAAACCCAATGGTTAATGATCATTATCCCTATTAAATGGCTATAATTGGGAATATACCCTATTTTCAGACAAACCCATATAGGTTTATGTCAGATGAATAAGAAGTATAATTTTAGACAACATAATTCCACTATTTTTTGTATGCAATTCCTTTATGGCGCATATTATAGATGATAATTATAATATATGAAAGAACATTCGATGCCATTGTTTGTTTGGTTGGTTAATAATTGTGCCAACTATGACCTGAGTTGTCCATTGGTGCACCGTGGTGCACCTCAACCTGTCATGGGGTATCTGTATCACATCAAATATCCACCACATCCCCAACATATCCCCATTAGAAGCCACTCAAGAATCACTTAAAACATGCACTCGAAGTGTTTCTGCTTATAGAGTTATTTGGAATCCGTTTTCTCCGCCGTACTCTGGTTGCGCTTTTCTCAAACAATGACACAACATCCGGATTTGGAATAACTAATTGTTGATGATTTTTCATGACACCCCAAATTTTGATGGCTATATACATGCAGTTTTTTCCTTGAACCACCGCTTTGGATAGAATATAACGACATATAACGACCTCACTTTGCGATGCCACTAGAAGTGGTTTTCTTCGTAGAGGGAATCATGTGCAGATGGCCCAACTTTTCAGATTGGCCAATCATTACCCAGATGCAATCAAAATATATCAAAATCACTTGATCAAAAATCCAACTCTGGAATCAGAATTTCAGGATGTTTATGGAATTTTTAATAAACACTATGGTCTTCACCATCGATGATCCATCCCAGCCACAGGAATCCTTCATCCCTGACTTCAAAAATGCGGCCCTGGCTGCCTTGTCCTCGCTACGACCAACGGTCACCCGGCGGAATGAATCGTGGTGGCGGATGGAGAAACCATGGAAGAACGGTTGGAAAAGATGCGGATTACCCTGTGGTTATGTCAAAATAGCTATTGAAAATTGCCATTTATAGTTGATTTGCCTATCAAAAATGCGGGATTTTCCGTAGCTACTTTGGTTTACCAGAGGGTATCAGGTTCATTTTGCCAAACGATGTTTAACAATTTTTCCAACACATGTTGGATAGAATGGCCTGTTGGGAAGGTTTAAAGGTGAAAAACACATGGTTTTAGCGTGCCTCCGAGTGCTTGTTCGCGTCAAATGGGTATGGTTCAACTGGATCCTTTCCTCCCCAATTTTGAGCCATTTGAGGTCTCCAAAGGCAGCCTATTCACGTGATGTTTCAATCCACCAAAACGATACACGTACTGCCCTCTTGTTTAAGCTGATCCATTGGTATTGACTATTCCCATGTCTATCCCTATTTTCCAGCAGACTTGATGGCGACGAAAACATACTTAGTGACTAATTGGTTGTGTGGTGCACACTTACACCCCAATGACCCCCAATGTTTAATTATTACCCTTTGGTAAACTAACATAGCTATTGAAAATGGCCATTTATAGTGGATTTACCCATTGAACATGGTGATATTCCATGGTTATGTTAGTTTACCAGAGGGTATAATGAACACTTTTTTTTGCTGGTGAAACATCCCCTTTAGGCGTCGCCTGACTTCGGCGATTCGGTCAAATCCCGCTGTTTGGTGTTTCCAGAAAAGCCACGGACTGGCCACGTTTGATTGATTCAATCCCCAGATTGGCACGGACTGGTTCCTCAAATCCACCATGGGTGCTGAAAAAATTGAGGATTTGAAGCTTAAATTGGCAGACTTCTTCTCAAATCCCATTCTGGGAGTTGAAAAAGAACGGGTCCGAAAGGAACTCCATATGCACAGCGCAGACTGTGCGCTGTGCGCCTAGCCATGAGCTTCTGTATCGAACTCCGGCTTTCAAGACCTTTACAAGATCCTAATGTGCATGTTTAATCATGTTTATTGTTCACAATGGAACTCCGGTTCCACAACTCATGTTTAGGCACACACACACGTGGAAAAAGCCATGGCATCTGGATGCAAACCCAATCAACAACGGGCTGAGTATAGGAGCGAACCCCTATAAAACACAAAGGATTTCAAAGGAAAAACCATGTAAACAGAACAAAACCACATCACAAAATAACATTCATGAAGCCCTTTCCTGTTTCCGGTTTCCAGGAAAACGTAGATACCTAAAACACAACAGATTTGGCAAACGTTACCAATGAGCAGCTAATAGCCATGAGGATATCTCGACTACTGATTCTTTCTAACGGAACTCCGGCTCGGCACCACCTTTTGTGAAATCGTCCACCTCATTTTCGTTTTTTTTCTGCAAATGGGTGTTTCCTTCTGGTCGGTGCCGACTTAGGCGTTGACGGCCGATGAGTTGCAAAGTGCAAAGGATGCAGTGCTTCAAGCCACAGGCGCCGTCATTTACCGAGAAGATGATCTAAAATGCCACGACACAGAGGAGGGTTAACCTTGGTTTGGCAATGTTGTGTGGTTTTATTTCATATAAAAGTGAAACTAAACTGACCAACCAGTTTATTTTTTCTATTGGTAGTCCAACCATGTCCAAGCTATGATTCTATGATCAATTCTGTTTGGTATTGCAACTCCGTATACAACTGGCTCGTTTTGAAAAAAAAGCGTGCAAACATTTGTCCAATTCAAAACCAGAGAAGTGACTGGCTATGTCGAATACCTGACCATTTTAAGCACCAACCAGTCGTTTCTGCGCACGCGCAAACTTCCACTTGGCAGGCTATGAGTTTCGACTCTTGATTGGATGTGGATGTGACTCAAATCATTGATTCCCAAAAATGGACCGTGAAATTCTGATGGAAAAGTGGGAAGGGGCGTTTTTTTCCTAGCCCAAAACGATGATCAGCAATGTGAGACCTGATTTTGTGGATGGGTTACTCCAAGACATGTTTGATCATCATTCGTACTAACATGACCATTTAATGCCATTTTTGGGGGTATACACTATTTTCAGACGCAGATTCCGATCGGCATATGAATCATCATTTTCCTCCATTTTTCACGACTTTCCCTGCAATCAAACATGCCTTGGGAAAAAATTCCTCCGTTGAGTTTGATCATCCCACTTGAAGCCCATTCATTTATATGGCTATGAATCAATACCTATTAATACCATTTTTAGAGGGATGAACATCCATAAATCCCAGCTATGAATTGATGTGAACAGAAGGGGTACTATTGGTTTTGACACACTGCCATATGCCATTGATGATTTTGACATTAAAATCTCCGTTTAGCGATTCCCCTTGCCAAGTATAGCTTATTGATATTTATATATAGGGGATGCCTTGCTGGCTTTTCCAGCCATGTTTCATCGCCAGAGAGTTTCAATTCTTCCATGACTATCCTACGAATATGCAGTATACACTGAATATCCCACTAATATCTCATTATATCACCATTTCTAGAGATAACAACCAATGATATTCCTATGTTTTATCCATCAACCAAGCATCATTTATCAGATGTAGATCATAGATCATAGATGATCATAGTGAATCCCTAGATTTTTTTATTTCTCAAATACCACCATGTTAATTTAACATAGCTATTGAAAATGACCATTTATAGTGGATTTACCCATTGAAAATGGTGATATTCCATGGTTATGTTAGTTTACCAGAGGGTACCACCATGTTTAGTGACGCCCCTTATTAATCGTGACTCCCCTCCGCCATCGTGGAAAATCGCTCTGAGGACGCGTGGAGCTGCTGGGCGCCCTGCGTGCGAACGCCTCGGGCACCCGCTCCACATCCTTCGAACGCTTGGAATTCTTGGGGGATGCAGCGATGCAGGTAGCCACCGGGGCCACCGGGGCCACCGGGGCCACCGGGGCCACCGGGGCCACCGGGGCCACCGGGGATCCGAGAGCAATTCTATAAGTCACTGGGATGATAGGAAAACTCCGTGAAAATTTGGAGATCCAAATTTTTCAGATGGGTCATTTGACAAAAAAAATTCCAGGTTTTGAGATATGTTTGGTGCTTAAATCAACGTTGTTGCGTGCTGAAATATAACCTTATTTTGGTGCTTACCATCTGGTTATTTAACATAGCCATGGACAATCACCATTTTTAATAGGTACACCATTTATAAATGGGCCATCTATACCATGGCTATGTTAAACCAGAGGGTAAATTCCACATGTTTGAAAGGTTCAGATGGAACTAGGTCAGGATTGGGTTACCTCAAAATGGAATGTTTCAGTCTGCCAAGGGATAAACATAAGGACGAAATCTGCGGCAAATTCTGGGCAATTTTGACCCATAGCCACATTTTCTCCAGGTGAAATGCCTAGGTTGAGGTTGTGAAGGTGAGATAGATCTGAAATGACCTGAAGGACTTTATTCATGTCCCCAACATGTTTTTTTTAGCACCTCCAAGTGAAACCAAGCTGTCTGTGATTTGCACGGTCCACTGCAGCCAGCTGATGCCAGCTGTCCTCGCCCGTGGCAGGTCCAATTTATTGACCCTGCATTGGTCCCAAGTCCCAGATAGAACACTTGTTTCAGTATGTGATGAAGATGATGTTTCCTCCAGATTTTCCAGATGTGAATGATTTTTCTATCTATTTGATATATCATGAACCATATATCATCATATATCTAGATCTGTGGTCAGAGTAGACTCAACCCTGCAGTGCGCCTGGCGCAGGTCATGGTCAGTTGGCATGTGATGCAGGCGGGACGTACGGTGGAGTGATCCTCTGTAATTTGTTGTTCTGTGGACGCACCAATTTGTTTCTGAGCAAACAGCCAGATGAACAGTGTGAAAAACCACGAAAACCATTGGTTGGTCGTTGATTTTGAGGGTTCTACTAGCCTATTGACAAGGGATCAGTATAATCTGTTGTCGGAATAGCAACAAACCGTGAGAGGAAGCAGCTCGCAACGCCGTAGCCTGGGTCCAGTCACCGAAAAGTCCCAACCTGCCAGTTGTTTCCAGAGTTCGACGAGGGAGAACTGCCGGCCTCCCTAGTCCGAGTCTGGTCAAGTGGTGGTCATAATCCTAGCCAGCCTTCCAAACAGTGAAGAAACCGTGTGGAACATGATTCCTGTTCAGCAATCTGAATGTAGTATGTCGTAGTAAATGCAGGAAATGGTTACTCCAAGTTGTTCATTTGGGTATTTGTGTGACAGAAGGGGTCGGGTTTGCTATTCGGATGACTTGGGGGTTTCCAGCTATTGTGTCCATATGCCCGGAGATGCGGCTGTGCGATTGTCAATGGTCGTAGAGGTTTGTACACAATTGGTTTCGGATTTTCGGCAAATGATGGGATTTGCCATTTGACCATCCAACCAAGGCGTCTGTAATCCCCCCATTTTCATGGTCGTTCATATGCCCATTCATTGAGGAATCCATCTTTCATGATGGTGGGATGACCACAGCCCCCCATTACTACCCCATGTTTTTATATATATATATAATTACTCCCATTGTTGATGATTAATCTCCATTGAACTCCATTGTCAATATTACAATCTCCCTAGTGATGGTTAAAATTTGTTAATTCCTATAAGATTATCCCATCTGTTTACATATCCCACTATGTATTATCCCAGTATATCCTAGTACAATCCCATTAAAATAAATCCCATAAAAAATTGCTTATGCCTCCCAAAACTCCCACAAAAAAAGGCAGGATTATCCCCGTGAAATAGCCAAACTTTACCTGGCGCTGTAAGGTCCGATACTCAGCAAGCCTTGCTCTGCAACTACTACATATCTCGCAAGTTGGTTCGCAACTTCGACGAGGCGATGCCCATTTTGGGGGTGTTTTTTTCGTTGAAAAAACAGGACGTGGCCCGAAAGAATGGATGATTTGGAGCCAACAGGGGGGAGATTCACCAGCAGATGGCAAGTCAAGCTGAAAAGATGATGGTCAGGGTTGGTGATGAAGCCACTAGGGTTTCCAGTTGGGAGTCGTCAGGAAAGTTATTCATGATGTCGCCACTCCAGTGGTGCGAAAAATATCCTACCGTTAGTACGGGCATAGGTTCAGAATGAATTGTAACGACCTCACGTCGCGACATCACTGGAATGGTGGTTCATAAGGGTAACTATCCCACAATGACCTTATTTCAGGTTGGTGAGTGATTGATTTTTCCAGTCAGATGCAGCATGTCCCAGAATTGGAAGTATGAAGGACCAATTGACGTTCCAAAGCCATGAATTTCACGGACAAAAACAACGAGTTTCCGGTTAAGATCTTCCGAACAGCACGTTGCATCCCGATTTTTGACAATTCCTGTACATAGGTTCTAGATGTTCCCTTAAACCAATCCATTCACCATCCAACTATCCCTATTTCTGATGCTTCATATCCTATTTTAGTTATTCATTATTCATGTTTAAATCCCAATGTTTCATGGTTAAGTCTCTCATTTTCATCCATGTTTGGCTAAAATCATGGTACTCCCAACTCCCAAAAGTCCATAACAAAATCCCATGCCCAGCGCTTCCGCTGCAGGCAGGTCTGCTGCATGTTTTCTTCCCTGGAGCCCAGTCGCCGCTGCGAAGTCCCTTGCTGAAGTACCTGAAAGCCGTGCGCGGCCAGGACGCTGAAGCCTCCGAGAAGATAGCGGATCACGCCCTGGGGCCCCTGGGTCTGTCAACCATGACAAAAAAGAGGGATGATTTTAGCTATGGCAGATGATTTAAGAGCTGGTTGGTGGTTTGGATCATTTTTTATTATCCAATTGCATGTTGCTTTTGGGACCTATTTTTGACTTCAAGTCAGACTAGGGTACCCCCAAAAAAACCGCTACATGGGACAAATCAATCTTTCGTTTTTAGGGCTTCAATTTCCGAGCCATAGCTATGTTGCAAACTCTTTCGGTACATTGCTGCGTTGTGTCGTTTGTGTCCCACTGGTTCATCCGGAAATCTATGTTTAACATTGAAAAAAATCCTTGGGATCAGATTTCCAGTAGCCAATATTAATGAATCATTATGAACTAATAGATTTCCAATGATTTCCAGTAACCAATATTAATTATATAATCATTAATCATTATATGAACTAAGTTAATCCCCACAATCTATGATGAAAAAATATGAAAACCATTGGGATTAGTACACAATCTTCACCTACTTGGCATGAACATTCGAGCATTGTTCAACCATGATGAACCATGAAAAGTTATGATCAACCATTGGAAAAACCACTATAGATGCATTAAATGATCATAAGGGTTATATAAGTTATAGATGATTGCACTAACCTAGCCCTAATCCTCATGGTAAACCATTATATAAATCATTCTTTTTTTTTACCATGATATAAACCATTGTTAACCATCATTAACCGTTATTAACCATTATTGACCATTATATATCAACCATTACTAACCATAGGTTAACAATCATAATGCCCGAGAGCTCCATAGCAGGAGGCAGGTGACTTCCTCGTAGGCGAGAAGAGCGACCTTGCGGCGGGCCTGCAGAGGAGCCTGGCTCACAGCGATGGTGTGCAGGGGAAAGGATGAGGACTTGGGTTTTTTGAAGCAACCAACACTTGGGAGAATTTGGGATAACATTCGGATCTAGCTTTGATAGTTTCTTGAAGCTCTATTTGAATGTCAATATCAATGGATCTAACTTAACAGATTTAATTCGGCACTAGACATTGGGACTTGGACAAGCCAAAACTATGAGGACAAGCAGCCAAGAAATCTCCATCCAAAGGGGATTTCGAGCAACATTTGTTGGAGCTTCTAATCCCTTCCCCCCTCATATTAAACATCCTGCCAGAAACCATTGTCAAATTGTTATTGGGGATCTCCAATATTAGGGGGAAGGGCTTAATTTTTAGAATTTGGATGTGAACCAAAGATTGGAACACCGCTGCGGACATATATCACAGCAAATATATGGATGTGGGTCAAAATGGAAGACCGTTAAGGGGACCACAGATGTTAGTCATGTCTAGTTTAGTATTAACCATCCATAATTTTAAGGGGTACCTAATTTTGACCCATAGCCATATGCTGCCATATCACATGGAGGATTTCCAGCCCGCCCCACTGTGAGTTATGGCTGCGGTTTGGGACATCTTTGAAGGCTCGGAGATATGATGAAACTCCCCGTCACATGTAATGACCGTTGGTTATATATATATGGGTATGGATCAATACCTATTAATACCATTTTTAGGGGGATGAACATCCATAAATCCCAGCTATGAATTGATGTGAACTACAGGGGTACAAGGTTTTGACACACTGCCATATATATATATATACAGACAGGCAGGCAGACAGTAAATGAATGTAAATGATACATGAAAAAACAGCGGAAGTTGGATATGGCGAGCGATTTAGATAATAGTATTAGATGTATTTGGTACTCCAGAATCTATCCATTTATATAGCGTGCTACTTCAGCTCACATACGATTTTTGAATCCCAAACATAAACTATTTGGATTATGATTACTGTATATATATATTATATTGTTGTTTGGACACATCATATTTCTGACTTTGGAACCGGAGATAGATTATTTAATACATGTTTGCGTAAGGAAAGCCAGCAGAATACACTGACAGATGTTCCATCATGTTCCATCCATGTCGTGCCTTCAACGCTGCAGGAATGACCCAGGAAGTGAGGCGACAAATGGCTGGGTAACCGTTGTGGTAAGCAAAAATCCATCGCATTCTTGAGCCATATACTGTTTATGTATATGATATGCATATACCAATCTGAATACGGGACATCATTTTTTAGATCGGGGGGTAATGGAAGCCCATTCTGATAATCTATTACCAGCCAAGCGAAACGCTCGATATCCATGCTTAATTCAACAGATATTCATCGATTCATAATTCATAATTATGATTTGAAGTAAATGAATATCAAAAGAGAATCTCCAAAAACCTCTTTGCTGATGTTTTCACATGGGTCATGGGTCCTTTGGAGGTCAGGTTCGTTAGGCCGTGAAATGATGGGCTGGGTTACTGGGTTGGACCTGCGGTATCCTACGGTCAGAACAGCCGCTACAAGTTCATCGCAGACGCCTATGAGGCTCGCTGTGGGAGATGGGCATCCATTCCTGGCCACTGACATTTCATATCTCATGCCTCTTGGATGATCTTAGTAGAAATCCAAGCAGCAAAAAACCTGAGTTCCTGGTGGACTAAAGCAGCATGTTGGGATATTTTTTGGGTGGGTTCATGAAATGATTCATCCAAGCATATTTTGGGGCACCTGGTTTTTGAGGAACTCAGTGGTTGAGCCTTGCAGTTTCCGGAATCTTCACAAGAGATTTAAGTAGATACATGGCCAAGAACTGGCTGCACTCAGATCAATTGAATCAATTGAGCAGTGTTCAACACCCCTGTTGGTCGATCATTATTTGGGATTATACTAAGTCTCAACCTTGTTTCGCGGGGATTTTTTTTAGGAGTTTTCACCAACCGTGTCCTCTTGGATTTTTTTTCAGCCCTGGTGGGCAGTTGTGACTCCAGTTCCATGGGTGGCCATTGCTTGGCTCAAACCTGGGTAGCACGGTATTAAACATATATCTTCGGCAAGCGATTGTGCAGGCTTGCCCAAAAAAGATAGATGAAAAACATGCTGCAAGATGTTGACAAAGATCAGACATCTGAAGAGACATAGATCAGACAGTGATCTTAGGCATTTTTACACGGAGACATAGTGACTTTTCTCGTGACATATCATCCCTCCAAGTGAGCGCCCAGCTGGCGGTCCATTTTTTCGTCCAGACGATCCAGGCATGTGCGATGCTTGAGGTTGCCCCTGGTCTGCGATGAGCCAGTGGCAGCCACAACGGTTCGTCACTCCTCCAAAAGTCTCAGAGTCCACCTGTTAGTAATTATTCAATGGATTGGTTTAGGGGAAAATTTACAGGAAACCCCCATATTCAATGGTAAAAACCATGGTTTCCTGTAAATTTTACCTTAAACCAATCCATTGAATTATTTGACCAGTGGACTTAATGATTTTCGATGTCCACGAATTGGCAGCAACTACTCCAATAGTCTTGAATACAGTAAGTGAACCTACGAGAACAAGATGCAGCAATATATAGTCATCCCCCAAAAAGACACAATATTTTTACAAAACATCCCGAGTCATCCCCAAAAAGACACAATTTCTACAAAAGTCAATCCCCAATATCCCCATTCAAATCGTTTTCTGATTCTCAGACACCTACAAGGTGGGGCCCCCCAGTTATAAGTTGGTTTATAAACCCCATGAATACTATAGTTATAAGTACCATAAACCATAGTGACATTGGAGTTATAAACCAACTTAGCTAACTATGGGGCACCACCTTAGGCTGGCTCCGCCTGCAGCTCCCAGCCGCCTCTGGACTCTGATTGGGTGGTTGAAGATGGTCGACTGGTCATCCCAAAAAGCAGGAAAACCATAGGAAAACCATAGGAAAACCATAGGAAAACCATAGGAAAGCCATAGGAAAACCATAGGAAAACCATAGGAAAATGGGACTTACCCTCTGGTAAACGTACAAAAAACTATGGAACATCACCATTTTTGTTGGGAAAATCAACTATTTCTATGGCCATTTTCAATAGCCAACTGTTAAATTACCAGAGGGTAAGCAGCAAGAATATCGGAATATGAAACGCTATTTTTTGCAAAATAATTATTTTTCATTTTCCAATGGTTAGCTGCCATCGGCACTCTTAAGAATATCGGAATATGTGGATGTAACCATGAACTATTTGGATCGCAAAAATCACGAGCGAACCCGTCACGACGTCACCGGAATGAAGAGAATTGTAACTATCCCAAACTGGCGGAACTTTCCAGGTGGGTGAATTATTGTACCCTCTGGTAAACTGACATAGTTATGGAAGCCATGGCCCATAGAAATAGATGGTTTACCTATTGAAAATGGTGATTTTCCATAGCAAACTGTAACAAGTTACCAGAGGGTATATCATTTATCTTGGGGTACTCAATGTTGACACAAGAATTCTGGGTACTTGATGATTATTGCGACATATCATCATCATTCATCATCTATGCTGATGAAATCCACAAATCATGGCAAATCCCAATTCAATGGGAATTCCAGGATCCGATTCATTGGAGGTACTGTACCATATTTCTGGCCATATTTTGTGGGGATATTCCCTTACACAGGCCTCAAACATAGGCCTAACTAATATGGAATCGGTACCTCCAATGAATCGGATCCTGAAGATCTCCCATTGACCAATGGTTGCTGCTGAAGACCCGAGATTTACTGTGGCATTCACTGAGGAGTGGACCGGATGCAGAGGACAAAAAACTTCAGGGATATGGTCCCCGGAAATCCTATGGGTTGTAATCGTTTTTTTCGACATAGCAACCCCCAAACAGATAGAAAAGTAACATCCGACTGAAATAGTGATGATTTACGTTTCTATCATTTTTTTTGGGCAGTGTGTCAAAACCTTGTCAAAACCTTGTACCCCTGGTGAACATCAAAATAGCTGGTAAATGGATGTTCATCCCCCTAAAAATGGTATTAATAGGTATTGATCCATACCCAAATAATGATGATTTACTGTTCTATCATTTTTTTTGGGGTTATTATATATATATATACATAGCTATGACCCCCCAGGAGAACCTTCAATAAACGATGCGATTAGATGCAATTAGTGCAACTACATATCACACCATCCAACAATTGTACGATCCAACTGACGATGGTGATCAACCAATCAACTATGCTCGGGAAATATCAATAAAGATAACCTTGGGAACTATTTTTTAGGCGGGAAATTAGGCGGTTGATGGCCGTTCTATCCTTTTGCGAACCCGTATAATATGTTCGAACCCCGAAGAACATTGAACAAGAGGGCTTATAGCTGGAAAAGTGCGCTAAACAGTCATATAGAAACAACTGGAAATCCCCCTTATGGTACCATCTTTTCTTAAACCTGTGGCAGAACGAGAGATTTTAAAAGTGTTTGTGAGAAAAAATAAAAGACATAGATCATTCAGCTGATCCATGTTGTCTCTACTTACTGTATACTTATTATATCTTATTATAATGGAATGCCTCAAAAATACTTGAACTCCAAAACTAGATCCTTCCATGAATATGGCCAGTCACGATAGATATGGCAAGTCATTTGTTGGGCCATAGTACACGATGCTTGATCCATTGGTTTTACCAGCCCAAATCACAGGTTATTGCACAGGTGGTACTTATTGCATGTTTTCCCTGAAACCGCTCGTCAACATTCCGAAGTCCCCATTTCTGGTGAGAGTTCTATGCATGTATACATATATATATATACATACACATAATGTACACATATATATATACATATATATATACATATACATATATAATATATATACATATATATATATACTATATTATATTATATTATATTATCATATATCCCAAAAATGAAAAACTGAACTCCAATGTTTTGGTGAATCAATACTCAACGGTTCACGTTTGGGCCAGGAGACCAGGGAGACTGCGCAATGCGAAGGTGCGAGCACAGCTGCTCACCAGGTCGGCCTTGTCCTGGGGCCAAGGAGATCATTCAGATCATTCCGGCAGATATTTTTCACTGTAGTTATATATATACACATATGTAATGTAATGTAATGTAATGCAATGTAATGTAATGCAATGTAATGTAATGTAATGCAAGGTAATGTAATGTAATGTAATGCAATGTAATGCAATGTAATGTAATGTAATGTATGTATGTATATATATGGCTATACATAGATGTAGCATTAGATTATTGTATGTATATATATATGTATAGGGAAACGGCTGGAGGTGATGATTGGAATGAACTTGTTTCACGATTAGTCAATGATCATTTATAGGCTTTTGAGCTCTCCTTTTGAGCAGAATCGTTCTTGGGTCTCGACATCCGAACATTGTGATGTTGCAGCTGCCAAGATGTAATCCAATCCAGGTTTATGATGGACATAAAATGCGGATAAGATGCTACTGTATGCGTACCCTCTGGTAATTTAACAGTTGGCTATTGAAAATAGCTCATTTATAGTTGATTTACCTATTAAAGATGGTGATTTTACATAGTTATGTTAGTTTGCTAGAGTGTAACGGAATTCGCCTCCCACCTCGCCCCAGCCCCATATCTGTATGCCACAACGCAAGTCAACGAAACCATCATGCATGAAGCACCATCAACAGAGCAACTACTTTCGAAAGGCACTGCAAAGCCTACATTCTTGGGCGCCCCCCACGCCCCACCCATTTGTATGACACAAGGCAAGACCCCAAGCCTGGTAGATCTCGGGTCCATATTGGATGTGGTCTAACACTGGGAGTGTTTTTTTTCAGGAAGGGACATACAAATCTGGTTGGTGGTTTCAAACATTTTTTATTTTCCATTTCATATATGGGATAATCCTTCCCATTGACGAACTATTATTTTTCAAGATGCTTATTGCACCACCAACCAGAAATGATGAGGAAATTATGAATGATTAGATCATTGATTAAAGTCTAATTATGAATTATGAAAATTATGATTAAAGTCTAATAATCATTAACTTATGAATTATGGATTATCATTGATTAAAGACGATCAAAGTCCAAAGAAACAACCCCGAAAAGCGTTGTAGCTGCTGTGTAGCTGCTGTGTTGAGGGCACCCCACAACATGAGATGACTAAGCAAACTACCCGGCCTGGTAAACCTACAAAAAACGATGGAAAGATCCACCATTTTTGTTGGGAAAATCCACTATTTCAATAGCCATTTTCAATAGCCAACTGTTAAATTACCAGAGGGTAGATAGAATTATATAAGTGACTCACAAGTAAATCCATGCATAGATCAATATGAGTAGATAAGTCAATGAGTCAGTAGATCAATAGAAATTATCTATTTATTATAAATGTACACACACACACATGTATGATGATATAAAGAAAAACATATTCATACATATATGCCACACACACACATGCTCAGAAAGAAATCCGTCTGCTTCATGTTATGTTTGATCCCATGTTGGCCACCCAGAGTCCAAACCTTCAATTTCTTTGTTAACAGTGATTTTTGGCTGGTTTAGATGGCATTTTTGCTGAGTAAATCAGTCAAATCAACAGTTGCAAATTTGGAGGCTTAAACTCCACATATCTCACTTTTTGGCCATCTCCGGCGCTAGGGCGACGCTCCCGTGGCCACCATGGGCCCCGCGCGGCGAAGAAGTTCAGCTGTGCGCGAGAAACGACGCCTGGGGGAGCGGCGCTCGATGGTGGCGGTCGCCAGGCGCCTGAAGGCGGTGACTCGGCAGATTTTTGGTCGGATTTTTCCATGGTCGATGAACAGTTTGCTACGGAAAATCCCCAATTTTTTGAGAGGTAAATTGGACAATCCCCCATTTTTTTGAGAGGTAAATCATGGTAAATCAACTATTTCTATGGCCATTTTCAATAACGATCTGTTCAATTACCAGAGGGTTCGCCATGGAAAATGGGGATTGAAGTTGCAGTGTTTTGGCGTTGGACTTTTTGGGGATTTCACCATCAAAAATAGGGATGAACCATGAAAACCACGTCAAATCAGATCAAATCCATCGAGTTTCTGGCGATCAAATCCATCAAGTGGGGATTTTTCACCATCAAAAAAAAGGATTTCACCAAGCAATTTGCTGGGGGATTTAGGAACTAAACAAGATTGTAAAAATCTGCATGACATTCATGGGGATTCAACGGATTTCACCTAAATTGAGAATGGATTTTTGGGGATTCAACCAGAAAAAAATTGGGGTTTTAGGCATGAAGCAATGGGAGTAGTATGGGGATATAATGGGATACATAGAAGCCAGGTGCATGTAATGATTGTTCTTGGACAAACACCCCTGATTTTCTGAACGTAGCCTCTGGTAAACGTACAAAAAACTATGGAACATCACCATTTGTTGTTAGGTAAATCAACTATACATGGGCCATTTTCAATGGGCAACTGTTAAATTGCCAGGCAGCTCTTGTGGTTTCTGAACGGACTTTTTAGGTCATGGAGGAGCGTGGCCTGAGTATGGTGCCAGAGGAGAATGATGAAGAGGAAGAGGCCAGGATGTTCATCGGTGGGGGATGGTCCATCAATCTTTTGGTGTGGTAAACCACCCTAAACCATCCCCGAAATCTCCAAAATTCGGGGTATTCAAATCATCCCCAAATGCTAGGTTTATGAATTATTGGGTTTACAACATTAATGAGGGATTTTTTATATATACCCATAAGGATTCCCATTATAAGAGGGATGATCAAATTCACCACCATGTTTTGACGCACACATCATCAGAAACCAGCGTATTGTTGGTGTATGACATCAGCAAAAACAAGGGGAGCACCCCTGTACTTAGCTGTTTCGTCACTCGCGTGCTGGCACTCAGCACTCGCGTGCCGGCACTCGCGTGCTCAGCACTCACTCAGCGTTGCGCGTGCTGCGAGCTGGAGCTGCTAAGCCCCTGTATGTGCTGATCCGGATGACGCGTGATCATGGGATGGGGGGTTGAAGCAACAGTTCTATGCGGAGCTGAGCAACAACGGGGAAGATATAGGAATTAATCACATTTGGGTGTCTGAATATAGGAATATATTTGAATATCCCAAGATATAGGAATATGTCATTCAAAATGAGGGGTATTCATATTTGGGTTGAGATGACAAATGGGTGTCTGAAAACTAAGGAGCTACAAGCTACTGTACCCCAAGATCCCCAAGGGAAGCATGATGATTCAACCAGGGGATTGGGAAAAGGCAAAAAATGTGATGGTCCTGACGATCAGGATGCGTCAAGGAGATATCAGCGGAGTTGTTAGCATTCAACCATCCATGGGGCTTGGTCATTTTGACCGTGCCCATTTTTACCATATTTTACATATATATATATATATGTATATAAACATAATAGACACACAGGTTTGTATAGTTAGATATATACAGAGAAATAGTCACTTCGGCCAACAAACCAAGGTTCAAAAATCACCAGCTTTAACCCTCCAGCCCACCAGTCGTAGGGTTCTCGCTGCCAGGATGACCTTACCCACAATCTGTTTGACAGGGCTCGTTCCTTCTCCCTCTCTGCTGCAACTTGACGGCGTTTGAAGCGATCTTTCCACATAGGAATTAATTATTTTTTTGCACTTTAACTGTGGCAAATAGGGATTTACCATGAAACATAGGAAATTAGACATGAAACACAGAGATTGAATTATATTTAACCATCAAGAGATGGGATGTTCGATGGGTTTGTGACAAGACGTCTGTCCTCATGGGATTACAATGAGGATATCATGGGACACAAGATGATACCCTCTGGTAATTTAACATAGCTATTGAACATGACCATTTATAGTTACCCATTAAAAATGGTGATTTTCTATAGCTATGTTAAATTACCAGATGATATAGATTATTAAATTTATTAAGTCAAGGAAAGCTACATCCCTGAAATCCACTTGCTTTTACTGAACATCTGCAGAGGCCCGTATAATTTTCTGGGAATAAAGGGACCGCCTTGAGGCGGCGCGGGGTTGTAATCATTGTGGTTTTGGAGTTTGAATCAGGAATGAGCATGATATACCCTCTGGTGAACTAACATAGCTATGGAAAATCACAATTTTTAATGGGAAAATCCACTATAAATGGCCATTTTTAATTGCTATGTTAGTTTACCAGAGGGTATGTTAATTTACAGTGAACTATGCTTGCGCGACATGCATTCTTTATCTTAGCATCCACAGGTCAAGATTTCAAAAATTAAGTGCGGCGCGCCAACTTCGGCTGTCAAAGCTTTCATCTCTTTCTTCGGTTCTTTTTCTTCAGCTTCCATTCTTCGTTTTACACTCCCCACCCCCGCGGTGAACATCAGCGAGCATCTCCAACGCACATGTCAAATGCCGCCAATTCTTACTACCCCGCCTGTTGCAACGTACGAAAAACTGACCCTTATCTGCAACTGTCTTCAAGTCGTCAGTGACCCCTCCCTTTAAAACATGCGAGCGCATCTGCAGCCATGACTTCAGAAACTTTCATATACAATCATATATATATATATACATGTCACATATCTATATATTATATACCTATCTCTCTCTCTATATATATATATGCACACATGAACAAACATCATATGTTGAAATTTACCAAGATCCGAAAGGTGAGCTCGATCGCTGCTGCAGCGGCCTGGGCCGTCACTCCGCAAGATACAGCGCCTTGGTGTCGGGTTTTTCCAGGTCATCCAGCCATAGAAACATAGCCATTGTGAAAAGAAATCGAAGGATTATGGGATGGGGATGAGTATGGATGAGAATCACCCGTAAACGCCACTTTTTTCATGAGAATGGTACCCTCTGGTTATGACATACAAAAAGCCATGGAAGCCATGGCCCATTTATAGGGTGGCTCAACATGTTCACCCAAATGGATGGTTTCGTGCTACAGAATGAAGAATTTTCTGGGTGTATTGGTGCCCCCGTGTGGATTTGTACATGTTGTAGCCATTTGAGGCACATGATATTGGCATATTTTGCTCATATGGATGTGTTGGAACATCGTTTTTTTCCGTTTTTTTTTTGATACCAGGTGATTGTGGCCATGAATTGTGGGGAAGATGATGATTCACCATTGGATGTTAGGGGTCCATGTTCATCATGTTCCCGACGTCTTTGAGAACTGGGAATGATCAGCGGATTGTCATCAATCCATTCATGGCAAATTCTATGGGTTTTAATGGAACAAATTCATATGGCTTCATCATAAAATGGGATCACTAATATAATATATATATATTTATAATGGTAATTCATGAACATTGTATTCCATTGAAGTTCCAATTCTATAAATAAATTATATAAATTCGCTGTAAGGATGGGATGGATGACAATCATCCATCCCACGGCAACTTGTCCATGTCAACCATGGGGCCGCCGTCAAACATGGGGGATTTCACCAGCAACAACGGGGGAACCAAACACCCAAGAAAATGGTGATAAAATGTGTGATTTCATGGGGGCGCACAATAGCTGATGATCTCTCAGTTGACGCACATCACTTGTGAAAACCTAGGGCTTGTGGGGAACGCCAGTTTCCATGGATCTCTAAACAAACTTATAACCTGCAGGGACCTCGTCTTATATAGGTTTCTCTGCAGATTTTCATAATGATCTTTGAGGATGATTAGTTTGTTCGAGATCATGTATATTTTCCATCCCAGAAACCCAATTTGGATGGTAAAACGACTCATTCCAATTCTTGAATCATTACTTTCCCAGGTAAACATGCCATAGCAAACGAGAACTTTATTCAGTTTTTGTTCAAGTTCGTGTCCAAAGAAGTCATCAAAAACAAATCAACATACAAAACATCAACAAATTCCACATGTTCCTCCGGATTTTTTGGGAAACCTGCGTCGCAGCTCAAGGCTTCTACTGCCTCAAGCTGCACGCAGGACGTGTCGCCCAGATCCAGCGATGACAGTGTGGCTTGGCCAGGAGAACTATCGAGAACTGGAAAATCTTCTGGGAGAATTGTTTATTACTGTATACAATATGTATATATATATATGTATATATATATTTCTTTTGTGTTCTTTTTACATGATAAGAGTTAAGACATATGTTTTTCTCTCCCATGTTTTTCTGTTTCTGATCCCCGGATCATCATAAAAATGATGGTCCCCTGGCTGGGAGATGGCTCCCTGGTTGGTCCAACGTCATCATTTTCTCCATGTCGTTTCTAGATAAAATGGGGAAAAACCACCATTTTCAGACAGCAAAAACTCGACCCAAACCTGGGATTATGGGGATGATGGGCATGTTTTTTTTGGATGTAGCGCATGGATCCTGAACGCTCCGAGGGGATGAATTTTGATCGTTATTTCTTCGAATTTTCTGGTGATTTTCAGCGCTTATCTAGCAACTTCCGCAACGACACATCCCCATCCACAGTGACCCTGTGCTATGCCTCAGGTCCATTCACCCAGCAGCCTTGGATCTTTCTCCTCAGACTCCACGGTGCATGTGCTGGGTGAAGCACTTTTGAGAGCTCGTGAAGAAGGAGAGCATCCCACCAGGGCAGGTAACGTCTTTAGTCGGGGCCTCGGTGTGGCCTTGTGGGCTAGGCGGCTAGCAACTTGGAGCTCTAGAATTTCAGCAGCCCCCAATCAACCAGGAGCTTTCCTGCTTACCCCTGGTAATTCGACAGTGCCATGGAAACATTTGTAGATGATTTCCATCTGATTTCCAACAAATTCTCCATGGCAAACTCTTGGATTTCCAGAGAAGGCATATCTCCACTTAACCCCCTATTTTTGATTTGGTTGGTGGTTTGGAACATATATTGGGAATAATAATCCCAACTGACGTTCATATTTTCCAGAGGGGTAGGTATACCATCAACCAGTGATGCTTAAATCAAGGTATCTCTCCATTTTTGGGCCAATTCCTGCAATTTTCGGTCCCCAAAGGTCACTTCACCATGGGAATTGCCTAGTGACAAGTGAGCTGAGCCCAGCTCAATGACAATGAAGTCGCAAAAACTGGCTCGGAAGGAGTGAAGGAGATTGAATTTTTGATGTTTTATAGATATATTTACATAAACAGGTTTATATCTAGATATTAAATATGCCTTAGCAAAACTGATCATTTCACATCAACACAAAGAGTTTCTGGGGGGTAGGAGGAGTCGTTTTCATCCCGGGACCCCGAAGAATCATTTTTGTAGCAAGTTTACCATAGCCCGGGTGAAAGAACTATGAATCAATGGTTTGCCGCTCCATTTATTGATACAATTTATTTATTTATTTATCCCTTTTTGCTGGTAACATCTCCTGTTCGGTAATTTTTAGCATGTTAAACACACATTTTTAGGGTAACATCATGCTGTCCACCATGATAAATCGATGTCACCGACGATGTCAAACACCCCTTCCAGCAACATGTGGCTGTGTGGTGTTTCCTGAGTGCTGGCGATTGAAGTGTCGCCATGAAAGTGGAAAAGCGTGAGGCTGGGGCCAACATGTATTATGTTTAATGTTTGTATGGAAAATGTACCCCAAAATGACCTTACACTTTACAAGGCCTATTTCGGATTTGTGAATGATATGATTCATCATTCTTTTCAGAATTGATATGCCCATCAAACAGTATAAAGCAAATCATCCAACCAGTCGTCCAAAATTGGCTCTGTCTGTTCCCAAGAGGCTCTTCCGGCACCACCCGTCCGGCATGGTTTTTGGCTACTCTGCCCAATGGAGGCAGAGTCGGCAACCGTTAGTGTTCAGCGGCGCCTACTACCGGTGCCGTGGCTAGTGAAATTGAACCCTGTTGGGTTTCGAGAGATTTGGGTGACTTCCCAGCCGACACCACTTACAATATCTTACAATTTGTTTTGCGAACGCTGTGGTGGTTGGTTTTGAAGTCAGTTGTCCGTTTAGAGGATATCTACTCGGACATGGTGTGAAAGCTCAGCCGCTCAAATCCCGCAGAATTGCTGCTGAATCCCAGCAGTTTCACTCATGGCCAGTGCCATGATGCCGAGGGAAAACTCGGTGGCTGTGATAGCAGCTCAGCACGCCATCGCAGCTTGCTGTATTGCTTGGTGGTTTCAAAGACGTTTATTTCCTTCCCCACTTGTGACTTGAGATGACTTCAGTGTCGTTTAGATGTTTCAAGGGGTTGGAATCTGAAGCACCAAGCAGCTCTGATCGTCGCTTGAGAGCAGATTTAAAAGAATCGACGGATCTCAAGATCCAGAGGCGCTTGAAGGTTTGTTGTGCTCTATGATGAAGCGTGGAAAATCACAAAATTGATATTTGTGGGACTTCCAATTGCCAGATTGCATGTGTTTGAAGGCATGTTTGTTTTACTGCGAGTTTTCATCCATTTGTTCCCCTTTGAAGGTGCGCGAGAGAAATCTTGATGACCAAACCCACTTTTGCAGGCGTTGATTGCCGCCATTCTCTTGGATACAGGCGGGACACCGGGTGCGCATCGGCATGGAGAGTCCAGTTTCGACTCGAAAAATCACTGGGGTGCCTTCACTGGGGCAGGATCCTTTCAATGCGTGACATCACTTTCGTTGTACGAAAGCTTGTCCAGCGCTTTCGCGACTGGAAACCTGACTGGAATCTGACTTTAACTTGAATTTCTGAGCGAGGCGTGCAGTGATGTGCCTGCAAGGCTTTTGTCGCCAAAAAAGTGCATGACATCACTTTGAATAGTCTTTGGGGATGAAAATCCACATGTTCATGGGTCAACATCATTTTTGAAATGATGGACCGATGGATCAAATATGATGAAATCACCATGTTAAATGGTCAAGTCCCAAGAAAGCAGCACTCTTTTCAACTTTTTTTGGCTGGGAAGGTGGTGATTTGGATCAAACCTGGTCCGTCTTCGCGAAAGACTTCGACTTGTCAAAGGTCAACGTACAGGAGCAGATCAGGACGGCCATGGCGCAGGGATCTCGAGGGTGCCAGCGTATACCCTCTGGTAAACGTTTACCAAAAAACTATGGAAAATTCACCATTTTTAATGGGAAAACTCACTATCAATGGCCATTTTCAATAGCCAACTGTAAAATTACCAGAGGGTAGTTTAAACATTTTCCGGTAGCCTGGAAGCACTTCCACGATGCTTAGCTAAGCCCAGCTTCGCTTGGCGACAGAGGAGCTGGCGGCAGCATCTGCGTGAGGCGGAGAAGAAGGAGTTGATCGAGAGTGGAGTGCGGCTCGATGGATTGAGCAGCTGCGATCTAGCCCAATCGGTTGATGATAGATGATTATAGAGATTATGGGGATCGCAATCCATGAGGGGAATCCCGTTCTCAACCAATCAGTGCAGCGAAGGGACGACGTTGTGGGTTTTGACATGTTTTGAAGACTGCTCATTTGCTGGGAGTGGAAGTATTCCCCATGGTTTGGATTGGTTGGAGGGTAGTGAAAATTCCCCCGCGGAATCCATAACTGTTTGGTTGGTTGTGAAACCTTTCTTTGCCTAAGATTTTAAGCTGACCTACAGTAGGATTCTTCAGGGGGGTTGAAACTGAGAAACCGCGGTTCCTCCAAGACTCCAAGACTTTCGCTTCCTTGCAGAATTCCTGGCCTATCGTTAATGCAGAGCAGAAAAGGATACAAAAGGTGTGTCATGTAGCTTGGAATCCATGGATATGCCTGGTTGCGGGGAAGGTTTTCACTTTACTCCAGGAGAGTCAAGAAGATGAGATGCTTGGGACATTGGGACCTTTGTTCAATGATCATTGTAGGTTTTGATGACAGTAGTGGCCGTGATGGAAACACATCGTTTGCAGGTAGATCAGGTAGTAGATATGCCAACCCTGGATGATGATCAAGGAGTGTTTTGTCCGGATAGTCATCATCCACTGCTAAGATGGCGCCCTCAACCCAAAACACACATCAAAATCATCCCAATCTCTCCATGATCCAATCTTGAAATGCCATTTCATATATGGGATGTCATCCTTCCCATTGACTTTCATATTTTTCAAGATGGTTAAAACATGTTAAAACCACCAACCATATTTTTTTTTGGGGGGTTCCTTCCCAAAAATTTAGGGCTTCTTTTGGTCCTCGAAACTTCACGGTGCCGAACATTTCCGCACTCCCAGGCTCTTGCCTCAATCCCGTGCGGGTGAAAAGGGGCCGTCGGGAACCGGCCGCGACTTGGTAGGCACTTGGAGGTCACCCTGGTTCACCCAGTAACTTTAGGTGACTTGGTGAGCTTTTGGGGGCTATATATATATAATATATATATAATATATATATAATATATACATATGTATATGTCTTAAAAAAATCTTCGATTATCCATCAATTATCCATTAACCATCCACTATCCCCATTGGGTTTAGCACATTATTCCGCCCAAAATGCCTGGAACATCAGCCCTCCAGCCCTTAGGTTCCCTTGCCTCGGCTGCCTCGACCACGGCGACGGCGCGAACGGATTTTGATGTTCCAAAATTGGTGGAAAATGGGGAGTAAACCACTGGAACACTTGCTCAGTGGGCCATTTCCCTACACCTGGTACAGTGGGTGTGGTGATTTTCCGGCACAGCTGACAGATTCAGCTGAACCACTGGAAAATCAACCAACATTGCTGGGGGAAATGAGGTTTAACCCTCACAACATATGTTTGCATTTTTGGATGGTAAAACTAGGGTTTCCTATAGAATTGTCCTTGAATATATCATACCAGACCAGATCCCATTAATTGTGGTATATATATGGGACCAGGGCTTTCGAATGATATGTGACTTCTGCAAAGAACTATTCTTCACTTAGATTTGGAAAGCAGAACCTCTGTAGATCATATTTAGGATCGAGTCATAGGCAATGCTGGGATTTTTTACAGGCAACAAAGCTGGGAAAATGGTCAACTGGTCAATTAACATGATGTATGTCCATACAGTATACCCTCTGGTAAACTAACAGAATTATGGAACATCACCATTTTCAATGGGTAAATCCACTATAAATGGTCATTTTCAATAGCTTTTTGTACGTTTACCAGAGGGTATATGATTCATCCTGTGACTGCGGTTTTTAACAGCGCCGTCCTCCGACCTAGCCACGGCGGCGCCCTTTGCAGGAACCAGCGGCGGCTCCGGAGTTTGGACTTTTGGCCAAGGGCGAAGCGCGGCGGAAGCTGATGGAGTATTGCAAGAGGCACCCGGCAGGGCTGGCGGGTCCTTGCCAAACTTCCACAGCCCACAGGGGATTTTTGTTGGCATTGCATTGTGGTATATATTTCTCTAGGGGTTATAAAGTGCTTCCTGCACCATATTATGGCCCCGTGCATTTAAAATAGAGAACTTGGTGCTTCGCAGGGATAGATATTCCACCATGAGTATAGTACTGGTTTTTCGGTATTTTCAGTTTCTGAGGGGATCTTGAATCCATATATCTGTCCACAGTGGCTGTACACTCATGCCAGGGTAGATCTGTAAATCAACATCCTTCGATCCTTCGAGCCGTGTCTGACGGAGGCATCAGCTCAAGATGAAGTTTGAAGGCAGTCAGGCCCGGAAGGCATGATGCTACAATGAAATGGGCAGTATAGCTACTCGGTTGGTTGGTTGGCTTGGCTGACTTAGTGATTTCTCATGATTTCTCATGATTTCTCATGATTTCTCGTGATTTCTTATGATTTCTTGTGCTAAGATAGATAGTAAGTGGTTGGTATGTGGCGTGACAAGCCACTTCGCAGTCTGGCCCCATGGGGATTTATGAACCACTCACCAGCTGCCAATCTGTTGCTTGACTTCCGGGCTTGAAATCAAAATATATGGCTTTGTCTCAAAATATGGAAACAACAACACAAATCCATTGGTGGTTGATCATCATTTTCCCTATTGAAATGGTTGTTTGGGGGTAGACCTCATTTTCGGACGGACCCGACCCTTTTTTGATCCGTAGAGTTCCATTTTAGTAAAGGATCCGTTCGTAAATTCTATTGTCCAGATTACAATCATTGTATTTTCAAGAGATTTCTCCTGTTTGTTTGGCTCAACTGGATGTTCTGTCAGGAAGGGCATGTGTTCAAGTCGCCAGCAGCTCAGCTTTCGTTCTTGTACTGGGTGCGTTGCGGAAGCGCTGGTTATCGCTGGTTGCTGAGGAGAGTGATCGTTGACGGCAAAAAGTACACGGAGGCGCGTGAAGGTCAGAGTGTTTTTTCAATGTGAAACCTTGGCTCAAGCTGCAAAATCATGAAAATCAGGCAAGAAAAATCCAAGAGAAAATCTCATCACATCCATTAAAAAATACCCATAAAATCTCCTGAAAATCCCTCAGAAAAAGCTGAAAATCGCCAGGTCGAAGGGGCTTCCAGCAGTGCAGCCCAGGACACAACCGTGGGGATGGTGCCGCCAATGTGAATCCCACACTACGAAAAAAATCCAGATCCTATTTTGAGAGAATCATCATAAGAACTAAATTATAGGATCTAAATATATCTAAATTATCATAAGAATTCATAAGATCTAATCATCATAAGATCTATTTAGATCCTTACTCTTTGAGATAGATAATTGATCTAAAATTGTAAGGTCATAATGATCTACAAGAATATATCAAGGTCGTGAGGTTTCTCTATTGCACTCTTTGTGTAAGCCTCCAATCAGAATCCCAGGTTGACATGGTGGGTTTATTGCAGCAAGGGTGGGGATCCATGCTCACTTCATTCATCACACTTTACCATACTAAACCTCCTGTTCGCGCGCATCAAAACAACACAGAATTGGAATATATTCACAGGCAAAAGTGGGCTGCGCAAAAGCCCCTGTGGATAGGATCTGGCTTCGGAAATGGCGTTGTGGGAGCTCCAACATCCACCTCCGCCTCCGCAAGACCCAGTGCCACCGGTTGAAGGCAAGATGATTTTGGATAGCAGGGGTGGATGGGCAACGGATATCTCAGTGAAATCTAGGGCTGCCGCAGCGATCGAATTTCGGCAACATGTCTTGTCAGAATGATGGATTTGACATGTTTCAGACGCTGTTTGGTTTGGTACAATGAGCGGATTGCAATTACCAATCCGTGTGCTAACCAAACCTCAAATTGGTTGGATGCATCAATTGAGAATGAATTGTGACCAAATACCCTCTGGTTATTTGACATAGACATCGGGCAATGGCACATTTATGGAGAATTTATGATAATTTACGCTGATTTACCTGTAAAAATGGTGATTTTCCAGTTCGCTAGAGAACCAGAGGGTACCATCAGGTCTTATTTTCTTGGATCCGAAGCTCTGAGGCCAGGTGCCGAATGCACCTGAGTCCATTCAGGCGGGCAAAGCCATGGTTCTTCAGCAACTGCCAAGTATCATCATTATCATCAAGTATCATCAAGTATCATCAAGTATCATCAAGTATCAATGGTCAACATCAATCATATATATATATATATATATGTATATATATATATATAAAATTATATATTATATATAATCATATAGTCAAGAACTTGCAACAAAACCAACATCAACGTTCAACATGTTCAACATGTTCAACATGTTCAACATTCATCAAAATGAAGCCCTGTACTACATTATATAACCCCGTAATCATATCATATTATGTTTATATCTACCTGATACAAGCCCTACACTTGGTTCACGACCAAAAACGATTGGATTTCTATGAATTTCTGGTGACGAAAGTGATCTCCGGCCAGGCTGCAGAACGGCCTAAGGGAGTTGCCCGTAAGGCCGAAGCCTTCGGCTGGGTTCTGACCGATTCCCAAGAGAAATTGTAGATGATTTACCAAAAATGGTGACTAATCTGATAACTATTTATAGTTGATGAACTGACTAAGTATTTATAGTTGACTAACTAGAAAAATAGTTGACTTTGCTCTTAAAATGGTGATGCAGTTTTGTATGATAACCAAGATCCATGTAGAAGGATTCCCGACAATGCTGGGATGACCACAACTCATATACCATGTTTTGAGCATGGCGCATATGAATTACAATCCCCAAAAGTGGTGTAGGGAAAATTTGGAGGACCTCCAATATTTCATGGCCAACATCATGTTTGCCCCCAAGCAAACCCCTCAATGAATCTACTTAGACCTCAATGAATCTACATGGGTGAAAGTCTCAAGTCATAATGGGTATAGTATTGGTATATTACCCCAATATTTTGAGGTACTTGGGAAGGTCTAAATTGAAATTAATGATGCTTTGCAGCTTGGCTGAGGAGCTGCAGAAATACTGCAACTCGCAACTTGGTGGCAACATAGCAAACTGGAAAATCACCATTTTTTTATAGGAAAATCACAATTTTTCATAGAAAAAACACCATCTATAACTGGGAACACCAGCCATATGTAACAAACTACCAGAGAGTATCGGAGATGAGGGAGTCCACCATTTTCGATCATTTGGTTCTTAGCCAAGCCAATCAACAATCATTACGCCGTAACGTTCATCTTCAAAAAATGGGGCCCCATGCAATGGATGATGAAATTGGTCCATGCGATGCTGAAGAACTGAACAAGGAATTCACCACCTATAACCCATAGGATCCATGTATGCTATATATATGGTAACATGGATCCCATCAATATACCCCATTTATGTTAGCATATATACCAGCACCATGGATCCGTCATGGGTAAGAAAAATGGCACGGGCCCATGGCTATGATCCAAGCAGTTTCTGGGATCCGAGCAGAGGGTCGAGAGGCGCGGCTTGCACCAGCCAGATATCCAACCAGCTAAGGGTGGTGCAAAAGTTTCGCTTCAAAGAACTGGAGGTCAGTGGTGGTGAACAAATCATGGGGAGCGAAAAAAAAGGGTTCTGATATGTTCTGAAAACTCCTTTAAAGGCGGACGCTATATGTCATAAGCGATAATTTACCCATGGTGCTGAGTTATAAGTTAGTGCTTCACGAATGATTATGATATATATATATGTATTTTATTACTTTGAGAACGGCAGATTCACTGATAACCCAATCTGATTCTGATCTTTTTGTATGTGGGCTGTAAAGTTATCATCGACTAATGAGATGTAGTAGTTTTGCAATACTTTTTCCAACTACCTCTAAAGGCTGTGTCTCCGGCTTGAGATGTAGGCCCACAACCTTCCAGAACCCTAGTCAACTCGCTAGAATTTATGGTGGATTTGGGGGATCAAATCGAGGTTTCCAAAATCATCCATTTTAGATTGGGATTTTCCATGGAATAAAACATCCAGCTATGCGGGGAGACGGCACGTGGTTGATCTTGTTTGACTTGGAAGGTCGTCCAAACGGACAACAGCAAGATGTTCCAGATGCAGGTGGTGCTTGGTGATCGCATCTTTCCGAAGGCATGCCGACTGGTGATGGCGACTGGTGATGGCGACTGGTGATAGACTTCTGATTGCTGTTGTAAGACGTATACAGAAGTTGCAGATTACAGGAGTTTATAGGGATATTCCCAGTTATATCCAGTTATAACTACAACTACATTTTTTTTAAAAAATAACATTGATTTATGCTGTATATTCTATGCATGTAATAATCCATACATGGGTCACGAACCATGACCAAGATTGACCAACTTGGCCAGGGGCTTGCCACAACGAAACCAGCAGCACAGGACAGACGGGCCCGCGGCTTGTCGATGTGTTCCCCCATGTTCCCCCCATTTTCTGTTGGCCAAATCGGGGTGCCCTGGTTTAAACCCAAGAAATCCCAAGAAGTTCAGATTTGGCAGGACAAGGCAGCGGAACTGGCTTTGTTGGAACTGCGAGGCGGGGTCATGGCATGTCATGGCCTTGGCCACGTATCGGCTAAATTGCCATCATACAACCAGCCTCAACCAGCAATGGACATCCAGGATGCGTCGATTGGGGAACTCATGTGCTAAGGGAAACACTGACATTCACCGTTCTTTTGGCTGTTTCCCTGTGCACGTCCCTTTCGGTGATTTTCGGTGCTTGGTGGACATCTGTGGTGGGCATCCCTACTCATCTATCCAGAAAGAGTTGACCCCCCCATAAGTTGGGATATTTTTACCCTATAACTCTAGTACAAAAGTGGATGTTAATAACAAGAGTTTTTTCGATATCGTCATAGGGTTTTCATATCATTTTATATCCCAACAAAAGTGCTGGGCTTTCCTGTTGTGAAAAATCTCCACTGAAGTTTCACTGGAGCACGTTTCCAATGACGACCAGGCGCTGGAGACGAAGGTGACCAAGGCAGCTGTTTCCCCGAAGCGCCAGTCGTCATGGGACGGTCATGGGAAACCCCCCATTTTGGGATTATTGTTGGATGTTGGTGAGTCCCAACTTGGTGGATTTTGCTGCTGATTTTGCGGAAGACCTGAAGACCTTGGCGGGTTCTGTGTAGAGATCTTCAATGTCTGGAGGGTTCATCAATGGAGCAAGAACCGGAGGTGTCCAATCCAGTCGGAAGTTTTTCAAGGAGATCACTGGCTCAACTGGCTCAAGATCATTCAACCATGTTTGTTCCACTGTTGGTTCAAATAAGACTGGGAAATTCACATAGCTATGGAAAAATCACAATTTTTAATAGGTAAACGATTTCTATGGCCATTTCCAATAGCCACCTCAGTTTATCCCATTAAATCTCCGTCTATCCCATTCATATTCATATCGCATTAATTCCCATTACCCTCTGGTGATGACTAACAGTTGGCTATTGAAAATGGCCATAGAAATAGTGGATTTTCCCATTGAAAATGGTGATTTTCCATAGCTATGTAAACGTTTACCAGAGGGTAAATCCCATTAAATACCTATGAATCACCATGAATCACTGGCGTCATGATGTCCCGTAAGTCGCACCAGGTGCACCACGTCCGGCGCCGCCTCCGCCTCCTCCGCCTCTTCCGCCGCCGCCGGAGGCGCTGAAACAACACAGCCGTTCAGCCGTTCTACAATGTGGTGCCCCCAAGATAGCTAAGTTGGTTTATAACTCTAATAACTAGGACTTATGGTAGATATATCTATAGTTAATGGGATTGTAAACCAACTTATAACTGGGGGGGTACCACCTTGTAAGGTAGTAGGGATTTAACCAATTACTGTAATATGGGAAAACATGGGGATATAACGGGATATAATTAATGACATTAATGGGATATTAGCACGTAGGATTGTATAAGTGATTGGGATGTATTGGGATTTTATAACCAGCAATCTGATCTTTGGGTGTGTCTGAAAATGGGATATATGATATATATATATATATATTATATACCCTCAAAAATGGCGTTTAGTGGGGTGACATATTATCAACCGCTGTCGAGACAACCCCCATGAAAAAGGGGTATGGGAGAGAGTAATTAAGGCTCTAGCCAACTTAGTCAACTACCAAATATATTCAGATCATATATAATATAACATACATAAAATATCATAAAATCATGGTATAGCTATGTGCGAATATGGATTCAAGGTGTACACACTTAGCTTAACCTGGAGCTGGAAGGACAGCTCCTGTCCTTGGACCCTCCGTGGGTTCGATGAAATTTCGCCGACCAGCATCGACCAGCAAAGATGTTTGAAGAGCAAAGTCTTCAAAGATCAAAGCCTGGTTACCCTCTGGTAATTTAACATAGCTATTGAAAATGGCCATTTATAGTGAATTTTCCCATTAAACATGGTGATTTTCCATAGTTATGTTAGTTTACCAGAGGGTAAGTATTGTAACGTGTTGTACCCTCCCCTAATCAAACATGGCATTTCTTTGGGTGATTTTCCTATTGAACCCCGCATGAAACGAGTGAATTTCAACATCTTTCATGGAATCGCTGGAATGATGGGAATTTAGGATTCGGGGAGTTTGACTCCCCATAGCTGGCCGTAAGTTTCAGCTTAGTAAACCAATGTCATTCAGCCAGAATATGTATATAATTGTATGTATAATATATATATATATACACCATATAATCTGTATACACACATAGAATTCGTGGATTTGCTTCAGGACCTCCCTAAACAACAAACATGAAAACAAGTCATTCCCCAGCCATTTCGTGTGTTTCCTGCCAGCAAATCCAGGACATGGGGGACCAGCGCTAAGCAAATAAACATTCGTCATGGTCAATAACGACTTGGATGTCTGGGGTACTTTCGTTGGACACAAACATATAGATTCTATATAGTTTTAACCAGCTAGGAATCCAGGAAAAACCCCAGGAATAGATATGATTCATGAACAAATCCAGGAAAAAGCCAGGTATAAACTAACATAGCTAACGAACTGGGTATCCCCACATCATATTTTTGTTGGTTGCATACTCCATTATACCCCAATTCTATCCACAAACATGTTGTTTTAACATGTCTGAACCTATAAAGCTAAGGTAGCTATCTACAAATTCCTTTGGAGGATCCCCTTGCAGGCGCAAGTTACGCAAGTTCCTGCGGAGAGGCCCAAAGGAATCGACCGACAGGAGCGAGATTCGAGCCATTTTCGAGCTATTCCTGGAGCTTCATATGGGAGTGGGTCAAAATCCCATTATTATCAATTGGAATGGGATGAACATTCATTTACCATCTATTTTTGGGTTCACTAAGTACCAGGCTTTTGACCCATAGCCATATAATATTTTAATATTATGATTGGTTAAGAATGGTGATATGATATTATGTGAGATTGTGGTAATGAGTTTGGTTTGATAGTATGATCTGATATATGATATACAATAAAAGCAGGTTTGGTGTATTATAATAATACACATCGATATATTATTGATAATATTATCGATGTATTATAGATCTATATTTCAATATACTATTATTACTAGTATAATACTATAGTAATGGATAATATTCTATAATATTGTATCATGCATCGATAATAAAAAAAACACGATGGATGGATGCAAGCAATGGTGTCAACATCCAGTCGTCCCACCTGTTGGGACTGGATACAATGAATTGGTTAATGATAAATTTGGCTAAGAACTATTATTGGTATACAGAAATATGATAATATTATTGGTTCATGATAATATACAGTTATATTGGTTAAGAACTATGATTGGTTTGATTACTTAGGGTACCCCTCATGTATGGAAACCTCCATTTCTCCAAATTAGAGACTATCCTGGTTGGTGGTTTGGAACATGAATTTCATGACTTTCCATATATTGGGAATAATCGTCCCAACTGACGTTCATATTTTTCAGAGGGGTAGGTGTACCACCAACCACCAGATTTGTTTTGATTACTGTATGTATTTCTTAACTAATAATTACTCTTAACTACTCACAACTACTCATAACTACTATAACTATATTATTAATGATAATTATTTGATAATATTGGTTAACTATTATATTCTATAAGATTATTAATATTTATTTGTTTTGAGTAGTAGCGAATTGTGGTTAATAGTGGTTAGTCATGGGTAAAAATGGTGACTTTAACACTGGTTAACCATTGACAATGGCTATTAAAATTGTTATTAGCAGTGAATGTTAATAGTGGTTAATAATGGTTATGATAATGGTTCAAGCACAATGGTTCAATAATACTGTTTTTTTTTTTAAACCAATGATTAACGATTTATATAATGGTTAATGAATGCTACTGTATACAATGATGGTTAAGGGTGATTAATGGTTATAATGGTGATTAATGCCTAGTCATGGCTGTTAATGATTATTAGTGGAATTACCCTCCGGTAATAACAATCTTTAGCAGTCATGGCAGTTAATGTTTTTATGTTAAACAGTCATGATTCATGGTTGTTAATGGTGATAATGGTGATGGATGATTACTGTAGTGATTCTTTTCATGGATGAACCGGTAATCCAACGTCCCAGAGGAGAGTTTTATCGATTTAAGCGAATGAATAATTAGAGAAAAGGTGTGTGTGTGTATGTGTCTCTTCTTTTATTTATATATATGGACATGTTTTGTAACTTGATGTTTGTAGCAGATCATTCCAATTAACTTGTTTGTTTGTTTTTTCCTGGGAAAGTATAGCAAGGTGCTATTAGTTTGCCTACATTGTTACATACATCGGTGAGTTACGTGTTCAACAAAAAGCATCCTTTGGGTCTGCAACAATTCAGCTCTCCGAAAGGTAACCAGCCCAATAATCTTAAGGGCTTTTTGACCACCAACTACCACTCATAAGGGTTTAACCTTCTATTGCGGGGGGGGTCACCTTCCTGGGTACTGTAGTTGAATCCCCGTGAGGGAAATTCTAGACCCTCTTTGAGTGCCTTGGACTTGGAGGGTCGAAAAGAAACATGAGAAGTAACCATGAAGTCCTGTAAGGCCAATCGCTCGGATAATCATAATCTGGACTGGAGTTTTGAAGATCAATGGAAAATCTGGCTGTTTGTCGACATGGCTCTTCACCATTGATCTTCGGCGACTGCAGCGATGATCCACCGCGGTAGTGCATCCCGCTGTGACACACAACGGTGCTGACATCTGACCATGAAATGGTGGTTGTTCGGGTCCAAACCAGTTCTGTGTACCCTCTGGTAAACTAACATAACTATGGAAAATCACCATTTTTAATGGGAAAACTCACTATCAATGGCCATTTTCAATAGCCAACTGTTAGTCATTACCAGAGGCCAATCAGGTACAGTGTGTGTGACATCTGCATGGGTTCGTCTGAAAGGGTACCACTAAATTTGATGGTTCATTTTCTTGTGATTCGCGCCGTGATTCCCATCATGAAATGGCTATTTTTCAGGGCGAAAATGTGGGGATACTGCAATTGGTAGCACTGGGGAGCGTTTCCAATGAATTCAAATCACACCAAAGGTTCAGCCAGAGGGTCAAAATGACCAATGAAATGATGTTTCCTATCCTCAATCGAAATGTGATGCCGACTGCCGGCAAACTCATAGCAAGGCCAACACGACGGCCATTTTCGGGTCACAACGCCACGGTGGCTGCAAGGGGCCCCTTTGGGCAACAATGGCCGCGGCAAATGGAAGGACCTGGCAAGAACTCAAGAGCTGGACAAATGACCATGAAAATTCTCAGAATTGCATGGACCCAAAAATTCTTCTGAGTTCTTGCTGGTTCCTGCAAGTTGCATCGCTGGAGATCCACTCACAGCTTTCTGCTTCCGGGAGCTCACTATGAACTCGGGATCGAATTTCAGCATCCATCGGCGATGCTTCATGAAGTATGCCAAGCTTTCGCGGCATTCAGGCTTCTTCTTGGTTAAGCCATCAGACAAATTCCAATCACTAGCTAACCAAATCAGCTTCGTGCCACAGTCTGGCAGTGACTGCTTGAGCTGTTCAGCTTGCAAGGCGGCACGAATGTTGGAAAGTCCTAACAGTGGTGACTCATTAATTATTATGCTATCATAGCCACCACGGCTATCTGTACCAAGAAGTCCAGGCACTAAACGAACTTCAGCTACGGATGCTGTCAGCAAATCGCGGCTCTCAGAAAGCTTGCCAGCGCCATTCAGTTCAGCCCAAAGTAGCCGGGTGCGGTAGACCGCATCTTCAGTCTCGACCAAGGCTTGCACTTCAGCATCGTTTGAAGAGATGGCCACGCGCTTGAGTTTCCAGCTTTTCCAGGCAACTAAAACCATTGGGTTTGGCTTACCCATAGCTATTTCAGGGCCAGCTAGGAAAACAAGCATACCACCAGTAGAACCCCCTCTAGGCCTATTATTATGGGCTTGATCCCCCAAACCAACAACACAAACATCTTTCCAAGTCTTGACATGTGGCAGCTTGAAGAACTTGAGCTGAGTGCTATGCTTGCGAAGCTCACGCACCAGCTCTTGGATCTCCTGGGCAGTGCGCATCACCGGTGAACCTGCAAGCTCGGTGATCAGCAAGTTGCAACGCGCGCAAATCAAAGGTTGTGTTTGCACCGCAAGCCACTGCAAAGCTCCCAGAGAAGTTCTGCAAGCGCTGATCTCCTTCGGAGTCATAGTTGCATCACCTTGGCAAAAACGTTCTGGTGTGATATCAATATCTTGCAAAGTCTCCACATAGTATGATTGATCCACAACTAAACAACGGCCAAGGGTTGCATCATTCACAATCTCCAAATCAATGCCAGCATGTCGGTAGGCATTCAGTTTCACGCTGCCCCACTTGTAGCGCTGATCAATGGACTGCTTGATCTGCTTCCAGGCAGCGCTGTTTTCATTGCCAGCGCGGTGGAAGTCGTCCACATGGCCTGCCATGAAACCAAGAGGACGAGTCAAAACATCACCATTTTCATCTTGAACCTTTTCAGTCCACAGCCAGAAACATTTGTCACCCTTGATACGAGTGCCACCAAGCTCAAGCATTGACTGGTTGACATTCTCCCAGAGATTGTGAGGAGCAGTTGTACTGCCGTAAAAGTTCTTGAGGATTCGCATGACACCACCTTCAGGAATTTGAAGTGCTTCTCTAAGTTCTTTCACTCCTGAAGTCCACAATCTCTTTTCCTCTTCAGTGGGAAGAGTTTGAAGGAAGGCTGTGCTCATGTCAATGCCTTCTATGTTCCATCCCATTTGCATGACAAGCTGGTAGCTGAGGTTGCGAGTCAGCACCGCTTGCACAGGAGAACTGGTCTTATGAGCTTCGGTCAGCAGGTCGGGATGTTCATATCCCAGCAAAACGATTCTGGCTTTCGCCTTTCGGCGGGCATCAGCTGTCAAAGTGGTGCTATCAGGGCGTTCTGAAACTTCTTGTCGAGCCTCATCAAGCGACTCTTCTGGTGTTGGTTTCCATGTCAACACCCAGCGGCAGCGCATCAATCTGCCAGAGTTCTTTGCTTCATTCTCTTCAGCTAAATCCAAGCATCTGCGGACTGCAGCATTGGAGATGAAGGAGTTCACTTCCTTGGTCTTGGCACGGTCGAAAAGTTCGCGATGTTCAGGTTTCAGGCGGGTCAACCTGACTTCGCAATCTCGCATCTTTTGTGCCAAAAAGAGGCTTGGATGTTTGACAAACTGTTGTTTTTGGCGTTGAGGTCACATCCAACTCTACAGAAAGCATGTAGCACTCCTCCACTTCCATAAAACAGTTGTAGAGTGCTTGTTCTTCATCTTCAACACGCTGTCTTTTGGATTCAGGCTCATTTGAAGGAGGTGGTTTGTCAGAAGAAGCTCGGGGTTGTAGAAGAGGTTGTTGTTGAGAAAGGCCATCATCCGGAGCATCACTATCACCACGGCCACTGCCTATGCCAGTGTTGCCAACATCTTCATCGCTATCAGGAACGTATGTGGGATCACCATAGTCATTCAAGGGATCATCAGCTGGAGTAGAAGGTGATGGAACCACATCGTTTTCATCCAGTGCAGTGTCAGGTGGCACTGGTGGCAATTCTTCCAAAATGGAAGGCATGGGCTCAGCAGGTGGTGGTAAAACTTGATGCCACTTGGGTCCGGACTTTGTAGTGTGTCGCGTTTTGGGCACATACTCAGGCATTTTCATGGTGTCAGCATCAGGTTGAAGGGGAAGATGTGGACCCTCTTCCTCGTTCTCGTCAGGCTCCTCGTTGGTGACATCGATGTAGGAACGGTTTGGAATCATATCAGCTAGGCTCTGCCATTGAGCAGGATCTTCAGGGTTGTGAAGCTCATATTCCAAACGTTCTCTTTCATTGACTTTTCGCACACTATGAACTGAACATCGATGCATAGAGCCACCAACGATGACCCAGACAATGTGCCTACGCTCATCACCTTCATGTTGTCCATGGATGACTTCATGAAACACCACACGTCCAGGACCAAGCCATTGAGGTCGGCTGATCTTTTTGAGACCGCCACGGGGACCACCATCAGCGGAGTATTTTCTCCAAATCTTCACTAAGTCCATGGGCTTGAAGACCTGGAGAGGTTGCCTGACCTTGCTGTTCTTGAGTTTCACCAAGACTCGTTGCGCATGAACTTGACGAGCCATCGCCTCAGCTTCGCGGCGATTCACCATCAGCTGCGTAAAGTCCAAAGCAGCGGTTGATGGCGTCAGTTGAGCCATAGCCCGCTCATCTTCATCATCCAAGGTGAACTTTTGGCCATAGACCCATTGATACGGTGAAAATCCACGCACCGTTTCGGTTGAGTTCAAAGCCATTGTGGTCAAGGCCAATACATTTTGAACAGACATCTCAGGATGAGACAAGGTCAGTTTGGAGGCAACCGTTTTGATCTCTTGGACACATCGCTCCATAATGCCATGACTCCAGCTCTCCTTCACGGGTGGCACTTCCAGTTGGATGCCCACGTCAGAAAGAAATGAGCGCATCAGGTCACCTCTCATAGTGAGTGCATTGTCAGGCACCAAGATCTTCATTTTGGGTTTGTCTTTCAGCCAGCACTGATAAAGTCCATCCAGTACTTCTTGGGCTGATTCAGTTTGTTGTTGGTTGATGCCGTACTCTCTCACCACATGGATGACCTTGAAGTGCGTTGCAAAGTCCATGAACGCAAGTATCTTGTACTTCTTGTCAGAGTGTGGTGGATTCCATTCGAAGGCATCAAGTCCAACCATTTCCCACGCTGAAGGTGTTGCTCTCAAGGAAGCTGGAGGAATCTTGCCACTTGAATCACCGCCTCGTTGAAGAGCATGGCAATCATCGCAGTGAAGTTTGAGAGCAGCTTCAACTTGCCACTTGGCTCGACCACTGTCCTTCACTATCCTGGCCAAATTGTAATTGTTGGGGTGGCCAGCAGCTTTGTGATACTTCAGAAGTTGAAGTTGCCAAGTGCGAAGATCTTGTGCTGAAGGTTGTTCATCTTGGAGCATCTGCGGCATCAAGTCCAACCGCAAGGTGTGTTCTTGCTCAGCCATGTTAAGGTGAAGAGGTAGTGGAGAGTGAAGTCGATGAAGCCACTTTTCAGGATAAAGTTCTCGGCGCCAGTGTTGTGCAATGGACTTGCACATCTTCCAAGGGTAGTACGCACTGCGGCTGGTCTCCAATCCCTGCACATAGTCGTGGTCATGGTTGCCCACGCAGGTCTTGTTGCGGTAGGTCTGGAAGAAGCTGTTGGAGCTTGTGGCAATTGTCCATCGCTTCTGCAGCAAAAGTCCAAGCTCAGAGCGAAGGTCATACCTGCAACCATCGATTCGACCAAAAAGCCAATCACGGTCAAGTCGATGAAGCTCACGTTGCAAGGTTTCCAGCCAGGATTCTTTCCAGCCATAGCATCTTGTAGGCCATTCCCAGAACAGCTCAGTGTCAGGGTATGCAGTGAGCATCTCCACCAGGAAGGGTATGAGCAGCTTGAACATAGCTCGTTCTTTGCGCCGGAACTTCTCCAAGTTTTGCTTTTGCTCAATGGACCGGTAGTTCAAAGAAGTCCATGGGCACCAGTATGTGCATCTTGTTGAAACCCAGACACGTTTAGGTCTTTCACGGTGGAATCTTTCTCGCAGCTCATCATAGGTCGAAGGCTGGTACAAGTCATAGCCTTGGTGAAGGTTGATGCGGGAAGCTCGAAGTCCTTCAGATTGACAGGCAGCGGTCAGCCAGCTGTCAGGTGCACAAAAGAGCTCCCAGCAATCTACCCTTTCATCACCACGTAGTAGACCTTGAAGACCTACTTGAGCATGAAGCATCAGCATTGCCATCAAGGATGCTGCAGCACGGCCAATCTTCAAAGGTAGGCCACAAAACCTTGCAGAGCCACCAACTGTAGGATTCCCTTCTTCACGAAGACATTCCATATGTTGGGGTGGCGACATTGAATTGGTAGAGGCCGATGCAAAAGGCTTTTTATTTTGTTTTTGAGGATTTTTGGAAGTCGCAAAAGTCTTTTTGTTTTGTTTTTGGTGATTTTTGGAGGAGCTGCCAATCATCTTCGACTCGACAAAGTGCAAAAGCTCAAAGTCCCCAGCTAAAGACGCATCCTCAGGCTCATTGTTGTCCTGAGCATTCATCACCGCAGCAAAGGAGTTGCCATGAAGTTGATCACAAGGGAGGCTAACCATCTTCGTATCAGTCTCAACCAAACGATCAGCAACATGAAAACGGTTCGCATCATCAGCAGGCTTCATGGATTGCTTGGAGGCATGTATGCCTTCGGGTATGGGATCACTTCCACCTCGGAGTCGGGCGGAGACATGGGAAACACTTGAACTCGTTCTGCAGCAATCTCTCTCAGCCTGGCAATTTCGTCTCCGGTCAGCATTGACAGCAGACTCTGGGCTTCGTTCTGATCCTCCTCGCATAGCTGGGTCACTGGCGCGGCAAGGAGCAGCTGGAGGTGAGCTTTGAGGCTTTGGTGGTGGGCCTCCATCAAGGTCAGCTTGGCTTTGTGCGCCTCCATCGCCATCGAAGATTCCACCAGCCTGATGCAAGTCTTCACCATGCTGGCATTGGGCTTTTGGTCCTCGGTCAAGTGCTCCTTCAGCATCTTCAGGGCATTGGTAATGACCTCCGGGGCATTCTGGGTCATGTACTTTGCTGGAGTACCTTGACGAGGAACATAGCTCAGCCTCAGGCCGCATGTTGCACAATCCGACCAAGTGCCCGAAGCGTTGCCACCATTGGTCTTGTGCTCGTGAGAGCCGTTGCAAGGCCATGTTGATTGGCTGCGAGGATCTCGAGGATCTGCTGGTAGAGCTCGGTCGTGCTCGAGAGGCAACGAAGGGCTCTTTGGAGCTGCCACGGACTTGCTCTTGGGACCCATGGGAATCAGTCTCAAACGTCACAGATTTCACTTGAGACTTCTCAGCTTTTGTTGTTGATAACAATTGCTTTCTGCGATCACAAAGAAACTGAAAACCATGTGAAGGAACTGCATGTTGTGAATCTGAAACTTGTGCATGAGAAACTGCCATCAACTCCATTGGACCCAATTCCAACCACGGCCAGGATCCCTGTCCTGAAGATTGAGGCGAAGCGCCATCCATGGTTGCCGCAAAGGTGTCAATGGCCTCGGCATCGGAGATCACACCACACAGGTAGTACACCAAGTCAATCATGAAGTGACCCTTGGGGTTCTTGTGCAGGCAATAGGGTTCAGCTTCAGGTTCAGCACCATGTAGTGCAAATCCATCAGAAAAATCCAGAACCAAACCGATCTTTTGTAAATGATCCATGCCAACAAGAATGGGTACCAGTTGTGAAGGTGAAGACCAACCATAGACAAAACCATCGGGGTCAGGCAAGGTATACATCTCAAAAGTTCTTGCAGGATTTTTCGCTGAAACCAAGGTCAAATGGTATAGTGATTGTCCCCATTGGCCAGAACCATACCTAAAATAAGGTCTTCGAGAATCATCCAAATGAACACCAATTTGAGGATCGATTTCACGCAACTTGGAAATCAGCAACTTTGCGGATGACTCTGGTCCCGCTGAAGCAGTTGCACCACAATCCAACATACCAAACCCAAGGGGAACTGAACGGTGAGGACCCGTCGTGGAAGGTTGTGAGGTGGAAAACAACTCTAATGGGAAAAGCTCCAAACAATAGGCAGAATGGTAGTCATAGTCCATGACATAGGTATTCAAGGAGGGTTTGTACTTGCCCTTGACGTTCTTACCATATTTGCCCTTGCCCTTGAACATGCCATAGTTTTCATAGCTATCCCCATACCAACCATCGTCCCAACTTACCGCATGAAGACCCTTGAATTTGCCCTTGCCTTTGCCCTTCAACAAATACGCATCAAGTTCAGCTTGGGATAAATGTTTTCCAACTCCTTTTCGGGGACCAGGGTGTAAACGATCAGGACAATCTCGAACATAATGGTTTCCCCCACAGTTGAAACATTTTCCCTTACCTTTTCCAGAGTCATGCGCATGTTGGCCAAATCCACGGTCACGACGCAAGGAGGCTGTAGCTTGTTGAGCTTGGGACCAGGTGCGTCTTGCCTCATTGAACATTGCTTCAGCCGAACGCTCGGCATCCATCGCCTCTTTCAAGGCTGGATCATCAGGATCAGGCGGATCCATTTCACCAACATCGCCACTTGGGCTTCCAGAATCATTCCAATGAGCAGCAAAAGCATCCCCTGTTGAGTAGTTTGAATCACCCCAATCAGAAGAATTCCATCCATCATCAAGCCAGTTGTATTGTTGCTCATAGTACGCACTCCCATCAGAAGGCCATGATTCAACCCAGTGGTTATGATGAAATGAAGAAGGAGAGGACAAGGTCGGACTTTTCCCGCTACCAAGCTGTTCATCCCAAAGAACCTGAAGAGCGTCAGCAATGCTTTGATAGTCCAACTTGTTACCTGTAGAGGCAAGCACATCACGCCATTCATCAGAGCTCAAACATGCAGCTACTAGTAATCTCCAACCTCGCATCACATCCAAAATAAAACTGTCCATGGGGCTCAAAACATCCTCAGCACCATGTGGTTTCCGGTGAGTGGCAACTTTTCGACTAGGGCTCTGAGTTGGTGAGCCATCCATGTTCTGTCGTCTTGCTTGTTCAGAAGGGCCAATCACTGGAGAACCTGGGTCAGATGTTTGAGGCACTTCGGCATATCCATCAGGCCGCTGAGAAGGACCTGCATCACCCTGCACGGGTTCATCATCATCTTGAATCACACCACGCCATTCACCCCAACGACCATTCCACCAAGGCTCAGGGTCCTGTGCTGGGGCTCCAGAACTGCCTGCACTTAGGCCAGTGATCTCAGGAAGATCGAATTGTCGTTGTGATGGGTCCAAACCATCACGTTCCTCCTTCAATTGCAGCAAGGCCTCTTGAAACTCCTCGAACCCAAGAGCTTCGCGCACCAGAAACTGCGAAATCGGCTCATTGGGTCGCCTTCGAAAACTGAAATATTCACTCATAGTTGATGCAGCATTCGGCAGAGACCTCCGTACTAAGGGAGAGGAAGCAAAACAACGTAGCATCTTTGAAACACCTTGTTCACCCATGAAGTCACGATTATGCCAACTCATAGACAAAAGTCTTGCAGCACCAGTTAATCGCGTAATCAGTTTCGCAGCAGCATACTGTCGTTGATTTGCTTTTGTTCCACTCATGAACCATGCCACTTCCTTGCAGTATCGTCTCCATGTTCGAGAGCTGCCATCCCATGAAGGGACATAACTGTCACTTTTCTCTTTGGAAAACATCCCCAAAGTCACCAGTTCAGCAGAGCGCCCAGGTAGCGTAAATGGGCAGGAGTCAGTCGCTGGAGCGTAGACTGCTCCGCTACCAATGCAATTGGTAGCACTGGGGAGCGTTTCCAATGAATTCAAATCACACCAAAGGTTCAGCCAGAGGGTCAAAATGACCAATGAAATGATGTTTCCTATCCTCAATCGAAATGTGATGCCGACTGCCGGCAAACTCATAGCAAGGCCAACACGACGGCCATTTTCGGGTCACAACGCCACGGTGGCTGCAAGGGGCCCCTTTGGGCAACAATGGCCGCGGCAAATGGAAGGACCTGGCAAGAACTCAAGAGCTGGACAAATGACCATGAAAATTCTCAGAATTGCAGATACCACATGTTCACCCAATTATCATTCTCAATTGGTAAAATCAGTTAAATTGTCATTGTTCATATTGTTCCTGGTTGGTGAAAATGCAACAAAATGATTGGAATCATACATATTTCTCATTCACATATACTGCTTTCTCATTTTTCTTCCTCATTAGGGTACCATGTTTGATGTTTTCTTTCATTGCAAGATCAACAATCGAAGTTTTAGATGGCCTGTTGACGCGGATCTCGCCCCTGCCAACACCGGCAGGAACTTCAGTTCCTTTGTCAAAGGCGCAATCTCTTTGAGATTCTGATCTTTAAGCCTCATTGGCACTCATTGGCTACGATCCAACAATTTCTGTATAGTATAATACTAATGTGTTTATATATATACTGTACATGTATGTGTAGATATAATTTTATCATATGTGGCATAAGTTTGTCGGCTTTGCCTGCATGGCTGGGAACTAGATATCGATCTGAATTTCAGAGGGTTAAGCAACTGGTTAGCCGTTGATCGCATTCCTCTACATTGAATCCCCGCCAATAATCCTAATACATGACCTAAGATGATTATATTGAGATAAATCCAATTCTCAAGCACGGTTTCCAGCAAGGCCGTTGAATCGATTTTAATGGTAGGGCAGCTAATTTCCCAGAAATGGTTGAAGGGCATATATAATGGGTCTTCCCTTATATGATACTTGCCTGGTAAGTCCATCGTTGTTGCCTAAGAGACTTCGGTCTTCCTCAAGACCGATCCGTTGACGAAACTCAATATCTTTTCCTCATATTTTTCATGGATGAAACATGATTTTACTAGGGAAAATGGTGATTTTACTAGGGAAAATGGTGATTTAAGCCACCAGTTTGGATGACATTCAACCATGATTAAAGCCCCATGAACCCCGCATTTTCCCAAGGCGTGGCTGGAGCTTCGCCTGGGACGAGCAGGCGAACTGTTCGTTGGACCGGTCCAGAGGATCATGTTTCTAAAGCCCATGAACAAAACATCCATTAACCATCCGTAAAGTGGGGTTTATAAACATGACATTGATGTTTTCATGGATGTTTTCATGGATGTTAATAGGATTATACTAGTTATATAATGTTATATATACCATCCATCAGTGGTTAAATGTTTATTCACTTACAATGTAGTGTTTTCCAGTTATAAACTGGTTTATAAGCCACCAAAACACTAGCTCGATATATCTTAGCTAAGTATGGGCACCACCTTGTGGGAGAGTTAGCTCGATGAATCCCATGGCCATTTAACGGGAAGCGATTGATTGGAGGTACAAGGCCATATGAGCTATGGCCAATACTCATGGTTAATAACCATTTATAGGGGCTAGTCATCCAATGGTTCATAGGGATTTATAATAACCATAAGAAAAGGATCCTTATTATGGATGGGATGACCATCAACCATATAGTGAGTATTGACCATGGCTCATATGTAAGGCCTATGTAAGGCTCTAAATTTCAGCAATATCCCCACAAAATAGGGCCAGAAATATGGTACTAACGTAGCTCCATCTGTTGGATCCTGAAATTCCCATTGATTGAAAAGTATGGTAGTTTTTCCCATGACCATGGTTAGTGAAACATAGTGAAATGGTCATGGGAAAAACTACCATAACTATTAAGGGAGGGTTATTTATATCCTTTTTTTTCCGTTTTGGGTTTTTGTTTTGGATTCCTGGTTCCTTGCTTTGCTCTGCTCCTCTGCTTTTCTGCTTCTTCTCTGCTTTTCTGCTTTTTGATTCTCTGCTTTTCTGCTTCTTTGCTTCTTTGCTTCTCTGCTTTTCTGTTTCTTTGCTTTTCTGCTTCTCGGCTTGTCTGCTTCTCTGCTTTTCCGCTTTTTGCTTCTCTGCTTTTGCTTTTCTGCTTTTCCCGGCTTCCTTGTTTTTCTGCTTTTCTGCTTCTTTGCTTTTGCGCTTTTTGCGTCTCTGCTTTTCTGCTTTTTCTAGTTTCCTTGCTTGTGTGCTTTTCTGCTTCTTTGCTTCTCTAATTTTCTGCTCTTTCTACATTTTTGTTTTTCTTGCCTTTACTACAACAACAAGAACAACAACAAGAACAACAACAACAAGAAGAAGAAGAAGAACAACAAGAAGAACAACAAAAACAACAAGAAGAACAACAAGAACAATAACAACAACAATAAAAAGAACAACAAGAACAATATAAACAACAAACACAAGAACAAGATCAAGAACAAGAACAAGAAGAACGACAACAAGAACAAGAACAAGAACAAGAACAATTGGCATGAGATGATTCGCCTCAAGCCAAATGGAACTATTCCGCGGAACGCTTTCATATATTTTCTTTATATATACAAAAGTATAAATACTGATGTATATATATTTACGAATCACTATATTTCTTTCATATATATATACATATGTATACATTTGTATTTACAACTATATAAACATGCTTGCGGTTTCTTATGAATATGCACTTGCGTATCTATCTATCTATGTTTTTTTGCCTAACTGAGTATGTGTTCCTTTATTTCTTTACTGCATATATATATATATGGGATCCGGTCCAAAATCTCTAATAAGGAAAAGTAAATACAGTTGCGAAAGTAGATGTAGACAATACGTTTTGAGTCTTCGTTCTGTAGCGGGCCCCCAGCTAAACACGGAACTTCTGAAGCTTGGCGCTAGGTTTGCGCTAGCATCGTGCAAACGCGCTTTTTGGTTTCAACATGCCCGGGAAGTCGCCATGAAAATGATGCAAAAACTATGGCAAACATGCTGCAAATACCGTGGAAATAGCAGCTTCCAGGTTCAAAATGTTGCAAAGAGTAAGGAAAATTGGACAGAACAGGAAATCAAAAAAAAACTAAAACGGAAAAAACCCAAAACAAGTCCAGAGCCATTATTAAGTTAAATGAACCTACCATTGTTTAGTGAAAACTACCATTATGGTTAAGTGAAATGGGAGTCAGTGAAACATTGAAAACTTGTTCCCATTGAAAACATTTTTCTGTTGAACACTTTACCATTGAAATAAATCACAATCCCATGAAAAAATGGTTATTCCCACGGATTTTTCATGGGATAGTGAAGTTAAAGCAACTGGATGGTTTCATCCTTTATATGGATGTTTGTTGGCAAATGGAGCATATAAATAGCCGACTAACCATAGTTCAACAGCAAAAGATGACAAATTGTTTTGATGACCAAAGATTGACGTCCCTTAGGATTTAGGAATCACTTCACATGTTCTGAAATGGATATGTTCTTTGGACAAGTCCACGTCCTGTCAATCCAAAACTTATCTTTTCAACCGAATTGGTGAAGTATAATCAACTCATGGCATCTCCACATTTTGTTTTACATGATAGAAATCACTATGACGATAATAGCCTTGATCAGGTTGGTGACATATCATAGAATTCAATTAGATCTATAGTCATATGATCACTTTATGACAAATCTATGACTATGAATTTGAGATAAAGTAGAAGGTTGGGCAACCCGAAACACTAAACCTACCATTTGCGGATGATTTGACTACCATCCATTGGGGATTTTGGGGCTGGTTGGTTTTCACCAGCCAGGCTGAGGGTCCAAGCCATCTTCGAACCTTTCGAGCGTACCGAGCCCGAGAGAATATGATGTGAACCACGGGGGAACGGGACAGATGTAGTTTTCAGATAGTATATTCATGGCCGTTCCCGGATAAAGGAATTTTGATCAACAACCATATATATATATATACACATATATATATACATATACATATAAATATATGTATATGTATATGTATTTTATATTATAGATGTATAAGTATATGTATATAGATAGCACATTATATAGCAGCCCCCCCGAAATGGAAGAGTTGGACACCTGGAAATGATGTACTGTGTATATACATAATTAATCCTGAAGTAGGAAGCAATTTGGGATTTTCCAAGACACCACCATTTAATTTCTCCGGGATGACTTTAGTTAGTGACGGACACATAGAAATGTATAGACCCTCAACCATCACTTTCCATGGTTCAATCTGGGAATCTGTGGGTGCATATCTATCTTTCTCTCTCTCTCTCTATGTATACCCTCTGGTTATTTAACATAGCCATGGAAAATGGCCCATTTATAGATGGTTTACCTATTATAAATGGTGATTTTCCATGGCTATGTTAAATAACCAGAGGGTATATGAAACATATATGCCAAAAGATGCATTAGATATATATATATATATACATTCATATGGCATATGGCATGGCTATGGCATCACGTTCTCATCATTTCAATTGTGGTGCCAAACTCAGGTCAGCGGTTGTTCACGGAGTCGCCTACCCTCAGGCCACTGCGGAGCGGCAGCGGCTCATCGATCCATTTGGGTGTTTATTTCATGGAAATCCCAATCGAAAATGGATGAGAACTGAGGGTACCCCCATGACTCAGGAAAGCTTCATTTTGCGACATCTCTTATGTGGCCATCCGAAAAAAAACGTTTGCTAAAATACCAAGACGCCTGAGTACCCAGTACTGCTCTCACCATGAAGCTCCTTGTGTTTGGATGACCCGTCCATCATGCAGGTCGGTGGCCTCTGTTCCCAAGAACAGCAGGGAATGTCTACAGATCCAGACTTTTCCTGTAACCAACCCTCTAAAACAAAGGTTTGGGATTGGCATACATGAACCTCCAACAATGGTTCAGGACTCAAAATGGCACTTGTTGTTGGTCCATTGCTCCATTGGTTTCCTCTTTTTAGGCACTTTCCACTGAAAGGGGCTGAAAGAGCTACAGTAGTACTTGCTTTCTAAGCCCATCCAACCATACAGGGATACATCCACCACAAATCCCAATTGGCCGTACTTTTACCAGCTGCTTACCTATCGTAAATCAGATAGACATCTCCATGTTTGTTGGTTAAACCACTATGTTTGTTGGTTAAATTCCCAGCGTGGCAAAGTCTACTTAGTATACTTTGACAACCTTTGATTTTTAGCCAGATTGTTCGACAGGCCCAAGCACTCACGAAGAATGCGGCGAAGGACTACGGAGAAAGGGGCACAACCTTCCCACATCCCAAGGTTGATGATGGCCAGGGAGGAGAAAGGTGAGGTCTAGTGATTCTGCTGGAAATGCACCCAAACTCGTTTGTGAATCCCCCTAGTCAATCTCAACTTGAATGCCATTTGCCTCCCCAAATTTGGAACTCACTTCGCCCATATAAAGAGGGACAGTTGAACTATCATAAAATGATGGATTTAGTGGCTTTGTTTTGGGGCTTATGAAAACATGATACCATGCAAGAAGTGTTTTCTATGCAACAGCCAAGCAACATTTAGCCCATGTTCTCGAACCCCATTCTATTCCATGACTTCGACCATCATCTTCCTCGTTAGATCATGGAGGTTAAGCTATTATAACATGTGATAACCATGATCAACCACTGTTCTACCTAGCTTGAATATGGGATATGGATATAACCCTATATACAGCTCAGGTATGGGTTATAACCTCAGACAACGGTTCCTATTTTCCGGCCAGTCCCCCGGCCAGCGCAGGACCAAGCAGCTTTCCTGGCTCTCCAAAGTCTGGGCCAAGCCGGCACAACACAGCCATAGGCAGCCATCGGCAGAGGTGTACAGCAGTACAGCGCTGTCCGTGGCTGGAACCAGCAACTGAAGCAACTTAACCATATAATAACCATATAATAACCATATATTAACCATATATTAACCATATAATAAGTTGGGATATAAGCCCTACAACTGCAGGATTTTTAAAACCCACAAAAATCAGTGGAACTGCAGCCAAAAAGAGCATCATTTTAGTGACATAATCCCGAACTAGGCTGAATGATCCCGACCTAGGCTGTCCCTACTAGGCTGTCCACTAAATGATACTTATCAGTGGAACTGCAAGAATGCTTAGTATTTCTAGTCCAGTTTTGAAAAGAATGTAATTTGCCATGCATGAGGGCAGTTGAAATATTACTGTATAAGATAAACCCATGCCATTCGGGGGATTCCCGTGCAATCGCTGGCGTCCCAAAATGGGCAAGGGATATGACCCCCTCTAACAGACCTTTTTTTGGACCAAAGTCCACCATGAAATCTAATGGATATACAGATATACATTGAGTTTTCTTATGGAAATGCAGTTGAAATGCACCACAATTATGAAAGACACTGAAAAATGATCGCAGGTCCTACCAATGGTCCCAGTGACAATCTTGCCCAAAGGGGCTGCGTGCTCCTTGGCAAAGAGGAAACCTCGACTTCTCGGTGGCTGCGGCTCCGAGTGCATGGGGCGTTCCATGCATTGCACGTGCGGAGAAACGAGCAAAAAAGACAGTCGTCTGAAGAGTTTGTCACGGAAAAATGGCAAAAAAAGACGCTCCAAGCACTTCATATCATTTCATACATTCTGCAGAGTGATCATCATTAATCACCATTAATCACCATGAAATCCCATTAAATCACCATTAATCACCATTAATCTCACCATTAATCACCATTAATCACCATGAAATCCCATTAAATCACCATTAATCACTATTAATCACTATTGATAATCTATGTTGTTGTAATGAGAAGGCCAGGCCGGTCATCCCGCCGTGCGCCGTGCAGGCCGTAGAGAGAAACCTGTCAAGTGGCCAAAGGGCACGTGGACATCTCAGACTGGGGTGAACTGGAACCCACAGAAATTGCCCAATACACACACATACATGTATATGTATATAGGATATCTATCTATCTATCTACCTATCCTATCCTATCCTATCCCATCCTATCCTATCCTATCCTATCCTATCTATCCTATCCTATCCTATCCTATCCTATCTATCCTATCCTATCCCATCCCATCCTATCCTATCCTATCTATCCTAGCTAATCTATCTATCCTAACTAATCTATCTAATCTATCTAATCTATCTAATCTATCTAATCCATCTAATCCATCTAATCCATCTAATCCATCTAATCCATCTAATCCATCTAATCAATCTAATCTAATCTAATCTAATCTATCTATCCATCCATCTATATATCTATCTATCCATCTATGTATTTATCTATCCTATCTACCTACCTACCTACCTATCTACCTACCTACCTACCTATCTATCTATCTATCCATCCATCCATTCTATCTATCCATTCTATCTATCCATTCTTTCTATCCATTCTATCTATCTATCTACCTACCTATCTATCTATCTAGCTCGCTAGCTCGCTATCTACCTATCTACCTATCTACCTATCTACCTATCTACCTATCTACCTATCTACCTATCTACCTATCGATCTATCGATCTATCGATCTATCGATCTATCGATCTATCGATCTATCGATCTATCGATCTATCGATCTATCGATCTATCGATCTATCGATCTATCGATCTATCGATCTATCTATCGATCTATCGATCTATCGATATCTATCTATCTATCTTCTATCTATCTATCTATCTATCTATCTATCTATCTATCTATCTATCTATCTATCTATCTGAGTATCTATCTAATCTATCTATCTATCTGATATCTATCTAATCTATCTATCTATCTATCTATCTATCTATCTATCTAATCTAATCTATCTATCTATCTATCTATCTATCTAATCTATCTATCTATCTATCTATCTATCTATCTATCTAATCTATCTATCTATCTAATCTATCTATCTAATCTATCTATCTAATCTATCTATCTATCTAATCTATCTATCTAATCTATCTATAATATTTACCTACGCATGCTAACATTCATTCATCCTTAGAACTGTTTGTTTTTATCCCACCATTTATTGAACGATTTATTGCACATCAATAAACTTGAAGGCCATTTCAGAAAGATTCCGTACATATATCCCACCATTGGTACCGCAGCCTCACAAAATGAACCTTCAGGGTGCCTGGGTTTCCCAGGTCAGACAAAATCTCCAAGAAATTTTCCTGGCTGAAAGGCACCGGAGCAGCCTTTGCTGACAGGGTCAGGTCGTTTCTGTGTTCCGTTGTGTTTCACCAAATGATTTGACGCCCCATATTTACGATATTTATGTAGATCATCATAGATTGACCTTTTTCGATAATTGAGACCACTGTTAGGGAAGATCATTTTCATGGCATGATTTTATCCCCGTATTCTGAAAAATGTCTCTTCATGTCAGTTCATTGCATTTTCTCTTTGGCGTTTGGATTCCCAACCATTTTGTGCATTTTTTTGTTGGATAGGTTCAAACATTGAAACCATTTAGAGCATGTTCGACACACCTTTGCCTGGATCCTCCAAAACTGTTTGGAGCCATAACATGGTTCCAGGAACAGAATGGAATTGGAATAGCTGGCGAAATGTGAAGTTTCAGAAGGACGGGGGGAGCCAGGTGTCTCAAATCAGGCCAGCTGGTAAGTCGAAAGTCTTGGACTTGTTGAACTCAGTTACAAGAAAGGCAAGAGGAAACTCTGTGTGTCTGTGTGTTCAACCCTCCAACATGATGGTTTGTCCTTCATATTTGTTTTTTTTTTGAAGATCCAAATTTTGTTCGCATTTCTTGATACAAAAAGAATATCTTGGCGCATCACATTTTCTCACCTCGCCATTCGATCCCATCGCAGGATGGCACCTTTGATGCTCCGACCAATGACTGCCAAAGAGGTCAGTGCAAATGGTCAGCCAACAAGGGCAAGGTGGGCCCATGGAAACTGCTGGCTGCTGGAGTCCAATGATTCTGGGGGCCCACCTCCCGTCGTGACCGAGCCCATCTGAACCATCGCAGTTAGATTGCGGGGAATCATCCCAGAAAAAAACCGCTATTAGTATAGCCTTATTTCAGGTGAGTGAAATATGGTCATTTTACCCTGAATGATTCTGTATTGATCATGCCGGAACATGCCGGAACATGCCGGAACATGCAGGAACATGTTGTTGTTCATTGGTTTTGACCTGTTTTGAAGCACCCAGATTCGTTGGGACATCCTAGAAAACAATAATTAACTCACAGCGTCTTCTGGAGCGAATCAAGTCACAATTGGTAATTCCTTCACCATTCACAGTTTATATTAGTGCATGTGAGCGTATCTGATTTAGAATCTCAGGTCTGAGATGGATTGAGATGGTCTCATCAGACATGTACAGCTTGGGCAGGTCTTTGTGCTCTGGGGTCAAGCTGGACTTCACGAATTGGAAATCGCCTTCATCTCAGGAAGACGACCAAAAGAGGTTGTTTCCTTTAAGCTGACGGATGCTGAGGTTGGGGAAACGCCCACCGAACAAAATCAGCAGAAGATGCAGGGCCTCCAAATGAGGCGCAACCAGGGTCTAGTTCTGAGTCTACTTGAGTCTACCTCACCAAGAAAAGATCAGAAAAGTATAGAAAAATTTGTGATCTTGAGGATGTGATGAGATTACACACCACATAGTTTCGATTGTGTTTTTTTTTTTAAACATTTCAATCTCGTTTTTGTGGTTTTTGGTCATTCCTTGTGGCACAGGGAAAATTTGTCACCGGCCAGGGGTATTCGCGTCTCTGACGGCGATAGATGCTCGGCACTTTTCCAGAGAGTTTCTTGGCCCTTTAAAATGCCGGAATGGCAAGGTGAGCATCCACCAGGTCTGTTGTTTTTTTTTCAACACATGAACTTAGATACCCTCTGGTAAACATACAAAAAACATACAAAAAACGATGGAATCACCATTTTTAATGGGACAATTCATGACAATTCACTATTTCTATGGTGGCTCTTTCCATAGTTATGTTAAATTACCAGAGGGTAAATCAAATAGATAGTTAAACTATAGTGCCATATAGTACTTATCTAAGTTCTATTGTTGGTTAGGAAAAGTTCGTTACATCCTCCCACAAAAGATCGACTTATAGCACTTTATATAAATTATAAGTCAACTCATGAACTTAGCTATCGTTTGGGCACCTTGTGGAAATTTAAGCATCTGCCGTTTAGTTGTGGGAATGCTTCTTATGAACCAGCCACTAGAACTGATCCATAAAAAGCTGCAACCCTGTGCCTAAGCGCTATTTGTGATTTGTGCATCACAGGTTTTGCTTCTTAAAGTCATAATATTTTCGGATAATTATTAAATTATTTTTGCGGCCTCAATTCCCCGCTTAACTATCTAGATTTGTTGTTTTGGCTGTTGAAGTTTCAGTTTTTTTTCTGCTTGAAATCACCAACTTTGCCGATTGTGTTTTAAATGCGTCCTTTGCGTTCCTTTGCCGCTTAGAATAAACATTTTGCAGGTTAAGGCTACTATTTCGATGCTTAAACTGAATTTTCATATTTTGAACTGCTTAAACAATCTTAAACATATGTAAACTATCTGAACATCCTTATTTTCAGCGGGTAAAATCACTCTGCTGGTTGGACCCCTCATGTCGCCGGAAAATGATGCCAGGTCTATGACCATGAAGCTGCTGAGCTGGACAAGGTTGGGAGGTTTCAAGGGAAAATCATCGGTTTCAAAATTGGGACTATCGAGGGATAATATAAATGGGATACAATATGAATTCAATACCCATAATTAGGATCCATGGTGCTGGTATATATGCTAACATGGATCCCATCAATACACCTCCCAAATGTTAGCATTAATATACCAGCACCATGGATCCTATGGGATATGATATACGTGATTCCCATACTAGACTCTAAATTTGCAATAAACAAGATGTTTTATACTTGTTTTACCCCATCATTTTCGTACTTTTGCCAACTTTTTTTGGGGTATTTGGAAGGTTTGGTTAACTTGGGGGTATATCTTTCTATTTTGGAAGAATGGGGAGTAAACCAGGAAAATATAATAGGGACGTAAGGATCACATACTGTATTTGGATACATTTGATCGGGCTTGGCGCTACGAGGCTATCAATCTCATGACAAAACAGGGTGATCGATATCTCACCACATTGTTACTGATATACTCAATGGCCATTTCAGGAACCTAAATTGGAGGTACCTACCATATATAAGGCCTATTTTTGAGGCCTATGTAAGGGAATATCCCCACAAAATATAGCCTTATATGGTACAGTACCTTCATTTTAGGATCCTGGAATTCCCATTGATATACTGCTGTTTGATGATGAGGATGATGGTGACGACAGTTGTTCCTTAGTGTGTTGCCATGTTTTGTCAGTGCATCTTGCTGCAACTTACACATACCCTCCGGTACTCCAACAGGGCAATGGACGATCCACTATTGATGATGTTCTCGTTAAAACCTTCATTTGCAGTACAGGGGATTTCCCAGCTAGCCACGATGTTTGATTACCAGAGGGTACATACACTGTACGTTACATGCACCGTGTAGCCGGTTGTCATCACCAGAGTACTGCTGCCAGGACCTCTATGAGATCCTAGGCCTTCAGGTGCCGCGGAGCGTGGAGATGGATCTCTGGAACAGAACTGGTGGGACTTATGATGGATTTACCCTCTGGTTAATTAATATCGCCATGGAAAGATCCACCATTTTTAGGTTCGGTAAACCTCTATTTCTATGGGCCATCTATCCCATGGCTATGTTAGTCATAACCAGAGGATTTACCTCGATTTGATGGATGAAAATGGTCACGGTACCCTCTGGAACTCCACCAGGATGATGCTGATGAAGCAGACATCAAGAAGGCGCGGCACGATTTTTGCCCATCATTGGTCCATTTGGGGAACCCCCAAGGCATGGCGATCTGAAAATGGTGATGTTTTTTTTCCCACCTTGTGGGTGGAACTGGGTACCGAATTATTCGGCATTGAGCAGCACTGGAGTTGGGGCAACCTGTAAAAAATTCGATGGAAAGGGGTCACCTTTCAATAGCCTTGAAGCTCATGCTTATCTGCAGCGAGAAGAGACATCTGAAATCCATCTTGGGGTCTGGCCTTACTAGAGCCTGCCGTGTCAGCCAAGGTCTATAGAAAGCTGTCCATCAAGTATCATCCGGACAAAAATCCGGATGAAGAGTCCAAGAGGCCGAAAATGCCACGCTCATGATGTGTTTATTTGCTAGATCCAATGACTTTCATTCACATGAGATCACGTCAGCAGCAACTCTTGAATCGCCAGGAAATTTGCGGAAGTTCGGGATGCGTACGAGGAGTGGAGCTGAGATCTTGAGCCTGAGATGGACTCTTGATCTTTCTTAAGCGACAGAAACGTCCCAAACATACACGAATGATGGGGATAGTGGGACAAACTTATCCTGGTTGGTGGTTTCCAAGAATGTCTTATCAATTTCTCCATGGGATTATAGCCCACTTGACCATCCGAATGTTGGCACGGCTTCTATCAGCGTCTACCTTGTTTGCGGCAAGCCGTGGTTTTATTTGTGCTGCATCTTAACAGATCCTGAACGATCCGGACAAAAAGATCCTCTACGACACTGGTGGGATGGAGGCCGGACCTGTTATCGACGTCGCCAATCAGTTGGTACGTGGGAAGATGTAGAACGTTCCCAAGTCCCAAGATCAAGTTGGAGTTGCGCCTGGTGTCATAAGGATCATTCTGATTATAGTAGACTTAGTAGACTTAGTAGACTGTATATCTGATTATTTGTCTCTCTCTATCTGATTACTTGTCTGTGTATATAATATATATATATGATTATTAATAATTGTATATATGATTATACCATCCTTTATTGGGCCTCCCTAGCATCTAGCAATCAGCTCCTGTTTTTAGGGGGATGATCCAAGAAATTGCCCCAATCTGCTGAGGCCGTCAAAAAGGGGGAAAAGGGCGAAATTGAGAAAGGCTGGTGGTCGGGATTGAAGGGTCAGCCATGGTGAGTTCACCATGGTCGTGAAGCACTATGGGTAACAAATGGTGGTGAACTATGGGTATAAGTGAATGGTTTAGCCATAGAATGCAATGAATTCCTTTTGACTATGGGTATATATATATATATGTATACTTATATCCACTTTTCACTAGAACTGCACCCACAGGTGGACCTAAAGGCTTCAGTACAGGTACATATCTTTTGGAGTTCGCGGGTGAGAGCTTGGCTAGGAATATGAAAAACATTGAAAAAGCCTCAGCCATGAATCGTCTCCAAGTCGGATATATATATATATATTATATTATATATATATTATACATATTATATATATATATTATGTATATATATATTATATATTATATATTATATATTATATATTATATATTATATATTATATATTATATATTATATATTATATATATTATATATATATTATATTATATAGCTTGGGTATATTTCTAGTGGGATGATGCCACAGAACCCATCATTTGGGACTCACGAAGCCAGGTGAAGACGCAAGAGCCAATCTGGCTGCCTGGGGGCCCCAGGTGGTGATGAACACCCCGAAACCGCCATGGCCCAACTATTTCTGAAACTCACCAAAGCCTGTCATTTTTAAGGCCTGAATTGGGCAACTGCGTAAAAAAAGATCGATTTGGGAAAATGGTCGCTAATTCGAATCAATATATGATATTCAATATTTCCTTCCAAGAATGTCTTCCAAAATTGGAGGTTTCCGAAGTCACGGGGTAGCCACTACGGCGTCATGACATCCCAAGGTGAGTCTCGAAGACCTCTACAATGGCGGCGGTCGCCGAGTCTGGCTCCGAAGCGGCCGTTGGTGAAGTTTTAGGGTTGGTAAACTGTTGGTAAAAACTAAGCCTTAGTCTAAGTTGGTATCAATGGGATTATCAATGGGATTATCAACTTACCCATCTAAGTTAGTTTACTCAATCTTGGATGGGTAACATTTCAAAGCCTTTGGTCTTTTGGATTCTTTTGGTATCAATGGGATTATCTGCGTTCACCAGCTAAAAAAAAACGTTTTTTTTTTTTTGCAGGGTAATTATCTAAGATTGGCCACAAACTTGGAAAGGCTTCGTACAGTTTTAGTAAACTTAGACGTAAAGTAAACTTAGCAAACTTAGAAGACTTGCAGATTTGGTTGTTTGTAAACTTCGTAAACAGTGCTATTTGGGGTGTGTGGTCAACTGTCAACGATTTGTGTGTGATGGTGATGAGTTTCAGCAATTATGCGCAGGTGAGTGTTTGTGCTCTGTACCTCCCAGTCCAGCGCATGATTACAACGTTGGATAAGAAATGGTTAAGGTCCAGAAGACTGAAGAAGTTAGCATTCGAATCTGAGTAGTTTTGTACCGCCTACTTCACAACACTTGGGGACACGAGTGGTTCTTCGGATCCAGAACTATCAGATTCTTCAACCTTTATCCAAAGTTGATCATCATCTCCTCATTTTTCCAATCTAAAATGGTCATTTTGGACATGGCTTTTCCACCATGACCAGACACATTTCCCTGTTTTTCTTCCCCATGTTGTCCCATTTTGTCCAGTCGTTTTTCCATGGTTTTCCATGTTAACAGGCCGAGATCCAGCGACGGATCGTGTGCCGCGGCTGCCGAGTGTGGAGCCCATGAAGAACTTCCTGATGTTCTTGAGCTCAAAAATAACAGTGTTTCTCTTTAGACCAAAGTAGCCAAAGTAATTTTTCTTCAGAAAACTCAGAGAATTCTGATCAGAGAATTCTGATACTGAGTACTGATGTCAATCTGTCAATATCTGTCAATGTTGTTGAGGGAGAATTCTGAGAATCCTGTCAGCCCTGATTGACCAACATCGGCAGCCCGAACGACCAAGGTTAGGCCCGACAGCCCCAAGTGTCAGGGATGCGGTCGTTGTTTGGACGCCCAAGAACTGGGCATTGTACGTAGGGGCGATTTGGGTCATACACTCATCCCTTTGATCATTGGATTGGTTTAAGGGAACATCTACAGGAAACCATGGTTTTTACCATTAAATATATATTAATATGGGGGTTTCCGGTGAAAATTTTCCCTTAAACCAATCCAATGATTTGAGGGAACGGGTTTGACTGCTATGGCTATGGCTATGTTAATTTCCAATCCACGGGGCTAGTCCATCCAAGTCATGGATATGACTTGGTATTGAAACCATTTGAAACCCATGGTGACGACTGGGGAATCTCTCCTTTCAATTTGTTGAGTCGATGATTTCAGGCTTATTTTCCCAATGGGAACTCCACTATTTGAGACATCTTTTTATATTTTTTTTGGCATGTTTTTAGTTGTTTGGGTCCTCAAGCAAATCCAAGTAATGAGATTATGATTAACCTATTGGATTTTGGTTTATCCTATATTTTCGGACAAACCCATATGAAATTCTCACCCAGGAACCATGTTAGAATCAGATCTTTGCGATTAATTCTTTGGGGCACTTATCGAGGGAAATTGATCTGAGGGGGCTACTGACCCCAAGGCCCTGTACACAGCTAGCCAACGCTGGACAAGTAGGAATATGTTGCAATGTCAGGTTCCAATGATAAAAAAATTGGCCACTTCAGGGTATTCACATGTATTCACCATATCATTGCCACATTGCGCATGAAGCGGACTGGAGGGACTAAAAATTGATCTCTATCCTGTCGCTTCAGTCCCAGAACCGCATCCGATGGATCCACTCTGAAAGCTTTAGCCTCCGGTAATCAGACATGGCAATTGTAGATGGAGCTTTTACTTGGAAAATCAAGCAACAAAATGCTTGATTTTCCAGCAAACCTGATTGGTTCTGTCGCCTGAGGCCCCAATGAAGTGAGGCCAGCTGTTGATATCATGGCAGCCATGGATTGGCACATCCATTGGCTCATGTAATTTGTATTGAACTTTTTGTTGTATCACATCCCCCCCACAAAAAAACATGTTAGGATAGTTGTATCCATTTTTGGGGGATGAACATGGATGAACATGGATGAACATGGATGAACATTTTGTTTCTGAGCCATGCGAAGGTCATTATGGAGGGGGACAACATGATTCAGACTGTGGCAAATTGTTTTGGTGATTGGGTTGGGAAGATGTCCATAGCCTCAAGAGACATACTTTCAGGTTGGTTCACTCCAGACAGATCTTCGCAGAAACACTATGAAACACTGACAATTCAGAGGTGCGCACTTGGCATTGCAAACACTGATGAACATCTATCTAACTCAGCAAGTGTCGATAAACTTGTTTTTTTTTTTTGTGGTTTGGTCCGCGCTCGAATTTGGCCTCCATTCTATACCCAAAGTTGGCGCGCGCGCGAAGTTTGCAAGGAAATCCACTGACTAAGCTATACTTTTGCGTGTTACCCCAAAATCATCCCTCAAAAAGACACTGAAACACTATTCAACTTTTCAACATCAGTGTAAAACGACCATCCCAGGCATGAGTCATGTGCTACCATGGGTTTCACCTCGTCCCTGCCTGCAGGATGGTAAATCGTCAGGCGGGCCATTTTTTGCGCCGCCGCTGGCGGGTATCGGTTATACAGTTATACATCCACTTTGGGATAGATAGTGGATTTTTAATCCTCCTCACATCTGCATATACGCTCTCTTCTCTTCTTCTCTTCTTCTCTCTCTCTGACTTACAGCAATCCTTTCCCCCTGTTTACTAGGGGATTTACACATTCTGGACCAATGTCCAACATGAACGGGGGATGAGCTTGGGACCATCATCCGGCAGGTGGGTCCTGGCATGTTCATGCAGCAACAGGAGGAAGTCCCCAGCATCTGGGCACGAGAAAAGATGTGTTGGACAGGGCTTGTTGGGATAAACACCATCTTAACACAATGATTTTAATCCATGAACTGACATGACAATTCTTACGTATATATATATATATATAATCCCTGTGATCATTTTCTCTACAAAATAATGAGGTGCTGACACCTCTCGAGCCAGTGCAGGGTCACCAGTTCAAACCCCAACTTTGTCTACAAAATAGAAGATTGAGCATCGTATTTTTTTTTTTAAAAATGCATTTTGAAAGACCCCATTTTGCTCGGCAATGATTTTGTAGAGGCCATTTTTGGCATTGTTGTGTCATGTTTTGATGGGAGTAGATTGGATGGACTTCTATTTTGTAGAGGTGGTGTTGGATGTTTGGCATGCTTGGTTTTGTATTTTGTAGAGGCCCCAGTCATGTCTATTTTTTGTGTATGATTTGCGCCTTTCCTCGCCGCAATGTGAGGGGTCAATGGTTTGGCAGTAACGGTTTCATCAATGCCTGCCATTTTGATTTGCTCAAACTGCTCCTCACGTTTCTTCACCTCTGCATCAACCTTGGTGGCCTCAATTGAATCTTTCTCAATCTCCCTGGCTGTGAGTAGGTCCCACATTTCTGGCTGAAGTTGATCTTTGAAAAATCCAGCTACCCAGTGGTTGCGCAAAGCTTTGTTGTCAAAGTTGGCATTAACAGAGACCAAGCACCAGGTGCGTGGAGATTCCCTGATAAGCTCTGAAGACCCATCAAGATCTATGGTTGGAGAAATTTCTTTGAAGTACTCAACACAACTGAGAAATTTGAATTCACCGCCTGGGAAAGGATCAAAGGCCACATGCAGCATAGCATCATGGTTATCTGCAAAAAGCGCTGCGTCCAGAACATCCAAATGGAAGCCTTTTCCTCTCACCTTTGCAGCATACTCTTCAATTTTTTGGACCACAAGTGGCTTGGGATCTTGTCCTCCCAAGGAGCTGTTATAAATTTGGTGATTGTTTGTTGTGGCGCTATCAGGTCGAAGTCCTGGAGCCACCCCCGTCTACAAAATAGAAATCTCAGCTTGGCCATGGTAGGATGGTGCATCATTACCTCTACAAAATCCAAAACCAAGCAATGGGACCCAGGGTTTTGATTGGCTTTGGTGGGGTTTATTGGTCTGGGACCTAGCTTCCACCCTCTACAAAATAGAAATCTCAACTGGGCCATTTTTGAAAGGAGCCGCGGGGAGGAAAACAAACGGCAATTCACAACAAGGGATAACAAGGGCTTACTATGATGTTTTAAGATGTTGTAAGTTCAAGATGGATTCTCTACAAAATACAAGTCTGAACATACCCCACAAAGCCTGTTTTGGGCACTTTCGAGCCTTGGAAGGGGCAATTTTTTTCCAATCTATTTTGTAGACAGCCCTTATTTGGTGGTTTTTAATGATCTTTGTTTTGTATTTTGTAGTGGGCAGCCATTTTGGGTTCCCTAGACTTGTATTTTGTAGTGCATTTGGAGCCATTCTCCTGGATGGATTTGTATTCTGTAGACCCCTTTTCTCTACAAAATCACCTGTCAGCACCTTCTCCCGAAATGAGCAAGGGGATTATATATATATATAATAATATTTATATCATATCTTCTATAAAAATATATATCAACCATAAACCAAGTCTATGTTTACTATACACCACCTATGAACAAAACTACATATCAAGTATGAATTGTTCACCTATCATGAAGTCCTACACCCGCCAGAATTGATTGGAACCTACAGGCTTTCCCCCATTATCTGTTTGCATGATTGGGCTGATCAATAGGGCTATCTCCATAGTTCCAAAATGTTCCAAATCACCAGCAGATAATATAGGATATTACTGAATTTACGGATAGGTTGCTTACAGGTTTCCCAAATTGTTGGAAAATCCGGGTTACCGGGTTTGCCACCTTCCTGGAATGTCGACCATTTTGGACTGGCAGACTAGGGCAAGGAACATGGGCCAGCTTCACCCACCTGCAAAGACCATGACGAAGTGGGAATGCCGGCGTTGAGAGATCCATTTGCAAATATGATGTTCCGGTAGTCTAACGTCGTCATGGAAACTGGCCAATTGGATAGACGATTTATCTCTTAGAATGGTGATTGTCGGCGGTAAACTCTAGCAAACTACGGCAGGGGACCACAAGCCGTCGACCGGTTCTGTCTTCCAAAGCCTGGGGACCCAGGTAAAGAGAAGTGTAAACAGGAGATGGCAGTGATCGATGCCCAGATTGAAAAAGTCTGCAACTCAGTTGGTATCCCCTTCACCCCACTTTGTAAGTGGATTACAACATATTGTAACAGCAGTTACAACTGGACTAGCCCTGATTACCCCACTTACTAACCGGGTTATAACTATAAGTATCTATAAGTTCTAACCACTTTCTAAAGGGGGATGAAGCGGAAAATGCCCAATTGAACAGATCGTTGGCATCCCAAAGAACCAGTCACAACAGTGGCCCCTGTGCAGTTGCCGGGAAGGTAGATTGTCAGATTCATTTTTGCCTGTAGATCTGTACTATTCTCATGTTTTTTTTTAATCCACGCCAATTTTCCTATAATATAAGAATTGAATTTCATAATATTTCATATATTAATTTTCATATATCCATAACAATTCATATTAATCATATGAAAATTGTTTGGTGGCCCCATCCTCGATGTCAGGGCATGCGGGACGGCGAGAGCCTCACCTTTCCACGGATGACGGATCAGAGGTGCCCTTGACGGGAACTGGGGAAAATCGCGCCGGGTTTTGTGAAGGTGAATTGATGTTTTTTTTGTGCGCCAAACAACGGTTAATCTATGGTAAATCTATGGTTAATAATGGTTAATAATTGGAATAACAATATATCTACAATGACTGGTTGGTGGTTTCAAACATATAGTAACTATAATATATAAGCAGTATATAGTAACCATTATATCATAACCATTAATCAATATTGAACATATTCTGGCTGGTGCTTTGGAACTATGGAATTTTATGACTGTCCATATATTACGAATGTCATCATCCCAATCTGACGTTCGTATTTTTCAGAGGGGTAGGTATACCACCAACCAGTGATGTTTTTGATGCGCCAAACAATGATATTTTTCATGTGGGTAAAACAATGCCATAAACCCACCATCCCGCAGTCACCATTTTTATAGGTGGGATTTCAACCATTCCCAAATGGGTAAATGGGTGGTTTATTCTTGTTTTACCCACATTAGATAGTTTTAGATGTACTGATTCATAGCCAGATGGAACCACCAAAAAATGTGTTGATAGAGTTGTCACTTTTCTGTATGGCCATTTCATTGGCGGTAATTGCCAAATTCGACATTTGATGGGCAAGAACCCTTTTCACGAACGTGAATGCAGTCACAAGTCTCTTTCAATATATATATATTCTCTCTATATATATATTCTGTATATATATATTCTGTATATATATATATATTCTGTATATATATATTATATATATATATATTCTGTATATATATATGTATATTCTGTATATATATATATTCTGTATATATATATATATTCTGTATGTATATATATATATTTTGTATATATATATTCTGTATATATATATATATATATTCTGTATGTATATATATATTATGTATATATATATATATTCTGTATGTATATATATATTCTGTATATATATATATATTCTGTATGTATATATAAATATATTCTGTATATATATATATTCTGTATATATATATTCTGTATATATATATATTATTCTGTATATATATATATATATTCTATATATATATATTCTGTATATATATATATTCTGTATATATATATATCGCCAAACAGTCTATTTTGATATACCCCAGGGTAAAATCACCTAGTTCGATGTGGAACATCATCCAGTTGTAGACCGCCAGGCCCGGCATCATCCCGGGTGCCATGATCTTGACGTTGAAGGCGGAGTACTCGGAGTAGGGAAGATGGTGATGGGTCAAAATTGAAGCCCCCAATGGACCGGAGGTTCTAGAAATTTCATGATATTGAGATATTCTAATGACTTACTGGAGATATTGAGATATTGGATTTCATGGTTTGTTTCTTAAACCCCCAGGTCTTGACACACCCAAAATTAGTTATCATTGTCAATTGATGAATTCTCTAGTTTTCATTATCAATGACTTACTGGTGCTAAACGCAGGGGATGGGAATGGGTTGCTGGGGGTTGCTGGGATGATTTTTTTTCTAGTGATGACTGGGATCATTCCCGAAAATTCCCTGCGTTTAGCACCAGCAAGATGAACCATCTAATTCTTGGAGTAGCCAATTTTGATCCATACCCAGATCTTATGGCGAAAACCATGGGGATCTCATGAGATACTTCATGGGAAGAAAGGGAACTAGAATTACTAGGTCATCAACAATTCAATATGGATTTGTCCAGAGATGGGGCACGGCATGGCTGCCCCAATTTTGTACAATTTCACGGCATGGAACGTGATGACTTCAATCGGATTTTGGAGTACTTCAACAACTTGCTCGGTCAGTGTGATGTTACTGGAACCATTTTGTGAGATGTTTATTTGCAACGTAACATTTATAGGGTTTTGTTTATAGTTTTTGCCAAGTGAAATTAAATGTGTGTGTGTGTGTGTTAAGATGTTCCGTATCTTTTTGCCACAAGCCAACCCCATACCCTGCAAAACCGAAAAACAAAGAAGCGAACCAAAGAAGTCCTGAAACAACTTCTACCCCAGCAAAACGCGAAGCTGTGCCATGCCGCTAGCAGCATGACCAGCATGACCCGCCGGTTCTGATTCACCATACCATACCATGTCAATGGGGAATATCATGATCAACCGGTTGGATTTTTTAGTATTTTCTCATCATACGTAGCAGTTTTCAGAGTTTCCTATCTTTAGGATTTCTTACAGAAAATACAGATACAAACATATCATCTTATATCCAATTCATCCACAGTTCATTCCTGTAGCAATATCATAAGCTTTATATCCTGTATCCAAGGTATTCCAACCTGCCAAACAATGACCCAATTTTTTTGGGGATCCGGGATCAACATTCACCTCGATGAAATTCCCTTCACCATTTCACTGTGTCTGGAGAAGTATTGAATCTGGTTCCAGGGATTACCAGGCGCCGCGGAGTGACATATGACTCCACCGTGTCTTGAAAAAGTTGATATACCACAGTTACCCTCTGGTAAACTAACATAGCTATTGAACATGGCCATTTATAGTGAGTTTTCCCATTAAAAATGGTGATTTTCCATAGTTATGTTAGTTTACCAGAGGGTACCAGTTACCCTGACCCTGTTTTGTCAGACATGGCTGGAAGATCCATATCATTTCGGATGGATTTTCTGAGCCATGAGCCTTCAGAAAAGTATCGGGGATTTCCCATGAAAAACTCCACCTGCCGAAGATGATTTGTCATTTTCCCAATGGGAACTATCCAGTGTTTGGGAACTATAGGATATGACCATTTGCCATAAATAGTTGACAGAAGTTTTGTACCAGAGGTTGATAATTAGTGTGAATCTAATGGTTTTCCCATGTTTTCCCTCTTCGTTATGAGGCGGCACTGGCAACGAACAAAAAACTTACCAATTTTGCAAGGCAGCCCGTTTGCAAACCCGCAAACGGTTTGCGCTAGTTATTTTCCACATCCATGTTCGAAGATTTTGGTATGTGTTGCCGACTGCTTGTTATTTGAACCTGACGAAAGTTAAGATGTAACACTCAGCGTCTTAAACCTAAGGATATCTTAGTTAATTTCTGTGCAGCTTAACCATTTTCCTATAATTTTAAGGTTGCCCTTCAATTTTGCGGATTTGTACGTAATTTTACCCCCTAGACCCCCGCTAGCAATGCGCTAGCAAAAGTTGCAAAAAGCGGCTTTGGCTGACCCGTGACCCAGTCGCCGCCAGAGAACTTGCAATGTAATCTTTTCTGCTTGACAAAAGCAACAGTGCCAGCAAAGGCAACGAGAAGCCTTGCAGCAGATGAACAATTTTTGAATTTCCACAACTAAAAACTAGCAGCGGCACCCACTCCATATGAACGCGCGTTAGCATTTCCAGCAGGTTTTAGCTGCGACTTCAAACATGAAAGATAAAATGCAGTGTTTCAGACTATCTAGACAAGTCATAGTTTTTAAGACCAAACATGAAGCGGCACACATGGAATTACGATTTATGAACCAGACCAGACAAAGACATTTTGACAAACTGTCATATGCTTTGTGGGGGGGGTCCTTAAATAAAATAAACCTTAGGCAAATCCAAGACATGTTCCAACTTCCAGTCAAAACGGAGGTGACCGTTTTGTCATGAAGGTACCTTCAGTCCTCATCCCAAAGTCATGGCTAAGGGGTAAAACCCATTGGTGACGACCGGGAATCCACGAAAGTTAGGTAAACCTTGGTTGGGTGACACATATCCATATCAAAGCATAACAATAAAGTTGGTAAACCATGGTAAACCATCAAATATCAGTCATTTTTGGTTATTTTTACCATATATGGATTCAATGACATAGGGCTTTTTATCCATTAGATCTACCATAACAACAAAGTTGGTACACCATCAAATATCCTCAAATATCAATGGCTTCAAAATGCTTTGATCTTTCCCCATCTGATGGGTTTTTTCCAGGTGGCCAAGCACGAGACCTTTGAACGTCGCGGCGATGATCTCCACATGAACGCCAAGGTGCCCTTTGGGCTTCGGCCACGAACCCAGGGGATTTTGGTTCATTGGGAGATCACGATATTTCTTCTGTTTTTGGATCTGATCCAGATGATATTTGGATATATGTCACTTGTTTTGTCGCCTCACAAGAACGAAGAAATGGCCAGTTTGTCGGAAAATGGATGGTTTTCACCTGGGGATCAAATCCCCCAAACTTTCAATCACCCTGGGAACACATCATGGGTCTATCGGACTTTTTTTTTTAACGGGATATCATGGAGATACCAACAGATCATAGATGGATCCAGGGAACTTTTTTGAACATCAAATTGATGAAAATGGACTCCGCTTCCATTGATTTTCATGCAGTGACACCACCAAAAATTGGTGTCGTCCTTGACTTTTGAAGCAGTTTGAATATATTTTTTGGTGACGAAACAGAAGCGTGTCTTAAAAGCTATTCATGTGGTGATATACAGTCTTAGCCTTGTCATTCTGTGGCATGGAATCCCAAAGTTGCAATTCTAGTCACATGTCGCAAGTTCTTTGCTACCGAAAAAAACATCTGAAAATCACAGTCAGCAATCAAAGTCCGTCGAAGTTTCCACTTCTGCGCACCTTTCTGCCAATTTTAGGTGGAACATACCCTCTGGTAAACTAACATAACTATGGAAAGATCCACCATTTTTAATGGGAAAATCCACTATAAATGGCCATTTTCAATAGCCAACTGTTAAATTACCAGAGGGTAGGTGGAACATATGGAATCCCATCCCCAAAAAACCAATGACATGGCCGGGCCGGCAGGTGACCCTCCGGGAGTCGCTACTGGGATGGAGCAAAACCATCCGGTCGCTGGGCAATTTGCGAGTGGAAAGTGCGCTTTTTAAAAAAATCGCCTGGTTGATTTGTTCATAGAGGGACTTATACAAGGGGTTAGATTTGTAAGTTGAAATTATACAGGTCGATTTGTTGATTTATTTGACCTAATGAAAGATTATAACCCAAATAAAAGGGGCAGCAAGTTGCATTGGATATTGAAGAACAATCACAGTAATGGAGATAGTAATTAATACAACTCAATTAGATAATTAGATATCAATATTGGATTAATTTGTTATTGTTATTGAAAATCCATAGTATCAAGACGAAAAATACCCACAACACATGAATAATATCCAATATTAATATCGCATATTGCATGATGCCAACCTTTGCAAACCCTTGTTTTGCTGCGTATGTTCCCTTAAACCCTCGGTTCTTCTTTCTTAGGAAAGAAGACAGCAAAGAGCCATTGTCCCATGCAATTCAATTCACTGTGGGGCAAAATTTTGTTTCTTTGCTGTACCAAAAGACTTTGGACTTCAGATTCAAAAAGTACAATGACACTCATCAATGGATGAACACAAATGTATGCCATGGATATGCCAAACCAGTTTATATCACAGTCAATGGGAATGTTCGCGCGTCCCCAATTCAGCCTGGGGCCAGCTGCACTAGTCACTAGCCAGCAACAACTGCAGTTGGATGGTCGGTCTTGGATCATCTTACCTTGATATATGGGTGTTTCCATAAATGGTGCTACCCCCATAGCTGGTTGGTTTATTTACTTTATGTCATGGAAAATCCATCTATAAATGGATTTTTCCTGGGGGTACCCCTATTTCAGGAAACCTCCAGATAGATATATGATATATATATAATTGTATATATATATATATATTATCATTATATATTATATATAAATCCAAACTCTATTGGTATCCAACTCTGAAATCCTGAACCGAGACCACCTGGGTCTTCCAGCAAAATCATCCAAGGCATATGGATGGCCACACCATTGAGATAGGCCCAGCTGACGGTCGACCTTGCCTGAAGATTCTGCTCGAGTCCGACATGTTCATTTTTTTCCAGGAAAAAACATATGTTCTTGTAAATCATACAAATACAAAGTAAATTTTTGTCTTTCTTGTAAATCAACATCTATACAATCATACATGAATACAATATTCATGACAAAAAAGAGGGATGATTTCAACTATGGCAGATAATTTAAGAGCTGATTGGTGGTTTGGTGTTTTTTTATTTTTCCATATATTGGGAATAATCATTCCAACTGACGAACTCATTTTTCAGAGGGGTAGGTATACCACCAACCAGATACATCAACACACTATTTATACAACATTTATGCACCATTTCCCAGGAAACACAGGCTTTTCCTGGTTCTTTCCCTTCGTTCAAACGACGCTCGGTCGCGGAAAGGCACTGATAGCATCACCAAGCCCTTCCAGGTGATCAAGGTGCGTGAAATCCGGGAACTCAATGAAGGTCTGATTTGGAACATCCCAGATATTCCCAGATATCGAACATCCCAATATCCCATAGGATCCATGTATGCTATATATATGGTCACATTTACCATCAATATACCCCAAATGTTAGCATATATACCATACATGGATCCGTCATGGGTATTTGATTAAATGAAAAATTATCGGATAACTCCTGATAATTTTCCCTTTTTACATCTTTTTTTTAAATTGGAACAAAAAAGGAGCATCCTATTAGCCTAATTCCCGGCTAGGTTGCTCCATGTATATTTTCATGTGGGATTTTCCATGGATTTTCCATGTTTGATTACCAGAGGGGCCAGAAAAATCCATGGGGTGATCAACTTGATAAACTTGATTACCGTGATGGTTGGTTTGGATCAAGAACCTGGAGATATAAATTTCATGGGTTTTACCATGGGTTAGATCGCCTCTATAAATTTGGCGATCTCCTGGGGCAGTGGGACAGATCAACGGACAATGAGCAGATTTGATAGGAAACAATGGATAAACTAAGATGATCCGAAGTGGCGGTACATCGGCCGCAAGAAATGGATGAAATGGCGCGGATTTCACATAAGCTAAACATGCAAAACATGAGATATGTTCCCTCTTGGACGCTTTAATGGAGTAAACCTTGACCATGACTCTGAGAGATTTTCGAAGGCGGTGATCTATTGAGAAAATCACATCAAATCGAAGATTTGGAGAAGCGGTTCTCAGGAGGCAGGTTGATCTGTTGGTTTCCGAGGTGGCGTATCTATCTTTTGTTTAGTTTTATTTGTCTTAATGTGGTAAACCCATGTAAACCCAAAGCCATACACCATTCCCATCCATTCCATTCCATTCCCATGAAGCCTTTCCAATTTCACCAGGAAATTTGTGGGATTGTAACCCTCTAAAACTGGAGGATCTGTTTATTTTTGGCACCTCTGAGTTCTGTCAGGTGAAGGGTGAGGGCATGCCTTTCAGGGATGTTTGTGGCTCAGAGATGCCGTCAGAGAAGCCAAAATCTGCCGAAGTGGAAGTTATACAAAATCACCTGGGGCAAATTTTGTAGGCTTGGACAATGAAATCATTTATTATAATTTATTATGATCTATCATAATTATATAATTATATATGATATTATTCTTATGTAACTTATGTAGGACAATAACATAATATTATCCGCTCAAGGTATCAGGTTAGCCAGCTTTCCCAGGATCCGGCGAGTTTCGGAGATCTCTATGTGAAAGTGGAAGCCCGGGCCCAAGCAACGATGACGGCGGGAAGCGCTGGGAGGATGGGAGGACTTGGCGGGCTTGAAACATGCATAGATCGGAGTCAGGGATCATACCTTTTTTTATCTGGTGCTTTTGAAAAAAGGAACAACAATGGTGTTATTCTTCAATCATTCCTAGGTTTTCCCGGTAAAATCCGATGAACGTCCCCAAGTCTTTTGGGTCAAATCCCAGGACACCCTGTGTCGACCCACACCGGGCACAGGTCGTATTCCCACGGACTCTCACCGGAGCGCAGCAGGAGTTATGGGGTCAACAAGGCATGCTCAAGATCCCCCGTGGGCCCTTGTTTAACGGTTAAATCCTAATTGTTTAATAGGTTTTAATATGTTTTAATGATCGAACCCCAACTTTCAAAGATGTTTTTATGAATCAGTCCCAGTTTTTCTTCGTTAGATCTTCTGGAGAAATTGTAGCGAGCTCACTACGACGTCATGGTTTCTAGCCTGGTAGAGCCACATGGCAAGAGAACATTCATGAACATTCCCTCAACTTGCCCATGTTCCAACATTCTATACCCAAAATTCGCGAAGCCAACCAGAAAAAAAGTTCAAACTCCTTTTTTGAAAGGAAATCCACTGAGTGTTGAAGAAGTAACTCATCTACTCTACGGGTTTTCATGAAACCATCAGCCGGTCATCCACCCATCCAGGACCAGATCACCCAAATCTTCACCGCTTAGGCGGTGATGGGAAAATCCATGGGATCAACGCGGAGACCTTTTGGGGTACCTTTTGGGGTCGTAACTTGACACGAGCAAATACGGAAAAATCAAGAAGTCACATGAATACACATAACTACTTGGATATATGATATCTCTATATATATAATATGTCAAGTTATATATATATATATATATAATATTACAATTTACATAACTAGTTTTATTCAATTTTATTCACGTATATATATATATATTTATATATATATATGTACAATGTACATGTATCATTTGTTAAAATTGTATCTAATATTACAATTTACATATATACTTTTATAATATATATATATATATCAATATATATATATATATATTCAGAAATTAATACGCTACCCTATTGGCATGTCATAGTCACAATTTATCCATCCACTTCCATCTGCCGGAGGTAGCTCCGCCAGAAATGCCCCTCGAGCCACTGAGCAAAGCTTTGGAGGTTACAGACAGAATTGCACCTTTGACGTAGAAAATGTCTGAAATGGGATATCCCATGGGAATATTGAATATTATGAACATAGAATGGGATGAAGATGTCTACAAACTGTGCGCATGTTCCACCCTTTGAGCCGCATATAGTGGGTTGTGGACGTCGGAAAGTGACAGAAGGCACCCATAGATATCATAAAATCAATCATTAAATAGACAATGGATTCATTTTGGACAAAGCAGCAGAAAAAAAAGAGGACCAAGTGGTTTTGAAGTAGAAAATGCAGGGAGGTCGTGTGCCAAAATCCTTGCATGGGCGTTGAGCAGCATGTGAGAGATACTTCAGAGTATATTATATACGGTAGCTCATTTGATGTCTTTTGATCTGTTCAAGATCTCGTGTAGTCTCTCAGCATCTCAATATCTCTCACGCATGTTGTCCTGTGCAAATTGCACGCGTCTCCGCCCAACTTGTGCGACATGCGCGAAAGACCGATCTTGTAACGTGCTCGCGGCGATGCGGCGTCAAAATTGGCAGTTCCAGAGCGACTCTGATGGGTTCTGATGGAATGGATGGAGTCCAGGTACGTCCCCATGGTGTTGTTGGAGGTCAATAAGCTCTTGATAAGTCTCTTTTTTGGGCCGAGGGTTGACCTTTGGTCCGAAAAATCAAACTCTAGCCGAACAGATCCCATTTCTTTGTTTTTGGAGGAAACAAATGGGTGTTTTTTTCGAAAATGAGGGGCAGGTGAGCCCAGCTTGTGGACCGGATCCTGCTGGATTCTTGCGATCCCATTTGACCTCAAAGATGATTCTTACAGTAGGGGAGATCATTTTTCAATTGGCCGAACTAATTTGGTTTGGGAAATATGGCAAATGTATGCAAATGTCCCAGATGCGTGATTTTGAGGTCCCGTACATACCAAACTATGGATTGTGAGCCGACTTCTGCACTTGGGTGGAGAAACTACGTGAATGAGTTTGTGTGTCATTAATTAACTTTTTCCAACCGGTAAGGAATTCCTGGACCATATATTTTCAATAGCCATTTCCAAATTGAAAGACTAACAGCGACTTGAGCACCGACTTTCCCAAGAATATGGCTTTCAAATCTGGCATTTTTACAACCTCAAACTGCGGTTGACACAGGTACCGATGGTACTTTGATGGCTTGATCTTTAGCCAGGGATGGAGATTCGTACTGTCCAGCCCCAAAGATGTACCTATATAGCCTACATATGTCCTTTTTCATCCTTTTTCAGTATTTGTCAGTATGTCACTGAATTTCAGGCTTTCCAGGTTTCAAGATTTGCCATGTTTTTTTTGCCACAAGAAATTCATGGAGAATTGGGTTTCAGATCATCTGCGCTGATTTCCTGTTGTCTTCCAAGATTTTCGCTAGATTGTAAATCCATCAACCATAACCATCAACCAGTAACCACCATTAACCATAACCATTGTAAATCCATGATTCGCCATTCATCACCATTAACCACCATCAACCGCCGTCGCCATGAAAATCACCATTATATAATCAACACGAGATTAAGAACTATCATTAACATTCATTAATCATCATAAATGACCACTACTCACCATTAATCATCATTCATGATTCATAATCATTAATAACCATCATTAACATTCATTAACCATCATAAATTACCATAAATGACCCACTAATCAGCATTCATCATCATTCATCACTAGTCAATGGGTAAATCCATTAATGGGTAAATCACCATTAATCATCATTCATCATTCATCTTGATGAATCGCCATTCATCACCATTAATCATAACAAGATCTGTGCCACGCAGCCGGCCCGGTTCCAACCGGTGATCCTCCACCGCCCCGGCGCAAACCTTCGCGGTGAACCCCGCGTCGAAGCCCGCGTCATGCCGACGCCTCCGGTGGGGATATTATTGGGGATATTTTTTTGGATATTTTTTCCATATGGGTGGTTCTATACTAATATGGGGATATAGGGATTTTTTTTTATGTGTTATCAAACTGGAACCATATTAGGTATATTGGATATCAATCATACAACTGAATATAATTGGATATAATGATGTATAGCACCAAAGTTAATCAACTGGAAATTTGGATGTGTCTGACTGTTGCACGCAGTATACCTGCCATGCATGACAAGTTGCGTTGGGAAATTATGATAAACTGAATAACCATCAAATATGGGGAATCCTATTTCAGACAAAGCCATGTGGTAAATTTCATATGTCCTGAATCTAAGCAACTTGATATTCGTAGATTTTTTAACTTATCAAGTTTCACAGCGGGTCATGTGTTTGACTCATGGAGTTAACCCACTAGTTAGATGTGCAGTTGGTTGGTCGCCGGAGTTCCAACAAATGGAAGCCAACCCCCTGTGTGAACCCAGAAGGACACAGAATTATGATAATGGAAAAACATATGTGACATGTCCTGTGACATGTCCTAAATAAAAATCCTGGATTTGCGACCATATCAAATACCCTCTGGTTATTTAACATAGCCATGGAAAATGGCCCATTTATAGATGGTTTACCTATTAAAAATGGAGATTTTCCATAGCTATGTTAGTCATAACCAGATGGTAAACATCAACAAACGATATCAAACCCCATGACCTCGGAGTCAAACTTAGCCAACTGGACCATCCAAGCATCGAAAAAAAAGGGCTGGATTTCTGGGCTCCGAAAGTTTTGGCTGCGAGTTCTCCGCTGGGCCAAAGTTTTAGGAACATCATCCATGGCATGTAGACATCTTAAATCAATTTAAATCATATGTCATCATTTTGAAGCCAAATACACTTTTTTTTTAAAATACCCCACGTAGATGTATTTTTAATATTTTTTTATACCAAGACTGCAGTTGTTCCAAACATTTTTTTTATACCCAGCCATGGTATTTCCCATGGATTTCCCATGGATTTCCCATGTCAATTGCCCGGAAAAATTGGACAGATCCGCCAGGTGCCGATCTCAAGGCACCGCTTAACGCGGCAGCGTTTCTGGGACGAGGTCGCGGCTTGTCGTGGCTTGGAAGATGGGAAAATCACAGGACGCCCCATATCTTATCAATGGCCATTTCAGGAACCTAAATTGGAGGTACCTACCATATATAAGGCCTATGTAAGGGAATATTCCCCCAAAATATGGCCTTATATGGTACAGTACCTCCATTTTAGGATCCTGAAATTCCCATTGATCTTATGGTGAAATCCATGGGAAAACCACGTTTTTTTGGGTTTGGAAAAACCTGGGCTTCCTGTAGCTTGTCTCATAAAAATCAAGAAATCCAAGAGTGGAAATTTCTCACCGGGGACGAATGCACGATGAATTGGGTTGTGATGAACAGTTCGTGGGAATATAGTTACCGAGGACCCAGCATGAAGTATTTTTTTGATGTTCAGATTGAACCATAAACCATATTTCAACACATAGAAGCTATATGATAATACACATTAATAATGCACCTAATAATCCAGCAATCTGAAATTTGGGGTGTCTTATTAAACACTCGGAACCCTTCAACATCATCCATTTCAGTGGTGATTTTCAGTGGGGCAATGGTTTTAACAGTACCGCACATGTTTCGGGATAGATGGCACCACCCAGCCGTGATTTTTAGTGAATGATGAGTGATGGGGCTTTTGTCATCTAGGATAGTTTAGGATGTTTCATCATGTTTCATCCTATACTTAGAATGATTACCTAGGATTTTTTTGTATCAAAGCATCAGCATCGTTGCTGGTTGAAAGGTTCATGGTCAATCTCAACAACGCAGATGTATATATATATATGTACTATATATATATGTACTAGAACGGATGTGGTTCACCTGAAACCCTAAAGCGCGAGAAACGAGTGGTGGCTTCCCAGGTAGCCATATGTTATGAAGGGAATCTGAGCCCTACCGTGGTGAAACAAACGTGTCCACCCTCCAACAGTGACCATTTTTATGAATTTGCTCAAGTTTGGAAAATCATCTTCCAGACATCATGCTTGGAGTTTCATAGTTCGGGGGGGTGCATTTCTGGCTGGAACGTTGAGTTCCTTCAGCATATCTCAAACGTGCGACACTCAGCGCAGGCAGAAACGCCAAGCAAGTCCACCCGGCATGTTCTCCACAAAATGAGGGGTGATGCGGCTACGGGACATGCCACCTATGATTTGTTTTTCCATATTTTGAGCAATGTACACCATTGTCACCATCATCTATGGGGATATAAACCAATATATACCATTATTTTGGGCTTTGCATGAGTTTGTCATGGTCACCATGGGAGATACTACCAAAAAAAAATTGGCGAAGATCGGCAACATCCCAAGATGAAGATCCCCCCATGATCCAACAGCTGTTTTCGATCTATGGCCAATAATATTTCTGCGAAAGACATTCGAGGCCTTAGTGGCGGCGCCCTTGATGCTGATCCCTTCACCATACTTTTAGGATGAAGCGTAGCATCCAAGTTTGGGCTTTGTGGCTTCACATGTCTTTTGGAGGCAAGAAACCGAAGTTGGCACATGGTTCCAGTTCCAATGGCTGAGGCTTTTTCAATAGCTGTTCCTTTTTTTTTAGAGCTAAGGATGCTGGAACCTCGCCAAACAAGAAAAGATGATCCATAGATTCTATAGATCTGCAGATGTCCGACTTCCAATAGGTTTTTTCATAGAGGCCGTGAACGCCCCCCCAAGCACCAGCCGATGGATCCGTGAGAAATGACATGGTGCCCCGTGGGATGATCCCTGAATTCTTTATGACTGGTTGGTGGTGACTGGAACCATGGAATTTTGAATGACTTTCCAGAAACAGTTGGGAATGGAATAATCATCCCAACTGACGAACTCCATCATTTTTCAGAGGGGTAGGTATACCACGAACCAGATGATGTTGGCTCCATATTTGAACGGCAGTACTGTGGGTATCCCGCATTTTCAGACACAATCATACCACCTCGTTGCTGATATCCCCCGTTGTATCGCATTATACATCCCCATCATGGTTTCTTTGATCCACATATTTGAGGGGTAAATTCCTCATTCCTGCGCAAACCCATATAATATCATATGGTCCGAAATGATCCTCAGGAACATGGTAAATAGCCTTAATTAACCATGGTAAACGACATGTATCAATCATACAACATATTTTTCTGGAAATTATGCTTGATAGTATCTGTGGTCCTCAAAAAACCTATATCAGATCATATAATATCATGATATATCATCTCATATCTATGTCCACGATGGATATACCGAATACCATTAGTGATAATCACATCACATGTTTCATTGGATTGGTTTTGTTGGGAAAATCTTCACCGGAAACCATTTTTTTAAAAACCATCAACTATAGTGGTTTCCATCGGTTTCAATGTAAAAAAAACATACCCTGAAACCAATCCGACGACTTTTTTTTTCAAAACATATGTCATTTTTTTTTTTGTGAAAAGCCTGGTACCCTAAGTCATAGCCGATGGGTGTTGATTCCCCCCATATGGTCGGTTCATAGCTACCTTGATCCATCACCATCTCGTGGAGCCCCAACTAAAACGCCAGGTTGCCGCGGCCCTTCAGTCGTCGCCGAGGCAGAGACTGGATCGGTTGATCAACCAAGAAAAAAGGGCTGAGAATCCAGTTGGTTCAGCCCCTTAGTATAAATATCTATGTAATTCTTTGTATATTATATATATATAATAAATATATATATATATATGGATAGATTGGATAGATGGATGGATGGATGGATGGATAGATGGATAGATGGATAGATGGATAGATAGATAGATACACAGAATTTCATGACAATCATGACATGCTAAGAACGTACAGTAATGCTTACCATCAGCGCTCACGAATGCAGAAAATTTTCTCTTCTTTCCGATGCACCTGTGAGGTCCGTCGATTGGGTGATCCACCTCCTTTGGGATGTCTGGAAGATTGGGTGATGTTCCATTCGTTTCCGAATTTCGGTGATTCGTTTCCTCTGGTTTTTGTTAACATAGCGATGGAGAATCACCGGTTGAAAAAAAACGGTAAAACATCAAAAGGATGCGCCCTTTTCAATAGATTCAATAGGTATGTTAAATAACCAGAGGGTAAATTGATCATAGTTGATCATAGTTGACTCCCTGAAATCGAATTGAATGATTTGCATCATGTGTGCCATGATCAAAACATTTAGACTATCCCCCGAAAAGGGGCTGGCCATTCATCCATTTCCCTCGAAATCTACCCTCTGGTAAACTAACATAGCTATGGAAAATGGGTGATTTATAGTTGGTTTACCTATACAACATGGTGATTTTCCATAGCTATGTTAGTTTACCAGAGGGTAAATCTCCATTTTCCTATGGTTTTCCTATGGTTTTCCTATGGTTAACCTACCAATATCCATTGCCAATATGGGATGGACGACCAAGCAGATCCCAGGTGCTGAAAATGCCTTCGGATTGCTCGGATGGCTCAGGAGATCCATCCCATCCATCCCGTGTTTTCGAGGGCTGACGTCATTTTTCAGGAATTTCAGGGTGGGTTTCCATCACCAGATTTCCATCACCAGAAACTCATGGGTTTTTCCATGGGTTCTATGGAAAATCTTGGGGATATCTTGGGTATTTCCGAGGCCGCAGCTGCCTTCGCTGGCCTCGGTCTCAAGCTGCGGCACAGGCGCCGAAGCTGTGGATTTTCGGGGGGAAAAACAGAGAGATCTGACGGAGCAAAATTTCGAATTCAACCGAAGTGAGGATTTGGAACGATTTATATTCCTCCATTGCCCAATGATTAGATTGTTTTGTACCTATCAATTTTGGGGGTTTCCTATAAGTCATGGGGGTACCCCCCAGTCATCATTCATTTTATAGATGGATGGATTTTCCCAATAAACCATCCAGCGAGCTTGGGGTACCACAGTGACTATGGAAACCTACATTTCCCTAAATTAGAGACCTATCGTGGTTGGTGGTTTGGAACATGAAGTTTATGACTGTCCATATATTGGGAATGTCATCATCCCAACTGACGTTCATATTTTTCAGAGGGGTAGGTATACCACCAACCAGTCAGTCATTCTCCATCAGTTAGTCAGTTAGTTCAAGCAAACTGAGGATTTTTCATGCCTGGAGATGAGGATTTGACTGTAGAAATGTTTTTTTTTTCCCAGCAGAATTGAATAGAGTTGAATCCTGATGGGATGTTTTTTTCCCGATTTCGACTCGTTGAATACGCACAATGACCAAATTGCCGGGTCCATCGCCCCATTTTTGGAGCCTAGATTTGATGGCACATGGTACGGTGATAGTGCGAATCATGCACTGTCTTGATGGTTACAAACTCACGAATTCAAGCTTCAAAGCGTTGAGGTATGTTGAGGTATTCCTACGGGATTAAAACTAGAGATTTGTCATGGTGTATAATGGTGTATATATATATATATATACACACATGATGGTGAATCAATGAGACTCGGCTAAAACCAGCAGGGATCAGCCCCTTTTTAAAGGTATTGCTTGGAAACAGCCAGCTTCCCATTTATTATGTCGAACATGTTCAAAGCCATTTTTTATTTGGGTGAAGCCATTCCAATTTTCTTGGTGAAATCCACATTTTTGGCCACCACCTGCTCCGTCCAATTTTTGTTGGTCCTATAAGTCCCAATGGTCCCAATGTTTTGTTTGGTAAAATAGGGTAAAGTCCTATATCCCATGACGGATCCGGCTAGTGCTGGTATATTAATGCTAACATAAAGGGGGTATATTGATGGGATCCATGGCACACCATATATAGCAGCACCATGGATCCGTCATGGGATATACTGTATGTTTGTTTGGTAAATCCCATCTTTTGAGTGGGTTATCCTCCAAGACTCAAAGATAACAAACTGTTCAATTGTTTTTGGCGGCTTCAAAAGGCATTCGTTGTGCTGAAGCTCCGAAAACTCTCATGATAAGCCATTGGATTCTTATTGAAACAATTTGTCCAAGGTTGGTTAAATCCTACCATATTTCTCTGTTCCGAAAAATCTATGAATTGAACCTATACCAAACATAATATGTATATACATATATACATATCATTTATATACATGTGTGGCGATTTTTTTATTTGATCCATCCATATTCCCGGAATACGTTTCTCCCTCCGCGGACTGCAGTTGAAGGCTTCAGCCTGGACCTTCCTCGTGCCCTGCTGGCGCAGATTTTGGCATTGCTGGACGTGCCTTGGAAATAGCTATGGAACACCACCATTTTAAATAGATTAATGTGGATAAAACAACAAAAAACCACCCACTTGGGAATGGTTTATACCACCTATTTATGGTGATTTGGGGGATGGTTTATCATTGTTTTACCCACATTAATCATATACAGGCCGTGTTCCATAGCTGTGTTGGATTTCCAGACAGTAGCCAGCAAGGAGGGATTTTATTTGCAGATTCTGATTGAAAGCAGCAACAAGAGGGCGGGTTTTGGACAAGCAAAATATGGATTCAGCCGCGAACAAGTGGGGTCTTAAGCAACAAAATCGGGATTAGGCAACCAGAAAATGTTGATTTACATGGATTTACCAAAGAGAATGAGGAGTTTAAAGCTGTTTTTCACCAAGAAACAAACTGGCTTTAAGATGGTTTAACCAGCATGAATGGTTCACATGTCCAACTGGTTGATCAACCTATTTCAGAGTCCTTAGGAACTACTGAACCATGGACTCGTCATTTTCAGTAATTGTCGATCAGGCCATCCTCTGCTGTGAGGAGGTTGCGGTGATGAAAGTGGCTATGTCATTTTTGGGGTCCAAACATGAAGTATACCTCATATAACATCACAATTTGGATATACACCAATTCACTAATATTTTTAAAGCCAAAAATATTTTTAGTTCAATTAGGGTACATTATTAAATATATAAGCTAGTATACTATCAACGATGTTTTTTTTTTTGAGCACATTTTTTCCACCAATATATAGGACAGGCATGGCTCTTGGACTGCCGCTGGGGATTCTAAGGCAGCCAGAATTGTGGATGTTGGATGATTTTGGACCATTCTTAGTGGCGCCGGCTTGATCCAAAAACCATTGCTTTTGACCGGTAAACCTTTGAATAGCAATTTTCAGGCAGAGTATACATGGCTGTGATTGGCTGTGTATGAAAATGGGGCCAAAAAAGACGACCTTTCTATTTCCAAGGCCTTAGCCAGTGGAACAGGGGCACTGAATCCCATTCAAACCCAGTGATCTCGCTAGATGAGGTGCCACACATCCTTCGTGTTGCCTCGGCCGGAAAGACCCAGGGACCCAGGTCTTCGCGTTTTACAAACGAACAGGAGTTCATTGTTTAATATTGTTTACATGTAGCTTATTAGTAATGGATGATTATGGCTAATCTTAGTTAACAATGGTTATTCTGGTGTGATTAATGGTGATTAATGGAATTGCCTCCGGTGGAAAATCAAACTTGGCTAGCATATTTTTGAAGTTTCCTCTAACAGATCGGCTAAATGAACTGATTGAGGTTCCCGCTATTTCATCAATCTCCCTCATTTGTGGGACATTCAGAACTTTCTGTCCTTAGAAACATTGTTTTGTGGCTGCGGTGATATGATATGTAGCATAGATACCATGGTTTACCACATGTTTGCAGGTGTGAATTCATGTTTGATTGGGGTGGAATCATATGTGTTTTTGGATTTAAAGAATCATAAGAATCGCCACTTGTTGAAGACAAGGAGATGATATTCCCACATTTGGGGGGTGACATCATGTAGAACCCGCAAATTTGAGGAGTTAATTGAACCGTGTTACATCCCATTAGGCCATAAACATGCCCTGAGGTTTGCCCGTTCTGGTCCCGCATTATCCTTTCACATACTCAAATCCCTGCGTAGGATAGCGTTGTTGAAACTTTCCAAACCAATAAACCCGAAAACTGAAAACCTAGAACCCGAAATCCTGAAAACTAAAGTCGAAATCGCTGCGTATATAGCCCGTGTTTTCGTTCATTTTCTTGTGACAAGTATATGATATTGTTTGGATGTGTTATTTGGATATGGGCGAACGTCCGGCGCATCAACCCCACCTTTTTTTTGGGGTGGTTGTTGAGATGTGTTTTTCGATTTTTTTTTAGGGTAACCCCCAAACCATTGGTGATATTGGTGCTTCCCTGTTAAAAATGACCAACCATTTGGATGATTTGGAGTCTCCAATTTTTTTTCCAGTTTTCCAGGTTTTTCCTAGAGTTTTCCCCATTTCTCCTGGGGTTTTCCATGGTTTTCTCAGGGTTTTCCATGGTCTTCCCAGGGTTTTCCTGGGGTTTTTCCTAAGGTTTCCTTCATGTTTCCACATTGATCCACCCATTCCCAAGGTCTGCGCCGGCTGGCGTCGCGCCGCCAACAGTGAGGAACTGTGGAGCGTGGCCACGCCAGGACTGAGTCGCGGATCCCGGAACCTGGGAATCGATCCCGGGCCAACTAATATAGTGTTTGCTATTGAAAATGGCCACTGAAATCCTTGATTTTCCCATTCAAAATGGTGATTTTCCATGATTTGCCAGTTCGTTATGTAAACGTTTACCAGAGGGTACGATTTTTTGAAGGCTTCCGATTAATTATGGACATCCAAGAAATGCCCTATAGAGGATTTAGCGATACTCATGGTGATTTTGAATGATTAAATATGGGTAACTTTGATCACGACAGGTCACCCTTTTGGCGACCTGGATTTGATGGGATTAAACCAAGACTCAAGCGGTGATCTTATGGTGAGTTGATGGGATTAAAACCTATAACATACCATATTTTGGCTATTCTTTTACTGGCATGTTATAGGCTTTAATCCATTTTAATCCCATATCCCATCAAAAGGGTACCAAGGTACCATGACATACATTATATTTTACTGGCTATTTGGGTCTTCAACCAAGGGTACCAAGGTTCGCAATCTCCCAATCCCAACGTGAAAGGTCTCACGGTCCCACAGGTATCAAAATGTCAACCGAGAAAACGAATGACCAGGAATCTATAGCCATGCACCAGGAATGTCAGATTTGCAATGATTTGTAAATAAGCTGGGTTTGGAACATTTTTTATTTTCCATAATATGCGGGATAATCCTTCCTATTGACTAATATTTTTCAGAGGGGTTGAAACGACATATAAAAATGTCTCTTGGTTCTTCCTTGACCTTTCCTGTCGACTTGATCTTTGGCGGAACTTCAAACCAGGAAAACGATGACTTTCGGCCGGTGATCATTGGTATATTCATTTGGGGGTTTCCTAAGTCATGGGGGTACCCCCAGTCATCATCCATTTTATAGATGGATTTTCCGAAATGATTTTCCCTGAAATAAACCATCCAGCGAGCTTGGGGTACACCCAAGACTAGAAACCTCCATTTCCCCAAATTAGAGACCTATCCTGGTTGGTGGTTTGGAACATTTTTTTTAAAAAATATTTGGAATTTCATCATCCCAACTGACTAACTCATATTTTGCAGAGGGGTAGATATACCATCAACCAATTATACTCCATTATATTTTCATGATATCCCATTATGATAGTGATACAGTACATCATGATATTCCCATTAGATTCCATTATATTCCCAGTACCCTCTGGTACACTAACATAGCTATGGAAAATCACCATATTTCATGGGAAAATCCACTATAAATGGCCATTTTCAATAGTTATGTTAGTTCACCAGAGGGTAAATGCTATTCCCATTACCAATGATTCATTTGAGATGTTCCCGGGATGATCAGAGTCGCAACTTCGCGGCGTCTCCTGGAACGAGGTCTTGCGGAACGCGTGGTGCACCGCAGCCCTGTGTCTCAACGCAGGCAGCGATGGGGCGGTCTCTGTGGTCGTTGTATCATTCGTTACACCATTTGCACCTGAAGAACATGGAGTTGTCATGATTTGAGACAAAACAATAATCCAAAAGCTCAACAGAATCCACTAAAAACGAGAATGAACTCCAGTGGTTTATCATCATAATTTGTCATTCAGGTTTCCATTTTTGAGGTCGAACCCCTGACTGGACAAACCTAGACTCTTCTAATACCCAAAACTTCGAACTGGGCTGGTTTGGGCGGGTTGGTGTTCATTGTCGAGTTGAGACCCAGAGGTAAATTTTGGACCCCCCTAGACCCCTAGATAGAAACGTTGTTTCCATGTTTGGAATTATACGATATTATAAAAATCATAAGATGTGTTTTAATTGTCATGACCCTATAGTTTGATATTCTACATGTATATAATTGCTTTTTCTATGTTTGGATAACTTCAAAAGTTCCAACAGTTGGCCCATGGATCAATACCAGAATTTTTCGGAGCATCCATAGATCCCAGCTATTTGGAGGTGAACTACAGGGGACTAAAAGCTTCACAACCGATTCAGGGGACCACCCACTTTGGCCATGTGAATTTTGTGAGCAAATTTGTCCGCCACTCATAGATCTGGGTAAATTATAACGACCTCACTGCGACCTCACTATAATCATGGTTAGTAAGGGAAATCATCCCCAAATGGCCTTAATTCAGATTAGTGAAATATTATAATCTACCCAGATAGATGTTTTTTTTTTCAACATCTATCAATGAAGTTTCCAAATGTTCCATCTCTTTGTTGCGATACCACTAGGTCCCGTGGAACCATTGTGCGCGGGACCCTTCTGGGGAAGGAGCGACAGGCGCGGAGAAAAGCAGCTGCGGTTGTGCCCTTAAAATGGTGATTTCAGCAGAAAGAAATGGGCTTGAAATGGGACTGAAGCTATAGAAAAATGGGGATTGGGGATTTACAGTTTATCTTAGCTATGTTGGTTTATGACGAATATACCGAGGGATTATAAACCAACTTATAGCTAGGGGTCACACCTTTGTCGGGAAGCAGCTTCAAAGGCCATGTTTCCTTTGCGTCTAAACATCCGAAACAAGTCAAAAGGTGTTTCTCCAACTTGGGAAAAAGTCGGTTTGTCTCAAAATAGGGATGGTTTACCATCACTTTCGCTGGCAAAATGTGCATGAGTTGGTGTATGATTCTTTCTCAGACCAACCCTCATATCAATCTTATCCCATGAAATATGCCATTGTTAAGTTGGATGTATGTAGATTAATCCCACTATACCAACCCTCCTAACACTGTCGATGAAGTTTTTGCCCATAAATTACTTGGTGGCTCATCCCACGAATCGTGTTCGTAGGTTAGTTCAATCTAGTGAATTGTTCCACTTGGAACCAGATATAATATGATATAATGATTATATATGCGACTTAGGATTCGTGGGTAGTGAGCCATCATCCCCATGTTCCCATGTCAGGAAGTGGCTCTTCGCTCCCTGGACTGTCGGTGGGGAGCTCCAGATGGCGAGAACATCCTCGGAGCATGGAACATCCCGCTGTCTGTGGAGCAATCAAATGGGAAAGAACACAGATGAAAAACTGGGAAACTATGGGACCATCCCTCTATAAATGGAGGTTTTCTTGGGAGAACATATTGAGAACACCATCATTGACCCAGAAAAAAATCCGAACTGTTCGCGCTGCCCGAAAGACGCAGAAACATCAGATGCTGGATGCCATGGGATGACCTAAGAGGGGAAGTTTTTCAACCATTTCCCCCGTTCCGAATCATTTTTTTGGGGTTACGGGGTTGCTATGTATAAATATGTATATATATATAAATAGAGTATATTTCCCTGTATTTATCTATCCAGTGGCCAGACATGATAGTAGTAGTAGGATATTAAGTCATTAAGTGACAATACCATGAGTTTGTGTATGTTTTTGTTTAACCTTTTGTTTATCATCGCCTATGTTTATGATTATAAATAGAATTATTTACTACATAGTCCATTAGTATCAATAGAATTGCATCAATAAACTAATTACAGAACATTGACTGATAAATACTGATCATATAGTATCAATTTATATCAATTTATTGTGAGTCATCTGGATTATTGCTTATTACAATGTATATTTCCTGGCATTTATTGCCATTTTCCATGCCTTTCCTCCCTGGGAGCCTCCAACGTCCAGGTACTCCAACGCAGGCCATTTTGATGGCATCCTGCCCAGCATCGTTCGAGAGGTTGGGTCAACAAAAGTGGCAGGATGTGGCAGGGATTTCATTGTGATTTCCATGGGAATTTTTCCATGGGAACTTCATTGGATTTCACAGTGATTTCAAGGGATTTGTTCATGGTAGCTGAATGGGATGTCATAATGATTCTCATGGGAACTGGATTGGAGCTTAATGTGGAGTTCTACATGAAACCATCTGCCCGAGCCATGAAAAGCATAGCCATGTTGATTGGTTACTGTTCTATTTTCAATGTTTTAACTGAGGTAACCCGGGCTGTGTCTAATATCTTTGATTGATAATGTTAAACTAGTCATGTTGATAGGGGGATATATTATGTGGAACAGAATAGGAATATTTATTACAGTAAGTAACCAGTGCAATGCGAGAGTTTAACCTTTGGTACTCAAGCATGGTTCGCTGGAAAACACCCATCTAGTTTGATGATTTTCCAGTTTGAATGCCAATTTAGTTCAGGTATTTCCCAGCTAGCCATGTTTGATTGCCAAAGTGTCTTTTGGTGAGCATCGCGTGATATATTTAGTTTGTGATTCACTAGTTAGTGATGATTTTTTCTAATCAAGAAAACCATTCCCTTCATGAAAGCCAATGATTCACTAGTGATTAGTGATTAGTGATCAATAAAACCAAACCGAACTTAAGGTATCCCTCACTTGTTCCGGGTGACTGTCACAACCACCCAATGACCCAATGGACCTGGATATAGCAATAACATTGATACAACTACCAAGATATCTGATATAGCTTGAATATGATCTTGGTCTAATAGTTGAATTATATACATATATATATATACTATATCATATATCAGTGAAATGATGTGCTTATAGGTCAAGATATTCAAATATTTGACCCACATTGGAGAAACATTACCTCGGCTTTGAGGTTGCCTCCAATCCCATTCATCTTTGATCTAACTCGGGCGGACTCCAAGCATAGACCTTTCTCGTTGGGGGGTCGCCTGTGGTTATGTTATTGAAGCCCATATGGCCCATATCCATAATTTTTAAGGAATACCCTCTGGTAATTTAACATAGCTATTGAAAATGGCCATTTATAGTGAGTTTTGCCATTCAAAATCATAGTTATGTTAGTTTACCAGAGGGTATTCCTAATTTCCCATTCTATTGTTAGGTTTTTGGTCGGTGTCGTTGGTAGGTACCGTGATGGCTCCAAAACCCCCATGGCCCCATGGCTCTGAATCTCGGCAGGTGAGCTTCCTTCATCAACTGAACCGCTTGCAGCATCCGGGCATCGTGCGAATGGTGGATGTTGAAGTGGTTCAGAATGTCTTTCACCTGGCGATGGAATGGATCCCCTTCAACTTCTCGGCTGGGGAATCTCAGCCCGGAGTCGGTCACTTGACATGTTTGACATGTGACGCTTTTCATGCATCCCATTCCTATGTTCCCTACGTTTAGCACCAGCTTCACTACCTGAGATCTGGTTCAAGCGCGTCATGTCGCGGCTGCAGCTACAAGAGGAAGCTTGGCGAGGCGGCAGTTGACCCTATAGGTAAGTAGCAATCCCCAAAAAGATAGGACAGTAAAATCCGACTAAAAATTAGTGATGAGCTACGTATCTATGTTTTTAATTCTTATTCAACCATCTAAGTTTTGGCTCGTTTTTCACGGGAAGCACTGGCTGTTTGTTGGGTACCTTAGTCTTGAGCACGCAAAGAAGGGGGACATGATCATCAACAAAGCTGATTCCAAGCCTGTGAAAGAAGCACCAAAGATGAGGATACTCACCAAGAAGTATGATGGGGACCACATTCTTTTGTCCACTATGGGAATCCCCTATGCAGCCAGAAGGGGAATTCATCACCAGGGAATTCATCCCAGTTTGTATTCAAATTAGTTGAGCAAACAGAAACTGGGATTTAACCACCCAAAATAGGGACTTTACAAACAAAATTGGGAGTTGGGAATGGCTGAACAATCACCTCCAAAAGTGGTCCAAAAGAGCGCGGGTCCGTCCAGAATGCAGCTTTTTTTGAATCATACCCACATGCCTCATTTTGATTCAATTTCCCACTGCTTGATCTGCTTGGAAGATTCATAGAGGGTAAGCTCAGGTGGAACAAGCCAGTGACTGGTAAATCATGGTGAATGGATGTGTTACCAAACGAAAATCATAAACCATCATTCACTAAAACTGGGTTTTCACCATCATAAACCTTCATTTGCCACTGTTGTTCCGAAGTTCGTAAAATTTCGGAAAACATGTTTCCCAAGTTGGAACATCGGAACAACAGTGGCAAGCTGTTAAGCTGTGGCAGTTGGAGTCCTGGAAACATGGGGATTCCGGGATGTCGATGTCGATGACAGCTGGCTTTTCCAGGGTGTAACAATTACGTAAATCATTTATATAGACATTTGCAAGGTTCAAGCCCTAGAAATGGGGAGATAGGTTCAGTCTGAAAATGGAAAATAGGTACAACATGGTACCGGCTGATAAAATCATTAGATCTGTTGAAAGGTTCAAATGCGGCTATTCAATGTTAAAATTGGGAGAACGATCATGGATCGGTGGATTTAGGGGGACCGTATTTTCAGGGAATTCCAGGTTTATTTACTGTACCATGGGGCCTAACAAGCAGCCAGCCAATATTGGAACTTTACCAAAACCTCCTCCTGGCTGAATTCGGTTGCTTCGACTTGAAGTACCAGCTTCAATGTGGTTCATTATGTCATCGAATATGGGAATTGATACCCACATGGACTTTGGAAACTGCTCAGGCTGTCTCAGGTTGGTCAAGATTTCTGGCACAAGGCTTAGATCCAGCAGCAAGACTATGCTTCTGACCATCCTAAGGAAATTCGAAGCATCCATCGACAATTGTCCCGAGCCCAATGAAAAAACGCCTGTCTGGGGTGGGCTCTTCTTATGGTGTGCCAGTGGGGTCTCTAACCGTTTCGGGGCTAGAGAGGGAGACGTATGTTTTTCTAGGGGGATGGAAGTATGTTCAACCCAATGGAGCAGCGTTGAGAATCTCCTGTCGCTTGAGTCTGATGTGGGGTTTGTCACTCTCCGATATTGGAGATTATCACTCTCCATTATGGATATTATGGGAAATCCTATGGTAACCAGCCAGCATTTAATAAAGGGACGACGTTTCGGCCCCTCGCCCTGATTGGTGCCGGTCGTCCAAGGCTCTCGGCGGTCAACGTGCTTCATTCCCATGGTCAGCCAGGGGCACTCTGGACCCCCAAAGACTTGGTAGCACTTGGTAGCTTTGGTAGGGAACAATTTCCATCAATTTCCTGCAAAGTTGCCCAACAAACTACCCTCTGGTAATTTAACATAGCTATTGAAAATGACCATTTATAGTGGATTTTCCCATAAAAAATAGTGATTTTCCATAGCTATGTTAAATTACTAGAGGGTAATCCATGGGATTTCCCATTTTTTTTTGTGCAGAGAGGCCGGCCATTTTCCTATTCAACCTTGGTTTTACAAAAAACGTATACTGTGCATTCGTGAAATTGTATGAAATTGTTGGGTCTCAGTAGTGCGCAAACTGTGTTTTGTCTTACATGGTCTTTCTTAGACCTGCAGGTGGAGCATAATAGTTCAACATTTCCATGCTGCAAGGATGGGTGTTGTTTTCAACAAAGATAAACCCATATAGATAATCAATGATAATCATAGAATAGACGACATCATGACATCTGCATCATAAACCAGACCGGATTAGGTAACCCATACACAGAATCAGATTTATCATATACCGGTGTCTTATATAGTATTATAATAACCCATACATAGAATCATATAGACACCTAGTGAATCAGCCCCGGGGGTCAATCTGACTTTCTGACACGCTGAATGAAGCCCACCTGGATACCACTGTAGCTTGCTGTGCTCGAAGCGCGGGCCGGTCGTTGTTTCCGCCATGGAAGGAATTCCCAGGTCTGGTTGCCCGGTGTTGACTCACTGGGGTAGACAGCTGTGGGATTTTTCGGGTCATTTTGTTTGGGAAAAGGTGCGGAACCATGAGAATTTTGGACCATTTTGGGAGTTTGAGGTATCCTCCAATGATCCTCCAATATCCTCCATAGTTTGGAGAAACCATGGCAAAGCCATGTTTTGCAAGGTTGGTTTGCTGACTTGGAAAATTGCTGCTTTGCCTTTGATTCGTGTGGTTTTCTGGATGAGGCATTCTCCTGATCAACAGGAATTGGAGAATTCCTATGAAAGATTGGTGTTTATCCTTTGAGCAACGGTAGCCTTGTGCCAGAGAAACATAGCATATAGATACATTCGATGCTGGTTCGATGCAGGATCAATTCGAAGAGTTCACCTCATCTATATCTGGGAGTTGACTTCAAATTATATGAAAACCATGGTTTCTTGGTGTTTCTTGACAGTGTTACCCTAGAAAACGGAAAACATTTTTCCCCAACAGCGTAAGCTAATGGGGTCTTCAGCCCAGAATAGCTCCGGTGTGCACTGGTGCAGGGGTAGGGTCAGGTTCAACGAGGTTCCGGACAAGGTTCGGAAGGTTCCGGAGAAGGTCTGGGAGGCTTTGGTGCAGAGAGAGGTCAGGTTCAACAGGGTTCCGGAGATAGATTCCGGAGAAGGTCGGGGAGGGTTTGGTGGAGAGCCAGGTCAGGTTCAACAGGGTTCCGGAGAAGCCCAGCAAGTGACACGATCTGACTTATATTCTGGCCGAGGACATTTCACCTGCGCAGCGCTCTCAAAGGTCTCAAAGCACACCTGTTTCCAACGGTCGTATTGAAGTGGACTTGGCCCAGTCTTCGCCAGTTCTGTTTACAAAAATGCTCGTCTCGGGTTGGCCTTGCCAGACACAGGCCGACGTCATGAGAGCCTGCAGAAGAAAGATGTGGAGCCAGCATGGAAAGCTTTGCATGCTTTGAGGCAAAGCAAAACCATGGAGGTGCACGAAAATCCTTTCCTGAGAGCAAGTTTCGACGGCTTGGGGACCCACTGGCAGATCGGAAACTGGATCACGAAGACTTTGGACAAGATCTGTCGGAGAACGCCCACTACAATCCGGACGTCGATTAGGACCACCGCCTAAGGCCTCAGCGCAGAAGCGCTGAGCGCATGCATCGATTCCAACTTTGGGTTCCTTGAGCGTACCAACACTGCGTTGACCAGCAGGAAAACTGGGGGATTTGAGATTGGCACCGAGGCACCATACCTCGTCGCAGCTCCGCCGAGCACAAGGAAGAGCCGCCTTATCCAGTACACTAATCACTCGTCGAAAGTCAGGTCATACATATCACGCCACCCCATGATATATCTCATTGTATATCTCCGTAAAATTGTGCTTGAATCACTTTTTTTGGACTAGAAGATTCTGTTGCTTCCTTTGATCACCCTTTTCCGGGAAGCCCTTCCTACACCATCCGTTCCGCATTTCCGCAGGTTCCAGCTAGGTGCCAAAGATTTCCCTTCGGCCAGGCGCCGCTTGCTTGTGGTGCGACAGCGGTTGGTTTTAGCAGAAAACGTTACCATGTCAGCACAGAAATCAGATTTGGCCAGTATGAAACAGCTATATACATTGTGCTAGCACGTGATAAAGTGCAATGATGTTCACAGTTTGCTTCATGTGTCGCAGTTTTGCAGGGGCTTTTGACCGGTCCTGGCCTAGCCATCTTGTCCCGTCTGGCAAGATGGCAGACTTCCCAATGCCAGCCCGCGGTCGCCGCCAGACCTGAGTTGCAGACACCAACTCGGGCGGGTCAGGGCGAGGACATTTCACCTGCGCAGCGCTCTCAAAGCACACCTGTTTCCAACGGTCGTATTGAAGTGGACTTGGCCCAGTCTTCGCCAGTTCCTGTTTACAAGAATGCTCGTCTCGGGTTGGCCTTGCCAGACACAGGCCGACGTCATGAGAGCCTGCAGAAGAAAGATGTGGAGCCAGCATGGAAAGCTTTGCATGCTTTGAGGCAAAGCAAAACCATGGAGGTGCACGAAAATCCTTTCCTGAGAGCAAGTTTCGACGGCTTGGGGACCCACTGGCAGATCGGAAACTGGATCACGAAGACTTTGGACAAGATCTGTCGGAGAACGCCCACTACAATCCGGACGTCGATTAGGACCACCGCCTAAGGCCTCAGCGCAGAAGCGCTGAGCGCATGCATCGATTCCAACTTTGGGTTCCTTGAGCGTACCAACACTGCGTTGACCAGCAGGAAAACTGGGGGATTTGAGATTGGCACCGAGGCACCATACCTCGTCGCAGCTCCGCCGAGCACAAGGAAGAGCCGCCTTATCCAGTACACTAATCACTCGTCGAAAGTCAGGTCATACATATCACGCCACCCCATGATATATCTCATTGTATATCTCCGTAATATTGTGGTTGAATCACTTTTTTTGGACTAGAAGATTCTGTTGCTTCCTTTGATCACCCTTTTCCGGGAAGCCCTTCCTACACCATCCGTTCCGCATTTCCGCAGGTTCCAGCTAGGTGCCAAAGATTTCCCTTCGGCCAGGCGCCGCTTGCTTGTGGTGCGACAGCGGTTGGCTTTAGCAGAAAACGTTACCATGTCAGCACAGAAATCAGATTTGGCCAGTATGAAGCAGCTATATACATTGTGCTAGCACGTGATAAAGTGCAATGATGCTCACAGTTTGCTTCATGTGTCGCAGTTTTGCAGGGGCTTTTGACCGGTCCTGGCCTAGCCATCTTGTCCCGTCTGGCAAGATGGCAGACTTCCCAATGCCAGCCCGCGGTCGCCGCCAGCAGACCCTGAGTTGCAGACACCAACTCGGGCGGGTCAGGGCGAGGACATTTCACCTGCGCAGCGCTCTCAAAGGTCTCAAAGCACACCTGTTTCCAACGGTCGTATTGAAGTGGACTTGGCCCAGTCTTCGCCAGTTCCTGTTTACAAGAATGCTCGTCTCGGGTTGGCCTTGCCAGACACAGGCCGACGTCATGAGAGTCTGCAGGGCAAAGATGTGGAGCCAGCATGGAAAGCTTTGGATGCGTTGCGACGAAGCAAAGCAATGGAGGATCTTTTCCTGAGAGCAAGTTTCGACGGCTTAGGGACCCACTTGCAGATTGAAAGCTTTGGATGCGTTGCGACGAAGCAAAACAGCGGAGGATCTTTTCCTGAGAGCAAGTTTCGACGGCTTAGGGACCCACTTGCAGATTGCAAACTGGATCACCAAGACTCTGGATAGGATCTGTCAATCGGCAGATGTCGATTACGACATCCGCCTTGGACATCCTCACCTGTGGGCATGTGCCGTTGCCAGAGTCGCAGAATCCGAAGGCCTGAGCGCAGAAGCGCTGAGCGCATGCATCGATTCGAACTTTGGGTTCCTTGAGCATACCAACACTGCGTTGACCAGCAAGAAAACTGGAGTTGCAGACGCCAACTCGGGCGGGTCAGGGCGAGGACATTTCACCTGCGCAGCGCTCTCAAAGCACACCTGGTTCCAGCAGAATCACTGAAGTGGACTTGACCCAGTCTTCGCCAGTTCCTGTTTACAAGAATGCTCGTCTTGGGTTGGCCTTGCTAGACACAGGCCGACGTCATGAGAGTCTGCAGGGCAAAGATGTGGAGCCAGCATGGAAAGCTTTGGATGCGTTGCGACGAAGCAAAACAGCGGAGGATCTTTTCCTGAGAGCAAGTTTCGACGGCTTAGGGACCCACTTGCAGATTGCAAACTGGATCACCAAGACTCTGGATAGGATCTGTCAATCGGCAGACACACACACACACTACACTGCGGATGTCGATTACGACATCTGCCTTGGACATCCTCACTTGTGGGCATGTGCCGTTGCCAGAGTCGCAGACGTCGAAGGCCTGAGCGCAGAAGCGCTGAGCGCATGCATCGATTCCAACTTTGGGTTCCTTGAGCATACCAGCACTGCGTTGACCAGCAAGAAAACTGCATGGAGGACATGAGATTGGCACCGGCGCACCATGCCTCGTCGCAGCTCCGCCGAGCACAAGGAAGAGCCGCCTCATCCAGTACACCGACAGCCTCTGCACAGACAGCCGCTTTGCACCTGACGAGCTCAAGAAACGGCAGTTTCACATGGGCGATGCTACCACGAAGGGCATCCGCCCACAGCTGCTTCTCGTCTGCATGAATTGCTGCGTGCTTTCTCATTGTTCTCAAGACCAACGACACGAGAAAGATTCACACACTTTGCTGTTCCATTTTGATTCTGACACCGCCCGAGGCTGAATTTCTCCAGGTGCATCTTGTCTTCAGATGACTGCGCCAATGTTCTGGAAGTCAGGTTCAACAGGGTTCCGGAGAAGGTTCCGGAGAAGGTTTGGGAGGTTTTGTTGCAAAACCAGGTCAGGTTCAACAGGGTTCTGGGAGGCTTTGGTGCAGAGCCGGGTCAGGTTGGTGCAGGGCCAGGTCAGGTTTAAAAGGGTTCCGGAGAAGGTGAAGGTTCCGGAGAAGGTCTGGGAGGCTTGTTGCAGAGGCAGGTCAGGTTCAACAGGGTTCTGGAGAAGGTGGTGCAGAGCCAGGTCAGGTTCAACAGGGTTCCACAGGGTTCTGGCGAAGGTTCCGGAGAAGTTCTTAAGAAGCCTTGGTGCAAAGCCAAGTCAAGTTTAACTGGGTCCGGAGAAGGTTGCAGAGAAGGTCCCAGAGAAGGTTTTGGGAATCTTTGGTGCAGGGCCAGGTCAGTTTCCAACAGGTTCAACAGGGTTTTCAGCACTTGGCTTTGCAGCACGCTTCAGAAAGATTTGTAAAAATAAAACGTTGCGGCTGTTGGGGATGCCACCGAAGCTTATTTTTTTTTCTGAGTTTTCTGACAGCCTGATGTGTTGTCTAATTTCTTCCGTAAAAACCAAGTGTTTTTTTTTCAGATGTGTTCTGTAGATTTTCCAGTCATAACATCCATCGCATCAACAAAATCCCAGATGGCAGCGCGTCAGGCTCTGCCGGAGACTGGTGGCCTTCTCTATACTTCTGCTGCACGATGTGACTGCCGCAGGAACTTCTGGTCGCAGCTCGGCCGGAGAGTGGCTCCCATATCCAATGGTTTGTCCTCATTTTCCCAATTCTGCATGGTAATTTGGTGGTATACCCTACTTTCAAATACACCCGGGTTTTAGATGGTGCAAGGATTTTGGATGGTGATACAATGAAGACAATTTACAGTATATAACATTATATAACCCTATCAAGTCAACCATTATTTAGGGGATGTTCCAATAGGTGTTTTAGTTGCACTGCTTTCTTAAATAGACATAAATAGACTGACCATTTCAGATTTGTGTATGCATTCTTTTCTGAACGGAATATGGATCAACATGATTTTTTTTAGGCATACTGCATTTCTTACCATCTCCGTTCAGAGAAACAGTGACTTTTTGTGTATGGGTCAAAATTGGGTATCCCTAAATTTTTTCTGATACAAAAACTGGAGAACATCTGCAGCCCCCCCTGGCCTGAAACTTTGACCCATCTTCCAAGAAGTTTTAACCATAGATTAACCATAGATTAACCATAGATTAACCATAGATTGACCATAGATTAACCATAGATTAACCATAGATTAACCATAGATTAACCATAGATTAACCATAAATTAACCATAGATTAACCATAGATTAACCATAGATTAACCATAGATTAACCATAGATTAACCATAGATTAACCATAGATTAACCATAGATTAACCATAGATTAACCATAGATTAACCATAGATTAACCATAGATTAACCATAGATTAACCATAAATTAACCATAGATTAACCATAGATTAACCATAGATTAACCATAGATTAACCGTAGATTAACCGTAGATTAACCGTAGATTAACCATAGGTTAACCATAGATTAACCATAGATTAACCATAGATTAACCATAGATTAACCATAGATTAACCATAGATTAGCCGTAGATTAACCATAGATTAACCATAGACCATAGATTAAGCATTGATTAACCATAGATTAACCATAGATTAACCATAGATTAACCATAGATTAACCATAGATTAACCATAGATTAACCATAGATGAACCGTAGATGAACCATAGATTAATAGATTAACCATAGATTAACCATAGATTAACCATAGATTAACCATAGATTAACCGTAGATTAACCATAGATTAACCATAGATTAACCGTAGATTAACCATAGATTAACCATAGATTAACCATAGATTAACCATAGATTAACCGTAGATTAACCATAGATTAACCGTAGATTAACCATAGATTAACCATAGATTAACCATAGACCATAGATTAAGCATTGCCAGGCTGCCACTGGCATCCCAAAAGTTTTTTTTCGCGAATTTCTTCAGGTCTGCCTAGTGATGTCGATCCCAAGGACGTCTGGAGCTCAGCGCAAGAACTTCCCGTTGCGGCTGTGTCGGTCAGTTCACAGGGCGGACAATCACCATATTTTTTGCATAGGTTACCCTCTGGTGATGTAACAAATAGCTATTGAAAATGGCCATTTATAGTGAATTTTCCCATTAAAAATGGTGATTTTCCATAGTTTTGTTAGTTTACCAGAGGGTAATCATTGAACTATTCATGGGCCATGGCTTTCGTATGTTGAACTACCGGTAATTCCACTTCTAGGTTCGACAGTTCCGTTTGAACATGAAGATTCACTTGCCAATTGTCCATTCCGAAGAAACCAATACAAAAACAGCAGTTTATCCTCACACCTGCCATCATCAAAAGTACTTTTTTTTAAATGCTTGAGAACCTCATTGTCTTGAAACCATAACAAATTGTAATCAAATTAGTATATCAATGGATTGGTTTACAGTAAGGGAAAATTATTATATCCCATATTGAATGGGAAAATCTATGGTTTCTTGTAGATTTTCCCTTAACCAAACCATTCAGTATGGAGTTTGAAATTGTCCTTTGGACTTTGAGCTTCGGGACGACTTCTACTACACTGTTTATTGCTGTTTGAGATGTGGAATTGTCCCACATTTATTGATCCCAAATTGGATGGTGAGATACGAGGAAGACTGTTTTAAGCATGAATAGCCAACAATAGCCATGAATAGCCAACATGTTTTAAGCTCAATACTCTTGAACGATTTGAAAGCAGCAAATCACATGGAACCACCCATAACTGGGGTTGAAAGCATCCATTTTGGACACGAGGAACCCCAGATTCTGCCAGGCCCTACTGCTTGATAGTGAGATTGGGTATCAAGAGTTATATTAATAGTGGCATTATGATGCATTATGTTAGATATATAGTGGCATTACTATAATTAGATATTATGGCATTATATATAGTGGCATTATATAGTTAGATTGAGGATTACTATCAAGTTGTTACCAAGGAGCATCAACCCGTTTTTTTTCATTGCGATATCAAAGTCTCGGCAGATTCCAATGGCTGGGGATTATTGCAGCCTCTGGAGGATCCCAACGTTCAACCAGTAGGTTTTTGGGTGACAGCGTGCTCCACCGGTGGTTGATGAATTGCTTTCTTGGCGCAGGAAAATAGGCGAAAATCAGAGAGCGTTTGAGATTGGCCGCGGAAAACCTTTATGCAATATTTCTTTGACCTGACAAACATATACTATGGTTTGCCATAAACCTTTTGCATTGCCAAATGCGCCTTCCAATTTTCTAGACCTGCTGACTTTATTTATGTATAATTACATATTCATATATATATATATATATACCATGTGGTTATTTAACATAGCCATGGAAAATCACCATTTTTAAGTTTGGTAAACCATCTATTTCTATGGGCCATCTATACCATGGCTATGTAACAAATAACCAGGTGGTATATATATATATATATGTTACCCTCTGGTAAATTAACATAGACCCTGAAAATGACCAATTTATAGTGGAAACTAGTCTTCCAACCCCTATCTGGCAGGGTCTATGTCAATTTACTGGAGGGTATATAAGTCATCGTTTCTTGAGATGGGGCAGTGAATTGCTCAGTTCTCCTCATCATTTTTGATCACCAAACAGGCACGACAGACAAAAGTGGCCATCGTGCTGTTGCTGTGTGCATCGGTTGCTGGGCAGCAAGTTGGCAGCTAGTCACGGCGCCGTATGATGCTGTATGACTTCCAGAAACTTTCCGAAAGCCATGGCAAAGCCGCCATGAATGTACCCTCTGGTAATTTAACATAGCTATGGAAAATCCATGAAAATCCATTCTAAATGGAGGTTTTATTGGAAAAATCATCTGCAAATGGTCCATTTTCATCCATTTTCCATAGCTATGTTAAATTACCAGAGGGTAGATCATTTCTTAGGGAAGCCATGGATGTTCATAGATGTTCATGGATTTTCCATATAATCTACAGTATTTTTAAGAGTTTACTGGAGGCCTGGAGGCGGTATTCATGGCTGATTTTGAGACTGGCTTTCTGAAGTGGGCTTGGCACCATTGGGATTGATGATTGACCTTAGAAACACCTATAAAGTGTTTCTATGTGTCCATAGTTTCCGTTTAAAAAGTGGTATGGTATTTCATGTTAAGTTCCCATGTTTAGTTCCCATGTTTGTCCATAGATAATATAGATATATCCCATGGCGGATCCATGGTGCTGGTATATTAATGCTAACATGAATCCCATCAATATATCCCCTTTATGTTAGCATATCATATATATCAGCATTATGGATCCTAGTTATGGGATATGATCCTACCATGAAAGTCACAGAGGCTGTGGTCGCAGACATCCGAGGTCCTGATCCTGATCTTGTGCTTTCTCTTTCAGCGCTACACACGAAGCCGAGACGAGAAGGCGGCCAAAGAGCTGCAGAGGCTGCAGGAAACCGACCAGTCACTTGCAAAGGTGAAGCCACATGGAGTGCTTCACACGTTTTTTTTTTTTTTTATGATGGTTAACAATTAACTTAACCAGCATTATCAACCATTATTAACCAACCATTGATTAGTACTGCTGGTTAGTTAATGGAAAAGTACTGCTGGTTATTATAGTGAGATGTTTCATGGGCTTTTGGGGTGATTTTATGGGATTTGATGGAACTTTATTGATTCAGCATGAGGATGTATCTCCAAAGATATGGGGATATAGATCGATATACTGACAAATCATGGTATTTTGTGATGAGTAGTTCAGAGGTCATTCACCTACCCTGAAAAAACATTGGGGATAATCACAATCTATGAACTCGGAATCCCGTTCTTGACCAACCAGTATTTCTGGAATGACAGAGGCTTTTGAACACTGCTCTCATGGGAATGTGGATGACCCCCCAATTTAAGGTCTGGAATTTTCTGGAAGCATGCTCATAACATCGAAAATTGATGTCTAGACTACTTTTTTTTTGGTTCTTCAAAGACGACCCCCAAAATCCTTGAAGTTGCCTGCTGGTGATTTAAAATAGCAAAGGAACATGGCCCATTTATAGATGATCTATGATGATTTACCTTCATTAAAAATGGTGGTTTTCCATAGCTATGTAACAAATTAAAAGATAGGTATTGATTATTTTGATTGGGGAAACCATCATGCTTTTTAGGGCCCAGCAATTTCAAGAAACGCCCATGTGGAGTCCAAAAGACTTGATGATGAGATGGCACACCTCATGGCCTCTTGATCAGTTGGAAACGGGTAGACCCAATCTTGGAACCTCTGGACCCGGACATATAGTTGTACCAGCTACTCCTAAAGTTCCTAAAGGCTTCAGCATGTCTTTGGGTGTTGTTAGAATATCCTTTGTTTTTACCGGAGTTTGCACTGAAAGTATTGGACTGTTTAGGGAATCGAGTGGCACCTGCAGTCAAGTAACTTCAGCCTATGATTCGGAGTTAAGCAACAATCCTTCCCAGAGAATCGTTTGATGAAATCAATCACTGCTGCGGGCCCCATTCAAACGTTGACTTGGCACTGGCTACTTGGACTTCAGATATAAGGAACAACATTTGGGGCTGGGAAAACCTTTACTCAAGAGAGCTAACAGTTGTTTTTTCTCAAATTGACGCAGTTCTCCATAGCTCCGCCATCCTCGAATCAGTTTGAGGACATTGAGATGATGAAAGGAGCATGAACTGGAAACAGATTCCTGAAAAATCTGAAACTGGACGTTGACAGATTCCCGAAAATCTGGAATTTGAATGCCATTGACTGAGTTTTCCAAAACATTGTTTTTTTTTGGTCCCTGAAACCCAGGTTTTTGCTTGAGATCCTCCAGAATTGCAGCATTCAACGCTTGGAACAGAGCAAGTTCCGAGGCACGAAGGGGATTGGCGACCCCCAATTCCCATGACGGATCCGGCTGGTGCTGGTATATTAATGCTAACAGTATATTGATGAATCCATGTTACCATATATATATTATATAGCACACATGGATCCTAAATTATGGGATTTGTTGAGTTGAAGATGTTTTGAGATGCGAAAAATCTCCAGAAAAAACCATGGCCTTTCCTTCCCTCATGTCCCTTAAAGATTCTTCACGGCTCGCCCTGGGAGATCTCCAGCCGAAATTCCGACCAGGTATTACCCGAAAGCTTCACACAGCGACCTTGGAGTTCCAGGACATCCAGTGCTCCGTAAAATCCGCCGGGTGCCCAAGTTAGACGGAGGGGCCACCAGTTTCGACAGAGAAAAATGGCACCAAAGATGGAGCAAAACTGGAAAAAGAAGCTGAAAATTCACCAGACCCAAGTGACCCAAGCACCGAAATCCAAGAGAAATCATTGAAAAAGCGACAATTTTTTGTGTGGTTTTAAGATGTTTTAACTACTTGACTAGGTCTTCTGTTTCATGTTCCACCGTATCTTGAGAATCTTGAGATGACAATCCCAATTGATCAGCATTTTTTGGGGGGATGTTTGGTTTGGGATGTATTTCATTGCTATCTTTATTTTCTTTTGCACACTATGATTACTATTGCAATCTTTTACAATTATTATTGCTCTTGCCATTATCAATCATTCTTCGTGATATTGCCGTTACTATCATTATCATTGCATCTTATTTCTATTTCTATTGACAGTACAATGAAAACATATGACATACCGTCTGGTTATTTAACATAGCCATGGAAAGATCCACCATTTTTAATAGGTAAACCATCTATAAATGGGCCATTTTCCATGGCTATGTTAGATAACCAGAGGGTAGGTTGAATTGGTGTAAGTTCTCACTCAGATGATCAAAGTTGAGTAATGTTGGTAAAGCAATGCCATGAACCACCCAGCCATTTTGATGGTTGAAATCCCACCCTCAGGGTATATGACATATTCTTTTCCTCACCAAGGAGGCAGGTGTGGTGACTGTCTTAGATGACCTGAGTGGATTCTTTGAAGCGGGACATTTGTCAGCGATCATGGGTGCGGCACCCCAGCCCGTCCATGGTGTACCCGCCACGGTGATGTAACACATAGCTATTGAAAATGACCATTTATAGTGGAATTTCCCATGAAACATGGTGATTTTCCATAGTTATGCAAACGTTTACCAGAGGGTATCTCATGGTAGACCAGGAAACCAGGAGGAAGTGGGTGACGATCTATTGAACACTACCAGGACTACCACCCTCCGTAAACGCAGCCATAAGAATAGTGGTTTATCCATGTTTATCCTGTAAATTTTGAGAGGGGTACCAAATATAGGCTTGGGGGCCTATATGTGGTACTTTTCTCGAAATTTTAGAGGTTGACCAACTTTGACCAATATTTTGGGGTATTTTCAATTTGCTGTACTTGTACGGAAAAGGATGAGTTCCCGCGGATTTTGAGCCATGTACTCAAATTTTGGTTGGTCTTGACTGCATTGATGGTGATATGCTTCTGAATTTGTTCGCTTTAGCATATCATATCCCCATGATTGGCGGGAATAGCTCGATGTTCCAGTGATGAATACACTGGAATGGATGAAATACTGACAAATTCTTACTTGTGCTTAGCAGGGAATGAGGGAATGATCCACTGGCTAACTATCAATAATCATCCCATTCCCCCCCATTCCCATCCATTCCCTACTAAGCACCAGTAAGAATTTGTAGATGATGGTGTTAGATGCTTTCTTAAATGGGGGTGCCCAGTTTGAAGTAATACACTGGATGGGAATGAGACCACAATATTGTCGGACCATATATGTATACAGTATACATATGTTATTAGTATTATCACTATTCTTCTTCTTATTATTATTATTAATTATTATTGTTATTAATTATTATATAATAATAATTATTTTTATTTTTTAAAAAAATATTATTATATATGTTATTGTGATACACACATTAGGTCCTGAGATGTCCTAAAGGATGGGAGTAGAAGGAGATACCTGAACATTCAATTTGTCTATTCACCATGAAAACTGCTGGAGTAGTTTGACCCCTCAGGGCCCTCGGGAAGTGGCAAGACGACCTTTATCGACGTCTTGACTGGAAAGGTGGGGAACCTGCCATTTTCTTCGGTATCATTTAGGAACCAGCAACTGTGGATGTTGATGTTCATGTATGTTCATGGATGTAATGTGGGTAAAACAATGCCATAAACCATCCCCCAGTCATCACCATTGAAAAATAGGTGGGATTTCTTCACCGATCTCCCAGTCATTTTGGTGGTTTACGACACTGTTTTAGTGACCAGGATTCTGAGCTACTTAATCTTCAAGCCTACCCTCTGGTGATGTAACAAATAGCTATTAAAAATGACAATTTATAGTGGATTTTCCCATTGAAAATGATGATTTTCCATAGTTATGTTAGTTTACCAGAGGGTAAGTGAGAAGAGCTGCTTTGGGGCCAGCCTTTTGCAGTGCCGCCGCTGCTCCCTTGGCAGAAAAAGACGGACGGAAAGTGGACAGTCAGCGGCCGGGGGACCCAGCGCAGCTTGCGGCAACGCATGGGAGACCGTTTAAAACGGCGGCCCAAATCATCGTCTTTGGGGGGCTCGGTCTCGGTCATGAAATTTGTTTTTTAGGTTGAATTGGTGTAAGTTCTCACTCAGATGATCACTCAGTTGAGTCATGTTGGTAAAGCAATGCCAAATTCACCACCCAGCCATTTTGATGGTTGAAATCCCACCCATAATGGTAAGGCATTGGGGATGGTGGATCCGTTTTTGCTTTACCAACATGAGTTGCAACTTCCCACGCCGAAGAACGTCCAGGTGATTTGCTGGTGAACGGAACGAAGCAAAGCATCGAATCTTTGAAGCCGGTGATCGGTTTCGTGCCCCAGGCGGACAGAGCGACTGGGGCAGATATGGCAGTGGGTCAAAACCAATAGTACCCCTGGTGAACATCAAAATAGCTGGGATTTATGGATGTTCATCCCTCTAAAAATGGTATTAATAGGTATTGATTATTGATTCATAGCCATATGTTTTTTTTGTCGCTTTGAGAAGATTTTTGAAGAACTCTGAGAATATTTTGGATTTGTTGTTCACTAGTTATTCTTTACTCATTTGGGCACTAGCCCTTTGGATCCCTTTGGTACAAAGGATTGTACTGGCACTTATTGCCGGTGTGTACCGTTGGATCGCGCCATACATTTCCGCTTGGACAAGTCTTCAGAAAATGAGGGCAGCTCTATTATGATATATAATATTATATAATAACATATATATTATATATTATATATATAATATATATATATGCAATGATATAGCATTAACATGCATTAAATATATCAATGATGATTATAGAATATACATTGGCATAGTTGCTGAGTTGGGTTCTATGTATGCGAAAAACATGCGCACGGTGAGGGACCACCATTGCGCCTGGCCTTGGCTTCAGGATGATGTCGTCCACGAGGGGCTCAAAGCTTAGTGCCAGACGTAAAGCTATGAACATGTCGTTATCAAGTATTATATTATATTAATAGAATAGACATGTGATATATATATATATATATGTATATGTATATGTATATGTATATGTATATGTATATGTATATGTATATGTATATGTATATGTATATATATATATATGTATATATGTATATATATTATATATATATGTTTTACATACTGTATTTACGTATGTGGAAGGAATGAGGGGCGCGTGCGTGTGTGTATATATATTGACGTACACACACACACACACGCATACAGACCATCGCATGCGCAGTAGACATCATCGTCATTTATCTTGTGAATCCCCAACGTCAATCAAGTTGTCTCAAAATTGTGACGCCGAATATTTGATGGTTATTCATCATTCTCTCATGAACATTACCATAAATTGGGCTATGGCTATATCCCAATTTTTTTAGGATTACTTTCAGTCATACAGTTGGTTATATATATTATATAACTGTATATCTCACTATATCCTGACTATGGTTGGTTGAATCTAAGATTATGACCAGTTTAGCCATTGTCCCTTTCATTCCCTTTCCTAAATCGTCCCTTATATCCAAAAAGTTGCGGTGAATGGGACCTTCAAATGGTGATTGCCCCATTTTTCCCGGTCCTGGACGTGTAGCATCGAGGCTTACCGTGCGGGAAAACATCAGTTTTTCGGCCAGAAAACGCATGCCCAGCGGCACCAGCAATGCCAGGCGGAAGTGGAAACCTGGGTGAAGGGTAGGTTCGTTATGGGAATTACCTGGGAGGTTCCAGTTCCAGTTGTAGATTCAGTATATAACCATAATTAACTATAGTTTTTTCAGGGTCATATCCCAGCTTATGGTGATTTCCATGGTCATACCCGCTAATGACTCCAACTGGACGACCAAGTGTGGTTTGTTATGCTTTAATTCTTTATTGCGGTTTATTCGACTTCAAGCCATACATTGGGGTCTACAATGGGGATAACGTGATATACGCTGGGTATTCAACGGGAATATAGCGGGATAATGTAGATAAGGTAGAGCGTAGACCCACGACATTGTCGTATGTAGGGAACATGGTGATTGAACTTCAAATTTTGGGCATCCAATGATTATCCAACCACTCTGCATTTCACAGCCATATCAGAATACTCGAGGGTTCGAATTGGAGTGTCAACAATTGGGTACCCACAAAATATCAAACATACATGCTGGTGGATACCCAACCGTGACAAACATCTGCGGGTCCAGGGTCTGCTCTACTTGTTGATAAACTCACAATTCCAAGATGTCACGTGGTTCAGGATACGGAAGATCACAGATGACGTGATGCAGGCGCTGGCTCCCAAGCCACATGATTTGTTGGTCGAAATGCATGGAAAAAAAACTTGGACGGAAAGCCATGCTGCCATGCTGGTTTCATCAACTCTTGTTGATGGATGTTGATGGATCTTAAGATCAAATATTTCTCTTGCCGATGGTTCGGAAAACACGCCGACGACTCTTGAAGTGCCAAATGGCAAGTTGGGAGGCACTACAACTTGAGCCAAAGCAGAATATGATCGTTTGGCTCCCAGATTTTCATGTTACCCAAATCCAGCTACATTGAAGATCATTGAAGGACTGTTGGATTGATTTACAGGGGAAATGTTGCAGACAACCCCTATATTTGATGGTTATAAAAAACCATGGAAAACTCGAAGTTTTCTTGGTGAAGTTGGGCGGAGACGATCTCCAAAGATGGGCAAGGACATCCTGTTGTTTCCAGCACTTCCGGGAATGGCTCATCTCATAAATTGAACGGTTTCTTTGGGGGAGTCTTTTCTGTCTTTTTTCAGTGTGCAATTTGAGAATGCATCTAGTTTCAATTCCAAATTATGTCATATTAATATCATATCATATTTCTAAAATCCAACTGATATTCGATCCTTCCTGCTCTTGTTTTTTTTGGGGGGGTAGTTTGAAGCCACCAACTACCGATACCAGCGTCACAGGTTGGGAATCGAGTGCTGAGCGGTGAAGGTTTGAGTGGCGGCCAGCAGGGCACTTGGTCTTTTTGAGTGGTCGACTCTGAAGCGTGCGGGTTTCGCACCACATTTGGGAGGAGATAATGATGCAATATGATTGGGAATGTATGGGATATTATGGGATGTTGTGGGAATGTAACGTATAGGAAATTCCATCAGGAGATTAACAATGGAAATCCATGGGTTCTCTAGCCATGACACTGGAGCGATTGGTTGTGGGTCGACCCACAGGCTTGAGCAAAAATCACATCCATTGAGTTTCGTAAGACATCCATATATGATATATGATATTAGATGATATTATCATATATCATGCTATATTATATTATATAACTATTACAGTAGAAGTATATAGTATATAGAAAATTGGCCTATTGTGACCTTAGAATGTTGAATATGTTGAACCGTTTTCGGGGTTAGTGCCACACGAATTTCCTTTGCCGTTGCATCGACCGAGGAGAAAACGGGTCAACGTGGGTCTGGAGCTGGCAGCGTGTCCGACCATATTGGTGATCAACGGCATGTTTTGCTGGAGGTCTGATGGGATTTTCATGGGATTTCACCATGAAAAGTGGTGATTTAATGGGATCTAGTGGGATTTGATAGGATCTAATGTGGGTCAGACAATGCTTTATTTTTACCACCCATGACTAGGAATGGTAATTTTATACCACCTATGGTGAAATTGGGGGATGGTTTATTCTTGCTTTACCCACATTACCAGCATTGCCAACACATTTTTTAGTTGTGGAACGCGTTCCAATCTTCTGGCACCTGATGTGACCCCTTTTGTGCACACTATCTCCCATAGGATCCATAGTGCTGGTATATTATATTAATGCTAACATAAAGGGGGTTTTTGTTGATGGGATCCATGGCACACCATTAATATAGCAGCACCGTTAGGATCCGTCATGGGTTTAACAGGTGCCCTGGAGCTTCAAAGATCCTCCGATCCCAAGATATCGAAGACTTCCTACAGTAAGCGACCCAAGCGTACTACGTGGAAGGTCTCAGTTAAATCGCTGAGGATTCTACAGATTGCATGGAAGACTTTAAAATCAACAGAAGGGGGTTTCCTAAAATTGGGATATCTCCCAACAATTCCCAAAATTAGATGTTGATCATGGGAAAAGCATCTATAAATGTTATAAATGTTATAAATGGATGATGACTGGGGGTAGCCCTATTTTAGGAAACCACCATATATATATATATATCCATACAATCATATATCTATTCTTTAAAAGGGACCGTCTCAGTAAACCCTCGGAACATCACTGGAACCATCATCGACAAATCCGGTCGCGGCCAGTTTTTGGATGAGCCAACCTCTGGTCTGGACACGGGGAGCAGTGGGAGCAGGGCATGGGGGAATCCCAATGGAACCTTGACGGATCCAACCGGTGCTGGTAGTATATATATATATATGGTAAATGAGATTCCATGGGAGGGAGGTTTGATTAACCATCAACAATCACAACATATTATATCCCATAGGATCCATGTATGGTATATATGCTAACATTGATTGGAGGTATATTGATGGGATCCATGTTACTAACATGACTGGGGATTTTTGTTGATGGGATCCATGTTAATTACCATTAATTTAGCAGCACCGTTAGGATCCGTCATGGGATTTGTTGAAGCATTTTCCATCCAAAGCTGGCTGCATTTCTAGGTGATTTGCCACGCTGCCACGCTGCCACGCTGGTGTTTCCCGGAGGGTAAATCTCATGCCGGATGCCCCTTTATGGGTTCTTTAGTTTCCATTAACATCAATCATCTTGAAGCCCTGTATACTTTATTAGTTATTTTTGTGGTTATAAATGAGCTAAGCAGCTAATAATTAATGTTTATCTTCAGAGACTCATAGGTAAAGGGCCATCAATCTAGCGATGGGCGAGGACTCGACTGCATCGTTGGTGCTAGTGCAGCAGCTGAAACGAATGCTACTTGGAGGGAACGAGCCGGGGAAGTGACTTGATTCTGTAGGATTTAACATGATTTAACCATATATTGAACTAACACACACCTGGAATTAATATGAAATTATATGATATTGTGCGATTTTTAATAAAACAATAGATTCTAAAGGGATTGGAACCAACTGAAGCTGAATTTGACCCATCATTTTATTGCAATGGGATGTAAACGAGCCAGAATGGGATTTGCCATAGTGAGGTATGTAAACCTTGGTGAAGGCTGCGAAAAACAGCGATCAGCAATGCGGATTAAGCAGCAAGAATTCGGGTAAACCTCGTTTTGATTGGCATAAATGCGGGTATGAATATTTGGGTATGGGTCAAATACCTATAGATACATTACTATAGTGGGTTATTCACATCCATTTTAACCCAGCTATGACTTGGGGTTCACGGCACGGTACCAGGGTTTTGACCCATCCCCCATTTGGCGATCTTATGGGGATCCGGTTCCGACGGAGTTACCATCCGCTGGCATGCCATGGCTAGTTCAGGGATTTCTTAGCGGCCAGCCATATGGCTGTGGATCAATACCTACAAATAGAAGTTTTAGGGAGATGAACATCCATTTACAAGTTTTTGTTGATGTTCACCAGGGTACATGGTTTTGACACATTCCCATATTTGAGGACACCAAAGGGAATTCCATATTAATCGCCATTAGTCATCAATAATCATCATTAGTCATCTTTGATTATCATCAATAGACCATTAAGAACCATTACATAACCATATCATTAGAACCAGTAATTACCATTAATGTTGGTTGATTGGTTGGTCATTCTCGCTGAGATCCAAGTTGATCCAAGCGTCGTTCCTACCTGTGTCCTGTCGCTGGGGCTGCTGATGTGAAGAGAATGTACTGTGACAAAGCCAAGAAATCCGAATAGACCCAGGTTTATATTCTATAGATATATGATGACATATATAATTATATATATACACACAAATTATGGTCTATTTTGAATTTTGAACATACAAATCATATCAACATAGTAAAATCAGGATTTCTTCAGGTACCAAGTACGGTTTACGGATGTTTTCTATTGATTTCTATATCAACCCTCTGCCCTTTTGCACTAAAGATGTGGGCCTAGGGCCAAGTTGGGCATGACGATCATCATGATCATCCACCAGCCGTGGAGTTCTCAGACTTCAGCTGTTTGCAGAGTTGGGGTCTAAAAAAGATTGGAACCTCATTGAATCTATAGGGATCTATGGTAATATGATTGGGATTTTTAACTATCGAAATATATATATATATAGATGAAATGGTTGTGTTTTGTTTTCTCGACATCAGATTTTATGACGGTTTTCTCTGTTCAAATGCCGAGATTGGATCTATTTTGCAAGTGTTTTTCTGCTCGTTCTTCTGTTTTTGATTGCAGTGTCAGATCTTGGCAGACTGGCCCACTGTGTGTTGAGGCGCTATTCGTTGTTTACTCTCATCGATGACGTGTGCTTGTGCCATGCTCAACGATTTGCACGAAACCTTAACCAAGGGGTCAATTGTCGGCCGTGATTGGACAATATTAGACAATCATATGGACACTAAATACTGTACATATTGGACTCATTTAACTCAGAACTTTTTGCCAGGCTGGGTACTGGTGGAAAGCTGGCTTACATTGGGCAGGGCGCTGAGTGGCGAGGAAAACAAAGCGGAATGTGTAGCCTCTAGTAATCAAACATAGTGATTGAACATCCCATATAGATGATTATCCATGATTAATATCCCATTGTTTTATCCATTATTATCCATGATTATCCCATTGTTTTAATGGGAGACTCATCTATTTATACATGTTTGCTATGAGGCTGCGGATTTCCAAGTGCCATGTTTGATTACCACAGGGTAGAGATCAAACAAAAAAGGGGATGAGGAGAAATCAGAGAAATCCTCTCATCGCCCTTGACAATGTGCTCCATGTGCTCCATGGTGCTGGAATATTTACCATTATTTACCTACCAAACTGGGCCATTTGAAGGGTTTTTATGTAGGTAAATATTCCAGCACCATGGTTCGCATCTGGGATTGTATAGTTTTTTGTCACATTTGAAAGATCAGATCTCTTGATGATCACCTGGATCCCTCATGGTTTCTATCCAACTGTGGGATACGTATCCCTGAAAACCAGGCCCACACTCAATGCCAAGCCGTACTTCGAGAAGTTAGGTCGGGCGCCATTTTTTCTGGGAAATCTCGAGTGATCAAGATTCTTGTTGCATGGCTTGAAGCCTTTAATTGCTTCTATCATCTCTAGTTGTGTGCTGACATACTAGAAAGTGGATGTTCTAAAGGGTGCAACCGGCCGTGCCATTTTGGGTTATCTTTTTTTTTTCCCACACTCTTCAGGCCTATGGGAGGTTCCCGTAGGTGCATCCATGACCAGTTCGGGAATTCTTCTGGATCACATCACATCAACAGATCTCGGAGGTCGGCAGGTCTCGTCACTTGATTTTGGCGCCTCCAATAGCAGGTTTGGAGATGCCTCCCAACGAGAATCCGGCAGATTGGATGTGGGGCCCCCCATTGGCGATGAAAAGGTCCGGTTTTAGTCGTGGTTTTCATGGGATACCCTTAAAATGGCCAAAAAAAACCATGTGACCAAACGGGAAGATGATCAGATGATCAACCATAATTTTGTTTTAGGGTTACAGTATCCTGTATCATCTGTATCCAGACAGTCTGCCACGACACTCTGTTGTGTTCCACAAGTCGTAGCTCAGTTGAACATCAAGAATTTTCTGATCTGATTTTTCCAGGCAACTTGTTGTCCATCCTTTCCTACAAAAGACTGGAAATGTTCTACTTTCGGCGTCCAAGCGTCCAAGGATGGATGTTCTTTGTGGTGAAGTCGATCCACAATATTCAAGGCCTTGCAGTTCAGTTGCGGATGATGCAGATGAGTTGTATCCTGTGGTAATCAGATGTGGCTGGATGGAAAATCCCCTATTTCTATGGAGGTTTATAGCTGGGCCATTACAGTAATCTAATGTAACCTAACATGGGTCATTAAATGTCCCCATTGAACATCACCCAACCATTTGGTATATGGTCTATAATGGCTACTATGAGGTGATGTCCAATATTCCCAAAATGGGACGGTTACCAACCCCTGTATACATGTTGGATTTTCAATTGCCATGTTTGATTAGCCTATGGGTTGGACATAGCCTCCATGCCTCCGCCCACGAGCAGTCGGCGTTTTGTTGGGTTTGATGGGAGCTTTCCTGGCTAGAAATTTCAGCGGATGGAGGCCATGCCACAAGGTATGGCTTAAAACCTATGGGCCCAATATTTTGGTGGATGAACATCCATTTATCAGATGTTTTAGGAGTTCACGAGCGAAAAAAAGACAAGACATGTTTTGACTTTTGATATGTTTTGACCTGGGCCATACCTATTGCATCCTATTGCAATCATGTTGATCAACTGGTGTTTGAGCTTTTTGGGATGTCTCAGCCACGATCAGATCCCGCCATTTGCAAGCATTTTTTGAAAGGACAAGGTACAACGGTGGCCATCCAATAGCATCCAAGATACCCTCTGGTAATTTGTTACATAGCTAATGAACATATTCCATTAATAGCATGGTGATTTTCCAGTTCGCAAACTGTAAACGTTTAGCAGAGGGTAATGTCCATTGATTTTTGATATTTGTTGATCATGTTTGTTGATCATGGCATCACTATGCATCACATGTCTGCAACAGGCTTTTTTCTTAGTATATCTAGGGGGAATCATCCCTGTTAGTCCTTGAAAACTCAGCTTAAGGACGACAAATGCAGAATCATCGGCAATTCCTGGCAGCCAGGATACCCAAGACTGACCTTCCAGCAGCTCTTTTCAAGCGGTCCGAAGCTCGGCTGTGGCTGGAATATCAATGCCAATATCCACTTACCCATAGGATCCATGGTGCTGGTATATATGGTAACATGGATCCCATCAATATACCCCCAATGTTAGCATATATACCATACATGGAGCATCTGGGACTTATAGTTGATTTTCCCAGCTATAAATCTCCATCAGATAGATTTTTGTGGAGGATTCCCCAGCTGTGTCGGATGACACGGGAGTGTATCTCGTATATCCCTTCACTATGACTATTGTTTTTTAAATCCTGCATTTCACCGATAAATTCAGATAAACCAGTAATCACCATATGGAGGTTTCCCAAAATAGGGGTACCACCACATCATCAATTTTATATAATCGAATTTGTCACTAGAAAGCATCCATTTTGGGTACCCACATTTTGGGAAACCCCTATATATATATATAACTATATAACCATAAAAAAAATTGGTTTAAAGGGCTTTATAACTGGAGATTTAGAATAAGTTTGATATTTTCGACAGATTGACATCCTGCAATCGTATGAAACCCCCATATGGATCCATATGGTATGAATCCTCCAAGACAGCACAGGTGGAAGGAGAATCCCAATCCAGGGCGACATTCGAGTCAGAACTTAGGCAGCCGTACCTTGGTTTTTCTATGCGTGGAGTTCATTTTTTGCAGGGTGCCAGGTACTATGGTTGATGGTAATTGAATGTAATTGATGGTTGATTGTTAATGATTGATGATAATTAATGGCAACTAATGGTGATTAATGGTTAATGAAAATTAATAGTTACCTGGCAAATGGATGTTGATTAAATGGCTCTTACTGATGACCAATGGTGATGATTGGTGACTAATGGTAATGGAATTACCTTTTTGTGTTCCTCAAACATGGCTGGACTTTCAAGCTGAATGGAGGTGTTACCCTCTGGTTATGACTAACAGTTTGCCATGGAAAATCACCATTTTTCATAGGTAAACCATCTATTTCTATGGACCATCGAAATCCCATGGCGATGTCAGTCATAACCAGGTTGGGTAATTGCAGGAACATCATCGGCGACTTAACCGGTGGACTTTCCGGCAAGCCATGGTTGATTACTGCTACGACTTCGATCGCAATAAACATCTGGGCCAAAAAACTGGCGGTTTTTTGGATTTCCACCACCAGAGTTGATCAATATTTATCAACTGCCAGAACTACCAGAACTGCCTCAGTTTGATTCTCCGGATCCGGATCCCCGGAGGAGATCTGGTAGAGCCCAAAGTTTCTCAGCTTGAGCTGGCGCCGGTTCAACATGGTTCAACTGTTGGCTGTTTGAAGTGGGATGATAACTTGAATCGAAGTGCCATAGCATCATCCCAATGTTGACATGTTGAATGAAAATCCAAGGTGGCTTGGGGTTCCTCATTTTATGAAGCCTCCCGAAATATTGTTTCGGCTTACTGCTTTAAGGTTCAAAGTATTTCAAAGTCACTTTTGAAAACACAAAAAGACAGTTCTTTGGCCCTGGTTTCCCCAACATCTTCCCGGGAGGACAGCCAAAAATCGCTAGGCAGAAGGGCTCCCTCCAACCTGGAAGCCGATGTGCAATACATCAAGCAGCATATCAAGGCCGCGGAAGCAGTTTGGACTTGATGAGTTGGGAAACACGGCAGTGGCTTACCGGTACCACAGATTTAAGTCTATTTAGGATCAACTATCCAACAATTGGAATACGCAATTTTGAACCATACCCATTTCAACAGTGGTATGTTATGCCAAAATCTGGTAAACTTATATAATGAAAATTATAATTCATACTTGTCACTTGTCACTATGCTTCTTGGGAGTGACATACAATGGCCAGGTATGTCTCACATGCGGCTACCGGAAAATCAAATGTGGCGAGCTATGAAATTATCATAATTTTGCGAGTCCATTGGTATTTTAAGCATTTTAAGCGAATCCATTGGTACCTTATTTTTTCAGCCGTGTAACATGGTGGGAAATTAGAGTTATAACGTAGATGACCCGAGGGTAGTTGTGCCACTTTCCGCTCCGAATGGTTTCTTTCGAAAGCCAATTTTCCACTTAAAGTAGCCCCAGTCGGGTATAGATTCCCATTTTTTTGAGCACCAATTTATAGCTCAGTATAGCTCATGTCATTTCAGACCTGGGGATAAAAACAACACCTTTTCAAGAAAGAAACCCTTTTTTTCTATACTTGGCGATGAACATCCAGTTAGAATATATATATATGTATATAATTATATATATACGTACATACATATATATATATATAATATACACGTATATATATATATATGTTATATTATATATTATGTATATATACATAATATAATATACATATAATTATCTATATATGTTATATTACATTATATATATATATTGTATATAAAACAGCTCTTCAACTTGAGACTTTCACAGAAGGCATCCTGGGTTTTGTGCCAGGATGCGTGGTCAGAGGCGGTGCGCTGTGAAACCGTGGCGCTGGAGAAGGAACATTTTGCGAAGGCCGGGATGGGAGTTCGGCTCGAGATCTTAGATGGTTACCCTTTGGCAAACTAACAGTTTGCTATGGAAAATCACAATTTTTAATAAGTAAAACTATAAATCAGCCGTCCAGATCTTTGTTGATCTGGTTGGTGGTGACTGGAACCATGGAATTTTACCCTCTGGTAATTCAACGTAGCTATTGAAAATGGCCATTTAAAGTGGATTTTTCCCATTAAACATGGTGATTTTCCATAGTTATGTTAGTTTACCAGAGGGTATGTCTTTCCATTCAGTTGGGAATGTCATCATCCCAACTGACGTTCATATTTTTCAGAGGGATTGAAACCGCCAACCAGTGATAGTTGATAGGCAAAAAATGAACTGATTTATTCTATTTGTTGTGATCGACCTACTCTTTTGGAGATATCTTCCAGACCGGCATCGTGGCAATGTACTTGGTGGTTTCATCAGGAGGTTGAAACCACCAACCAGTTACTGTATATGATCATCCATGAAGCTGTTGCCAAATCACTCAAGTGGATTGTTGATGATCGTATTTGGGCATCATGGGGATTACTATCATACTATCATCATGTTTTGGGGGGGTTGATACCGACTTGCGACAAAAACGCGCATCATTTCACCCACCGAAGAATGGAGAAACTCACCATTTCCCAATGTTGAACCTCAGCCGGTGACCGGGCCGGTGGGCCTTGAAGATTGGTTTCCACCCATGGCTTTCCCAGTGGAAGCAAACCGGAGGGCTCAGCTTCACTAGGGGGGTAGTTACATAGTATATACTAGAAGCACATGTGATTTAACGTTATACATACGTACTAATGGTTTTATATAGTTTTCGTCTTGTCTGGGATAATTACTTTATATTGTACTATTCTCATGATAACGTTCATAGATCAAAATTCAGATACACTGTGTTTCTGTTCATAGTACTGTGGATTTTTCAGAAATCCTGCAGCACCTTGCAGGGTTGAAGCCCTATAGCCTATAACATCTATAACTATAAATTTATATTAACCATAAATGGCATGTTTACCACTATTCTGGTAATAGTTATGCTACAATAACCATAGATGGCTATAGTAAGCCTATAACTATAGATTCTGGTAATAGCCTATAGAACAATAATGGCATGTTTACCACTTCTCATGGCTGGTGCAGGTTTTGAAGGCCTGCACAGGGTTGCTGCCTCAGTGGGTCCACTGTGAAGGCAGAATTTGGGGAAAGTGCTGGAAGAAAATGACCCAACAAACATGTGTATTACCCAAGGAACATGTGGATTTAGGATCACATAACCATCAAATAGTGGGGCACATAATGACTATTAATGACTAACATGTGGATTTTGTATGGCTCTCTGGTAATCTAACAGTTTGCGAACTGGACAATCACCATTCAAAATAGGTAAATCAACTATCAGTGGCAATTTTTAATAGCTATGTGAAATTACTGGAGGGCAAAACATATTATATGAGCTGTGGTCAATACTCATGGTTAATAACCATTAATAGGGGCTAGTCATCCAATGGTTCATAGGGATTTATAATAACCATTATAAGGATCCTTATTATGGATGGGATGACCATCAACCATATAGTGAGTATTGACCATGGCTCATATAACTGCTTGGTGGTTTCAAACATTTTTATTTTCCATTTCATATATGGTTTGTCATCCTTCCCATTGACGAACTCATATTTTTCAAGATGGTTATTGCACCCCCAACCAGCTAAGTAGCTAAGTATGATAATCAATGGGATTAAACCATATTAAAGCATACTGACCATATGTAGGGTAGGTTGAAATCACCAACCAGATAAAGATACCCTCTGGTCAACGTTTACATAACGAACTGGAAAGATCCACCATTTTATAGCTGGGTAAATCCACTATTTCTATGGCCATGGCTTCAATAGCAAACTGTTAGTTTACCAGAGGGTATAGACAACCAGACAACCAGTCACTGCTCACAACATGGGTGATTTTGGTACTATTGAAAATGGCCATAGAAATACCCTCTGGTAAATAAACATAGACCCTGAAAATCACCAATTTTTAATGGAACCTAGTCTTCCAACCCCTATTTGCCAGGGTCTATGTTAATTTACCAGATGGTAACATATAGAAAATAGTACATAGTTGTACTCCCAGATTTAGTTCGATGATCGCGGCAGATTCCGATGGTTAAAGCTAGACCACCAACAGCTGCTGTCCAGTTCCTCACAACACGTCAACAAAATAGGTGATTGTATATTTTGGTAACCATTAATGGTTAATGATGGTTAATAATGGTTAATAAATGATTGTTAATGATGGTTACTGATAGTTAATGATGATTAATGTGGGTAAAACAATGCCATGTTTACCACCCATGACTGGGAATGGTAACCATAGCACCTATATATTTATGGTGATGACTGGGGGATGGTAAACATGGCATTGCTTTACCAACATTAGTGATGCTGCTCTGGGTACAGCGAACATATCTACCCCCAGAAACATGGCTTTGTCTCAAACTGGTGGATACCGCAATTTTAATGGCCATTTGAATTGTGAACACCATCCTTTTTAACCAATGGATATAGGGGGATAACTCCGATTTCAGACCAATAAACTATAATTTTTGTTGGTTAAATAGTTAAAATCCCATTGGATCTCATTGGATCCCATGAAATCCCATGAGCTCCCCCAAGGATCACTCCATCTGACCAAGTGACCGAGACGATCATGCAGTCTACTGGCCTCAGGGGGGCCCCAGGGGGGCCCCAGGGGGGCCCCAGGGGGGCCCAAAAAGGGGCCTGGAAGTGGAAGAATTCAGAACATCCAGTCGTCATGGACTATGACTTAAGTATTGACACCCATGGCCATGGTGACTAGGGGATTTTTACATATTTTAAGAAACCACCAACTATCTATATTGCTCAGGGTATTAATATGTATTAATATTGGAATTAAGTAAGGGTCATACCTTGACGCTAATATTGTAATATTACAAATATCGCTAACATGTATATAACTGTATATAACAATGGTGATTAATGGTGATGCTTTATAATAATGGTGATTAATGGTGACTCATAGTGATTTATGCCTCATCTATCAATGGGATCATGTTTGATCGTTCAACGGTACCAATCAGTGATGCGGCCGATCCTCCAAGTAGCCATGAAAGGGTCATTCTGCTTGGTGATTCATAGAGAGATAGATAGATATAGATAGATAATGATAGATAATGATAGGTAATGACAGATAATGACAGATAATGATAGATAATGATAGATAATGATAGCTACTGATAGCTACTGATAGATAATGATAGATAATGATAGATAATGATAGATAATGATAGATAGATAGATATATAGATAGATAGATAGATAGATAGATAGATAGATAGATAGATAGATAGATAGATAGATAGATAGATACGATTAGATTAGATTAGATTAGATTAGATTAGATAAGATAGGATAAGATAAGATAAGCTAAGATAAGATTAGATTAGATTAGACTAGATTAGATTAGATTAGAATAGATAGATAGATCCTTGTATGTATATTCTCCATCCAATCCCATCATATCCTCATCCCCAAACGAACCCAACCTGTTCCCCATTCTGAGGCGGGTGAAGCAGATTGATCACGGACGCCAAAGCGTGGATTATTTCCATTTTTCGTCGAACGCGCCTCAACTTGGAACGCGGAACGGTGGAGCGGAACGGGAGCTGTGATGCCTTCCCAAGTCTTGTGGAGATTTGTTCGAAAAATATGCAGAAATCCTTGGTCTGTCTAAATTTTGGGTAAGGGATGAGGACGAGGACTCCAACTGGTCGCAGTTGGCAACTACAGTACCACAGGGGTTGGTAAATGTCCCATTTTGGGTATATTGGACATCACCTTATAGTAGCCATTATAGACCATATACCATTCATGGTTGGGTGATGTTCAATGGGGACATTTAATGACCCATGAAGTCGCTGACTAGATGTGGAAGTTGATATCTTTCATAGTCGATCATAGTCGACAGAGCTGTGTTGCCGCTGGTTTCCTCAGAGAAAGGACGGCTCATCCTGTGGTTCTCCAAGCTAGGCAGAACGTCCACCAAAGGTTGGACCACCAATCTTTGTCCAATCTGCGGCTTTGTCCAAAAATAGAATACCCATGGATAGCCAGGGGATAACATGCTTCATTCATTCTCATTTTCCCCATGATTTTCCAATGGATAAATCCCTGATTTTTGGACACCGAATGGCAAGAGCCGCTGTCGTCGAACGACACGTCCGACAGCTGCGTGAGGGCAATTACGGAGAGGAGGAACCCATGACCATCACCCAGTTGCGACCTGAGATTCTTCATGGCTTTCGGGGGTACCCCTGGGGTACCCCTATTTATGGATGGTTTATTTAAGGGGAAATACGAAAAGAAATTCGGAAACCTCCATGAAACCATGGAGCAAATTGACAGATCACCCGTCTGTACATTGCGGTATAATCGTTCACAATGTTCACATGCCATGAAATTCATGGCTATGATTTGAATGAGACAATATCTACCCTCTGGTAAACTAACGTAACTATGGAGAATCACCATTTTTAATGGGTAAATCAACTATAATTAAATGGCCATTTTCAATAGCTATGTTAGTTTACCAGAGGGTATCTACTTTCATGGGTTATTTTCCATGGCTGTATGTTCAACATTGTTCAAGTGATAGGGGGTACACTTTTTGTTCTGTGGAGTAAAGTGGTTGGCGTGAGTGCCAACTTCTACCGTATATCCAGTTTTTATATAATGCATTTGTTGGGGCGGTATCTTGAGATTATCTGGAAGAATAAGTTAATAACCATGACATCTAACAACATGATGATAATTCAATAATCAGGTAAATGAACCATGTTTAGGGCCTACCTACACAGCCGTGGGACGTTCTGATCCAGCCTGTGAGTCCTGCCATTAGGTTGAGAATGCCACCACCACTAACTATTAACCATGATTAACCATGATTAACCATGATTAACCATTGTTAACCATTATTAACCATTATTAACCATTATTAACCATTATTAACCATTATTAACCATTATGACAAAAAAAGCTTGGGACAGGTTCAAATAGCCAACAGTTGGACTCTTCAGATCTGTTCGCTCACAACACGTCGACTTGACTCCGGTCTGTTGAGAGGCGCTCCTTTACTCGCTACATGATCGCCTTTAGAGGAATCAACATCAATGTCTCTTGGCGAAGTTCAGGGCAAGTTATGCCAAGTTCCGACATCAGATGTAATGTATGCGGGGATTCTATACATATAATGTAATGTATGTAAATATGCAATATGAACCATATATATAAATATATATATATACACATGTGATATGTTTTTTCATCCCATTCAAGATAGTCGGATGACTATTTCCTCATACTGAGTCCACTGGAACATGGACACTGAAGGCATATGCAGGCATTGCCAGCAATCAAACATGAGGGGAACAGTTCCCATCTTCATATGTGTAACACCACTCCAATAGCACTGGTTGGTGGTTTGGAACATTTTTCAATTTTCCATTCAGTTGGGAATGTCATCATCCCAACTGACGAAATCCATCATTTTTCGGGGTAGGTATACCACCAACCAGTTAAGTAACATTAAGTAACTAAGTATGATAATCACTGGGATTAAACCATACTAACATATACTAACCATATATAGGGTAGGTTGAAATCACCAACCAGCGTCGCGACACGGATAGAGATGCGAACGGAGCCTCAGGACTATTTCTCATCGCCCGCGTCGCCGCGACGAAATGGTGTGCAAGGCGAAGCTTGAAGATCTCTTGAGAATCATACTAGGTGTATCTATATGATTTGCATGTATGTATATATGTATATATATATACATATATATGTATGTACATAGTGTATTAATCATATGTATATTTATATGTATATGTATGTGTATGTATATGTATATGTATATGTATATGTATATGTATATGTATATTTATATGTATATGTATATGTATATGTATATGTATATGTATATGTATATATAGAATTATATATATATACATATGATGCGTGTGTGTGCGTGTGTTGATGTTGGGTTGGATTCTTCCTGGCTTGCCATCCAATCGGTCACGTGTCACGCCTTTTTCAGCGGCTCCCGGCCTCGGTCGCTTCGGTCGCTCAGATCCGCGCCAGGAACTGTGGAAGAATCCAGCAGCGCAGAGAGTGAGGAAGATGATAGTCAAGATGATGATGCCGAGGCACCAGGGTTTGAAACCGGTGCATGGATTTTTGGATGTGAAATTTCTAATCGAGGTTGCCATGTTGTAGGGCAGGGCCAGGACACCTTCAAAAAGTGTGTTGGTGTTTGTTTTCGCGAGTTTGTTGTTATTTATTATATATATATATTATAGATATACAGCTTGTTGATGTCCCTTTTTTGTGATGATCTGTGATGATACCGGGTACATCTCACGTTTTGTTGGTATATTTTGTTTCGTTGAACCTGCACGAAACCACTTTGTTTCAGAGGATATATCCCAAATGATGGGGTTCATAGCCATGGTTACCATTTCTTTCACCCCAACTGCACCCAAAAAAATCCATACCTTTGTTGGTACCCTCTGGTAATTTAACATAACTATTGGGAATCACCATTTTTTAATGGGAAAACTCACTATAAATGGCCATTTTCAATAGTTACGTTAGTTTACCAGAGGGTAAATCTTAAGTTGAATATCCCCACTTTTTGTTTTACCAACAAAAAAAAAGTTCTGTTGCAGAGACTTGCCAGATCTAAGATCAGCCATGGTTTTTTAAAGGCTTATTTTCCAACTGATGTCCTGTTGAGCCGCATAGAAAGCTGAGCTTCGTGGGATCGAAGCAGCCTCGGCCGTTCCAAACCAGGCCTCAAGCCATGATGATGAGCTCGCAGCACAGGCCATGTTTACCCGAGGAGGCACAAGGAGCCTGACAGGCGCGGCAGCAGATGGGATGGTCTGAACATTTCCCAAAGATGTTTAGCGTTGGGGATTTCCCATAGGAAAATGGTGGTTTAATGGGATTTAATGGGATTTAATGGGCATCAAACCAGAAAGAATACCCGGCCTGGTCAACGTTTACAAAAAACGAACTGGAAAGATCCACCATTTTATAGCTGGGTAGTCATCAACTATTTTTATGACCATTTTCAATAGCTTTTTGCTTGTTTACCAGGCCGGGTATGAGTCATGACGCCTTCCCCGAAACTTGGATCGCTGGCTCGATTTCACCAGCACAGCTTAGACATACTGAGACCCTTCGTTGTAGCCATGGAAATTGGTAAACGACCCAAAATAATGGGTCAATCGGAGTCAATCACTCCATTTTGCTAGGTACTTGAGACACTTGAGAGTCTAGGTAGAAACTATCCATGCTTGTGCTTCAGGTCACTGAAAAAACCATCACAGAGTCAGATGCAGGCATAAATCTTCCCTGAAACCAACTGTAGATTCACGTATAGCAACCCTAACAAGATAGACAAGTGTCTCAGGATGGCACAAATGATTACTTATCTAATTTGGGGTTGCTATAGGTCATTTTCTTCAGGAAACAGCCAGTTTTCCCATATATATATACATATTATTATATATATATATATTACTATATATATATATACTCAAGAAACCCAGGGCGCACAACCCTACTTTTGTACCAAAAATGCCTCAGATGTAACATGTTGTTTGCCTATCTTCACAGGCTCCCCCATTCACCACTTGGTGAATCCACGGGGCCATCAAAAGAAAGAATTTGCACGAATTGTGCACGCTAAAGTTGGCACAAAATTGTGCTTTAAGGCTCAAGGCATTTCCTAGGGGGTCCGGTCATTGTAGATCTTTGACAATACCGTTGACGACAACCCCAAACCCTTAAATCTATGCTGAAAGTCGTTCCAAGGGTTTTTTGGCTTGGCCCCTTGAAAACCGGCACTGCCTACGCTCCTACGATCGAGAGCCCCAATACCGCTCTCTGAAGGACCTACAGTGTCAGCTACAGCAGCAGGATTTCCCGCTGCACTCGCAGAGCTAATGCCCGATTGTGGCCTTCTCTTCAAAGTTGCCACGCCATCACTGCCACCGCTGCCAGAGCCCGAGCTTCGCATCGGATTCATTGATGTAGCGCCATCCGCAGCAGCTGCAGAACTCGACGATGTGGTCCATCTTTTCGAAGATCCGTCTCCTTTTCCAAAGGAGCCCCTGTTTCTGGATGAAGAGCCCGATCGTGGAGACGTATTCACCCTCATAGATGCGTCACCACAGCGCATAGAGCCCGACTGTGACCTCGATCTCAAGCTCGTGGAAGCACCTTCATCACCAAACGCTAAGCCCGACCGTGAAGACATAGTCAGCATCGCCTCATCTTCGCTCATAGAGCCCGAGTGTGATGTCATACTCAACCTCGCTGAAGTGCCGCCTTCCATGCTCATAGAGCCCGACTGTGAGGTCATACGCTTCCTCGCAGCCACACCATCACCACTGCTCATAGAGCCCGATCGTGAAGTTGATCTCAAACTCATAGATGCGCGTCCATCCACGTCCTCTGGTTCGCTCTCATCATGTTGTTGATTCTTCTTTCTTGTTGAGCACTGTCTCATCTTCCTCAAACAGCATCGCGAAGCTTGAAAAAGAAGCTGGCCAGCGTAGATCACTCCCAAAGCCACCAGCAGAATGCCAGCTGTCCAAACTCGGTCAAAGACCTCCTCATTCTCCTCACCATGAGCTTCTGCTGTAGACAGCAGTACGCTGCCCACCATCATCGCCCGCATGGCAGCCCCATGGTGTTCACCACCAGCAGCCGGTCTTTCTTCGCGAGCAGGTCGGTGCTCCCTTCTCGTCCTTCTCAAACCAAGGTCATCCACAAACTGCGTAAAGGCTTGACCTTGAAGAGGTTTTGTGCAACCATCCGCAACGAGCTCCTTGCCCTTGAGGTGCAGAAGTTTCCATCCTCCACCAATTCTGCCCTTTGACTCATCCAAGGCCTCTTTCAGCACACTGGCGCGGATTCTGAGGTGACGTGTCCGCCACGATGCTGTGGTGACACCGTGGGCCAGGTTGATGGCCGCAGCATTGTCACCATAGATGACCTTCTCAAAGTCCCATTGTTGCCAGATCGAAGCTAAAAGGGCTTCTGTCGCTCTTCCCACCACCAAAGACTCGCAGTATGCAATGAGCTCCGCTTCTGCAGTTGAGTGCGCCACAAATGGTTGAACTCCACACTGCCATGCTATGGGAACCCCCGCATAGTACACCACCAAGCCTTGGATGCTCTTGTGGTCAGCGCCCGCAGCGTATGAGATGTCAGAAAAAACCTCTAACATCTTTTGATGCCGTCTGGCCTTCAGCTGGTCTCGGCGGCCCCAATCACCTCCAGGAATCGTTTGTGGATAGTGCATTCCACCAGGATTTCCATGAAGATACTTGAGCAGAACATACCCAATCTCCACCGCCTTCTTGGGGTTCTTTGTTGTCAGCCTGCTCATGGCCGAGACTCCAAAAACCAAGTCTGGCCTTGTCCTCGTCGACAGCCATAGAAGTGCTCCAGTGAGCATCTGGGCAGTGCGCACATCATTTGGGTCAATCTCCCCCGTGAAGTGCTCCTCATCCTCCGTGACCTTGAAAGCAGGGTATTGTAGAGATTCTTCAATGCCCCATCTTGTCAGAAGTTCTTGTTCATACATGCTTTGGGACACGTAGAAACCATCTCCAGCCGCGCCCATGCTGACCTCAAAGCCACAGTAGCGCAGAGGATTATCATTCCACCTCCGATAGCGTCCACTTGCTCTGGATCGCCTCCATAGCCAGCTTCACTGTCTTTGGTTCGCCAGCCACCAAGATGTCGTCGACGTAAACTGACATCAAACCTGCCCAGTTTTCAGCGCCAGTCTCCTGATTGACCTCCACCAAGCGCCACAGATTTTCATCTTTGGAGTGGACAAAGCGCCCTTCAAAAACTACACCTCCAATGTCCCGATGCCAGCGCAACGTGGGCAACACCTCGTCTCGATGGATGCCCCAGTCTCTTGGCGAGGACACCAGCCCATAAAGGGCTTTTTCAATGACCCATACGTCCTCCGCATCAGCCAATCCAAGGTGCTTGAAAATGGTTGGAACCTCCATGGCGGTGATCTTTGTGGTATCGCGTTTTGGAGCGTTCAAAAACGCTACCCTGATGTCACTGCCAGCAAGACACCATCCCCGCAGCGCCGCGGTTCTGATCAAGGCCCTGACTTGGCAGCCATCAGCACCGCCTGCATATCGATCTTCAGTGCCAACATCTTGATAGTTTCCACATACAACGGCACGAGATCTGTACGCACCTGTGTTGGCTTTGCGGGTGTGGACCATTTTGGCCGGGAGCAATTCAATGGGGAGCTGTCTTTCTTGAGCAAGTTGTCGGAGCTGCGATTTCTTCATTTGTTTCACAGCCTGCTTTTGGTTCACCAACTGCTCGTATTCCGCTCTCACTGAGGGCTCCCAGTTTTGGATATCTTCCCAAACCTCCTTGTTGGATATCGTTCTTGTCACCAGGAATTCATTTCCATTTTCCAGAGCTTCCTTTTTTCCTCTATTGATCATGATCAGCTCCTCTTCAACCTCCGCCTTCTGCACCAGCATCTCTTTCAAAACGGGCATGCACCAAGCTTGTTCATCAGCCGTGCCATCAATGTGGACCATCTCATCCATCACCAACATGTGCAAGTTGTGTTGCACCTTTTGTAAAAAGTTTTCATATTCCTGTGAGGCTGTCAGGCATGAGCCACCGCACTGACTATTAGGTGCCTCCTCCTCTTCCCCACCTCCAGATCCGTCAAGAGATGAGTCTGGTGATGGCACTGTCTCCAGAGACCAGCTATCATCGCTGTCTCTCTCCCACGATGGCGCATTGACTCGGCCGAGATGTTCAAAAGGGTCATCCTCCCCCTCGATTGGTGCCCGCATCAATCGATGCAACATAGCAGGCTTTGTTTTGCCTCGCGATCGTCTTGCTGGTTGTAGATCCATGCCAGCAGGTCGAGAAGCCTCATCTCTTTCAGGCAGGTAGATGGCGTTGTCAGCCCTGATTGGTCGCGGAGCAGCTCCTTCATGAGCTTGTTGTTCGTCATGTTGTCCAAGAACTGCCGCCTCCGTCGCCTCAAAATCAGGGGTGATGACATCGGCCGTGAAGAAGTACTTACCCGTGTCAATGGACTGCACAAAGTAGTTTGTTGATGTCAAGGTGCTACAGGCATCTGGTCCCAGCACCAAGACTGGCTGTCTGGTGTCGGCCCACTCTTCATGGTTGTCTTGCCACCACTTCCGAAGAGCATATGCCTGAGTTCCAAACTTCAGCAAGTCCCCGACAGGGTAGTCACAGCCACGCAGTTGAGCTCGTAGGCGACGTTCTCCAACATGCCGTGCCACTAACGGCCATAGGTTGATGTTGAACCTGCCAGCAGAGATCACAGTGCGAATTGCTCGCTTGGTTACGCCAAGTTCTGCTTCACAGCGCCCGTTGGCTTTGTAGTCATCCCCTGCGGTTTTTGTGAGGACAATATCTCTGTTTTGCGCCCATCGTCGCAAAGGAGCTGCAAGGAATTCTCTGGCCCTGTCAGAATGCAACCGCATCACTGGAAGACCAAGCTGTCGCAACCGGCTGTAGATCTTGGCAATGGCCGGCAGGACATGCTGGGAGTTGCGACTTTCGATAGTCTCAACAAAGGTGATGTTTTTCACGGTCACGTTCATGGACTCCTCCACAAGCTTCTGCCAGGCCAGCAAGCAGCCATGTGCCATTTTCTCGGCCTTTCGGTCCTCATCTTCACTTTGACCCTCCACTTCCACATTGTCATCCTCTTGCTCCTGCAGTAGATCTTGCCCTTCTTCAGTTCCATCTTCCGCTTCGAGCTCATCCAAACCAGGAAGTGGTTGATCCTGAGGTTCAACACCATCCGGAGAGGCAAGTGGCACCCCATCCCTGGTGATTGGAAAGGTGTAAACACCCACAAGCAGGTATTTGCACTGCTTCTGCTCCTGGTTGATGCCCGGCGTGAACTTGCCACTCAGGTCCACTGAAAGGGTGAACGCTTCCGGATGTTGAACTCTCCGATGTGGGCGTGCCCGAGCCTGTGCTCTGACACATTGTTGACAATCCCTGCGAGAAGGCATGTGGTCGTGGAGGTAGTGCGTTTTCCACGACTCGAGAGCTGCAGAGCCCAGGGTCCTGACCGCTGGTTGTTGTGGTTGATCAGGATGCCGGTCAAGCCACTGAATCCGCTGACTCACGGCCAATGAAATTGCATTTTTCAGTCCAAGGGCCCATTGAGACCACGTTCTTGAAACTTCACATCTTTGATCAACTGTCATGGCCCTAAACTGAGTTCCAGCTTCAGCTTCATTGTTGGGAGCTCCACGCACTCCATCAAGATGCCGAACTTCTTGCACATTCGTGGCCAGACATGTGGGTTTCCTTTTTGGGTGCCCCATCGGATGTTGATCAAAGTGATACTGCACCAAGTTGTACTTCTCCGCCAACGCCTTCCACTCCGCAGTGCGAAAAACTGAGAAGTACCCATGTTGCTGGACATCTTCTTCTGAGCGGTATCGTTTTGGGTCCTCAGGTTGCTCCATGAAAAACTGCGTCGGAGGTTCTGTTTCCTCACGCATCTCCTCAGCGACCATGAGCAAAGACCAAAAACGAAACATCAGGACTGAATCGGCAATCACCAGTTCTGCATCAGCAGGGCTCAAAGTTGGGAGGCCATACGGATGTTCTTCTGTTCTCAGCACCCCAGGGCCATCATCTTGTTGATACCTCAAAGCTGACACCGTCCTGCAAGGTGGACCACCCAAAATTGCCCTGACGCGTCCACTGGCACAAAGTGTGAGCAGGTAGCCAAACACATTCCGATCATGGAGGTTGGCCGGCGTAGAGCATGTGGTGTCTATGCAAAGCACCTCAGTGTTGGCATTGGCGCATCTTTGATCCCAGTAGTTGTGGTCTGGGCCTGAAAACAAGTGGAGGATCACATGCTTGGCTTGACGCAATCGTCGGCGTTTGTGCCGGTTCCATGGCAAGTTGGACTCAAAGTTCTCTGTCTTGACCATTTCCAGATGCGGTGCTATTCGCATCATGACTTCATCAGGAAGATGTGGAAAAAGCTGCCGCAACTTGTAGGTCAAGGCCAGCTCCAGGTCCAAACGCTGTCGATCCACTTGAGTGTCATCAGCCAGCAGAGTTCTCACCATCGCCAGCTTCCGTTGTTGATGCACCTGATCCCATTCAAGCCACTCCAAAATTCTCTGCCCATCTGCAAGAGATACCATAGGGCAGCCTTGAACAACTCGAACTTCAAACTCCCTGCCCTCGTCATCGCGCAACTGACATTGATCACCAGACCACTGCAGTGTGAAATCCAGTGCTGTGAGACCACCCATGGGCACGATTCTGGACGTCGTTTGTGTAGGGTGCCCCAACAACACCTTGGTGCCCTTCTTGAGACGAAAAGCCTCCGTCTCCCCATTGGCCAGTTGCACCACAGTTCTTTCGGCATTGGTCCATTCATGTAGATCATGAGCAGGACGTAGAGCATGTGTGGCACCTGAGTCAATCAGCACCCAATCATTCTCCGCCTGTTCAAGTCCCGCCAGTTGCATGACATTGACCTTGGGCTGAACTCGCAATGACTTCAGCAGTTGTGTTGCTTCATGCAGCAACTCATCAGCCTTGGTTCCTTTGGGGTCTCCTCCAGTTCCACCATCTCCTGAATTGACACCTTCTTCAGAAGGTCCACCAGCACTTTTCACTTCCGCTGTAGATGCTGATGTTGTTGAAATGGATGTAGTGCTCATCTTGTCCGTGTTCTGCAAGACCTTTGCTGCTGCTGCACCGGCTTTTCCGCCTGCAGTTGAAGAGGCTGCCGTTATTGTGGAAGTTGGCACATCATTGCTGCTCCCCCCACGTCCTTGGCCTGTTCCTCCCCCTGAGCCAGCAGGCTCACCGGGTTTTCTCGAGGCAGCTTTCACCTTGCACTCGGACTTCCGATGATCTTTTGCACCACAAATCCAACAGCGAGAGGACTTGTCCGTTACCCCATCCCAAGAGTGTAGCCATTTACATGACTTGCCAGCTTTGCACCCACCATCAGAGATGAAGTAGCGGCATGGCTTATCCGCCATAGGGCTCGACTTGACGTTGCCCTCAGTTGCCGGAGTTCTTGAAGGTGTTTTCGGATCATTTTGCATTTGTTTCAGCTTCAAAGGAGACTGATCCGTTGTCGCAGTTGTAGATGATTGGAACAGTGCCAGTGTTCCGGCCTCTGCAAGAAGGCACTGGCTGAAGGCCCAAAGGCTTTGCTGTGTTGGTTTCTGGTCCAACTGCAACTCCATGCGGCTCTGAGAAAGCCTGAATGCCGCCTGATTGTCCATAGATCCCAGCTTTTGTTGAGGCATGTCCAGGTTCTTCAACAAGAGCACACCATCTGGAAGTGTTGCTTCCACTTCCAACGCACGGCCAAAATGCCGTCTCCAACTTCTCAACGCTGATGCCACTTCTTGGATGTCCTTGCACTTGGGGAACGTCGTCAAGTGAGTCAGCAAAAGTTGTTTTTCACCTGGACCACCTGGCTGGAACCTGACCAACAACTTGAAGAGGATACCGGTCGAAGAAAGGATTCTGTCAGTCACCAAAGCTTGCTGTTCCGTAGATGGGATCGCTTTGAGAAGCATTTGGATTCCACGCTGTTCTGTTCGTTGAAATTGAGAGCTTTGAAGATCCTGTGGAAGTCGTGGTTGTATTTGGATCCTCTGCAACGGCGAGTTGTCTCATAGAAGACCTTGGCTTCTCTCAGCGTTGATTCCCACCACCAGTCCGCTGATGCACTGATGTCCTTCATGATCGGCGTGATCAGGTGAAGCCAATCTCCAAATTGCAATGGAGAGGAGTCCGCAGGCAGATCTGGAAGTTCTCCCTTGGTGTTCATCGATCCACCTGAGTGCTCTGTCCACGGGCCATATGTTCTGCCCGGATATGGTCCATCTCCAAATCCACCTCCCCCCACACCATGCCGTGGAAGGTCTTGAGAGCGTCCATAACCTTTGTCAAACAGACCAACTCCATCAGCGTTCATCGGCACAGCCCGAGCTTGTGCAGGTAGATCTCCATGCATCGCAAAAGCCCGATCGTCGCAACGATGTTCACCATGCACATGCTCAGCCCGACGCAGAAGCTGATCAACACCGCTGCCGCCAAAGCTCACAGGAGCACTAGGCACAGCTGAAACACACTGAGGGTTAACCCCGCTGTCGCCAAAGCTCAAAGGAGCGCTGGGCACAGCTAAAACATGTTGAGGATTGACCCCGCTGTTGCCAAAGCTCACAGGAGCGCTAGGCACAGCTAAAACCTGTTGAGGATTGACCCCGCTGCCGCCAAAGCTCACAGGAGCGCTAGGCACAGCTGAGCCACGCTGAGGATTGACGCCGCTGTCGCCAAAGCTCATAGGAGCACTAGGCACAGCTGAGCCCTGCTGAGGATTAACCCCAGACTCAAATCCTCCATTCCAGTATCCTGACTCCTGAAAAGCTGTGGGAACTGCCACCCTATCCAAAGCCTTTCGAAGAGACTTCACCTCTTGTTCCAACCAAAACTGTTTCGCTTCATTTGCAGAAACCACACCATCACATTGAGGCTTCCATTCGCGGTCCCCATTTCTCACACGTGGCTTTGACTCACATGTGTCGTAAAGACCACTCATGTTTTCCATTTCTACCACATTCTGACCCTTCTCAATCCCTGGGATTGGTGGGATTGGTGGCCAACAAAACTCATCATCAGGTGGTGGCCCATCCGGCACCTTGGTTCCATTCGGAGTGAACCTTTGAGGTTGCCTTTTCCGCTCAGGACTCACCGCTGCTTCACGCACTCGTGCACGAGGTGTTCGGCTACCTTGTGACGTTCCAGCTGTTGAGGCCCATCTGAAGACCCTACAGCACCCAGATCAGACCAAGGAGACGACTCCACACCCGAAGTCTTTTCCAGTTTGTCTCTGAGGGTGGCCAATTCATCCATCAGCCGCGAATTCTGTTCTCTGAGGTAGCTAACTAGCTCTCCCTCAAGTGCCCTTTGAAGTCCTTCTGAATCCCTTTGTGACTCAAGTCTCCCCGTAGGCCCATTCACCGGCCCCATAGTTTTCACCCCAGCATCCTGCTCAGGCAGCTTGCCCTCGGTTCTCCTGCCTTCCAGACCTCGTGTAGATCCAGGCAGCCCATTGTCCATCGTTCCTGCAGACATGCTACCTCGACCCTTCCCAGTTGGTCCATCCGACACCTGGCCAAGTTCATTCGCACCTGAGGCATTGCTAAGGGGTTCCGCTACAAAGCTATCCTCTGGGCTCGGGAGATTTGCCGGTCTTGCTGCATCCAACAAGTATCCATCTTGAACCCGTCGTGAGTGAAAAGGATTCAACTCCATATTCGAGGTTCCCCTAATCGGCACTGATTGGGACCTTTCCATTGCGCTAGGAAAAACGCTGACTTGGGCTCATAACCCTCAAAAACCCAGGGCGCACAACCCTACTTTTGTACCAAAAATGCCTCCAAGTAAGAAGTGATCCATGCCTTCCTAAACAGGTATATGTATATATATATATATTGATAATATGATAATAAATATATATATATATCCTATATATACATATATATATATATTACAACCGTAGAAAAAAATGGATATGGCTTATAACCATTAGTTGACACCGCTTGCGATTCTGGAGATGCACATCCAAGTACCCAGATGGTTGGGATTTTGTTTGGTTGTATCATCACCCATAGCATCCATGTATGCTATATATGGTAACATTTACCATCAATATACCCCAAATGTTAGCATATATACCATACATGGATCCTATGGGTTCATCATGAATCATGATTATCCTTACCATTTTTTTTTCGGAATAGCCTGCAGGCGAGAATTACATAAAATTACAGGATGCCTCCAGATTTGGCATGGTAGTAGAATCCATAGTTTTCTGTGAATGTTCCCTGAAATGAGTCCATTGATTCATATTAATGATTCATATCTAAAAACGATCAATCCATCCTTAAATGATCGATATATATATATATACAAATATAAAACTATGTATATATATTTAATGTAATAGAAAATATAATATATTATAATATTATAATATAATATAATATATATTATAATATAATATAATATGATATAATATGATATGATATGATATGATATGATATGTATATATATATACAAGCCTCACTGAAATCCCAGATGTTTCCACAGTTGATCCAACCGGCCAAGACAGCGGTCTGAGGTCACCAACCGCGAGGCGCGCTTGCGCAAAGAGGAGACCGACTGAGGGCGACGAACCACGACGAACTCGGCAGCGGGGTGTGGAAAACGACCAGCGCCGCCGGGGGTTTGGTCGGGTGAGAAGACCTGGATGGGTTGAGTCGGTTGAGTTTTTGTTGGGGACTAAAAATTGATACATCAATTGATACATCTTTCAAAAGTCTGGACGAAGGGTTTTCTACCTTCTCAATGGTATGTGCCTGTCTCAACCCTTCTCCCTGTATCAAAGGTGCTTTCTTTTTCCCCTCCTCAAAGGTCCTGGTTTCCCAACCGTATTCCCGGAAAATGTTCCCATGTTCGAAGGATTTCTCAAGGCCAAGTGTTTTCCCACAGTGAAGGTTCGCGCTCAAGGCTGCCAAAAAAATAAAAAATAAAATAAAATCCCGGAGACAAACCCATACCCCGGGGAAGAACACTTGCGACCGAACATTGCAAATATGCATAAAACATGCTATGTGTTTTTCTCAATGGTATGTGCCCGTCTTAATTTTTTTAAAATTTTTATTTTTATTTTTTCTCCCCGGAGGTCCCGGAGAGGAACCCTTGGAATTTCTTCCCCCGGAGGTCCCGTAGAGGAACCCTTGAAACCCTTTTGCTCGTTTTTTTCTCTTTGTCGTCTTTCGTCGTCCGTCGTGTTTCAATGGGGATCCTTGAGACAGACACTTGACCTGAGCAAGACCACAAACGAGAAAGTACCTTGGCGCAGACCTTCGAATCTTGAGATGGGTGATTTCCTGTTGTTTTTCTAATTTTATGTCTTTATTGGTGAAACAATTTTTGGGGAATCTGATGGAATCTGGTTTCTTGGGAAAATTTGTTGGGAAAATTTGTTGGTGCCATCACAAGTCCCACTGAATCACTCATAAAAATAGGATAATTATGTATACCCTCTGGTAATGACTAACATAGCTATTGAGAATGGCCATTGAAATAGTGAGTTTTCCCATTAAAAATGATGATTTTCCATAGCTATGTTAAATTACCAGAGGGTACTTATAACATCAACGAATACGATTATATAATACGTTCCTACAAGGTTCAATGGAAATTTCAGGACCCTAAAAATAAAGGTAACTAGCATATTTCAGTCCAAATTGCGTGGGGATATTCTCTGAAATTTGGCCCTAAAGATAGGCCTTCTGTATAGTAGGTACCTCCAATAAATCGGTTACTGAAATGGCCATGAAAAGGTGGAGCCACCATTTATAAGTGGCTTTACCCCCCTGCTATAATATCCTCTATAAACTCACACGTTAACCAAGTAAATTATAAGTCAACTCAACTATCGTTTTGGGGGCCTCAAATTTTAGGTAATCCCGATCAACTGAGGGAGATGGGATTACATCCATTCTATCTTGCAATAAACAGCTTCATGTTTAATTATGATAATGTTTGGATCTACCTATTCGATATTTATATTTACATAGTAACATAGTATCTATATGGGGATGGGTCAAAACCTACAAAATTAATATGGCTGTGGGAAAAAGTCATCCAGCTATACCAGCCATAACTTGGGGGACCGTTTGGGTACCAGGGTTTTGACCGACAATACTATCTATCTAAGCACCTGTAAGCTTATTTCCAACCAGAGATTTTGCCACATGGTGGTTTCCCTGGTGGATGGATTGATAGAAACCATCATTTTTTCGCGGATATATCATGGGACTGGATCAGAGGCATCTGATGGAATCCTGCCAGGAGAACCCATGGCGCCAGCGGGTTTAACCGAATTTGCACGTCCCTGCGCGGCGTGTTTTTGTCAAGGGAATCTGGATTCACTCGTCCCCACAGCTGTTGAGCTCAGCAGTCTGTCTTGAACTCAGCTTGGTTAGTAGACTGTGAGTCACAGCTTGTTACATCTTTAGACAGTTGTTACAGATGATGCCACCAATTCGTGGGTGGTGTTTATGTAGTAGCGGGACATTTGAAAAGCAAGCAAAGGAATCCAGGAATTATTTCGGAAGCAAGTGGATTGAGTATAATTTAAGGATTGAATCCATGGGAATCAGACTAGCATAGGTAATCATCATGTTCACCATTCCACATCTTGATTTCCAGACTGTTGTTGAATTGCCGTTTGGTGCAGATACTGAGGTAGCCATGCCGACGCCCGCAGACAAGAGAAAGATTGTGAAGAAGCGAACCAAGAAGTTCACCCGGTTCCAAGCTGATCGCTTCAAGCGCATGAACCCAGCATGGCGCAAGCCCAGAGGCATCGATGGTCGTGTGCGCAGACGATTCAAGGGTTCCACCCTTTGCCCCAAGATTGGTTATGGCTCCGACAAGAAGACCAGGTTCCGCCTGAAGAACGGCTTCTACAAGTTTGTTGTGCGTTGCCCAGCAGACCTGGAGATGCTTCTCATGCACAACGAGAAGTACGCCGTGGAAGTCGCCCACAACGTCGGTGCCAAGAAGCGCAAGGAGATCGTGGAGCGAGCTGACCAGCTCCGATTGTACGTGGGGCGGCTCAGTCTTGGGAGTTGGGCGGACATATTCGGGGGTTTCCTAAAATGGGGGAACCCCTAAATCATCCATTTATAGATGGATTTTCCATTAAAAACCATCCAGCTATTGGGGGTACCCCCATTTCAGGAAACCTCCATATAGAATTACCCGCTGGTAAACTAACATAACTATGGAACATCACCATTTTTTAATGGGTAAATCAACTATAAATGGCCATTTCCAATAGCTATGTTTGTTTACAAGAGGGTATGTTTGATGATTTTCCCACTAAAAAGCCTATAAGCCTGGTATTTTGGCAAATAATCACACTGTGGGGTTCCCAGTTGTAAGTTGGCCAGTGGTTTGGTTCCTAAAACGAAGCCTGAAGTCTTTCATGGATTTGTCTCAGCCATCTCAAGGCTTTTAAGCATCAAACATAGGGCATAAAATAAGAATTCTATATGGGGATGTAATGGGATACGGATTATATATATATATATTATATCTTAAATATTAGATATTAATTATATATTTTATATTATATCTTAAATATTATATCTTAAATATTATATATTATATCTTATATCTTATATATGATATGTATATATATATAATTATACGTAACTACATAACCAACAACATGGGGAATGTGGATGTATATCGGTGCGTCCAAATTGCCTTCTCAATGAGGAAGAAATGGATCTGGTGAATTTCCCAGCCAATTCGGGGAGATGGGATTACATCCATTAAGCGACTATATCTTGGTATCTAAACACTTACATTTACACTAGTGGTTGGATCTAAATGTCTGATTACATATATATATATCTATGTATAATACACATATGTATATATATAATACATACATAATATATATATATATATATATATAATATTTATGTATAATACACTTAGATATATATATATATATATATGTATATATGTATATTAGTATCACGACTTGGTGGTTTATCCCACTTAGTTACGGCCTAGTTCACTTATGGGGTGAACGGCCCCCTACTATAGGTGGGATGAGTTGCAGTAAGCTTCTCCCAGAAGGTGGTGAAAATTTCAGCGAGACGTCGCTGTAGAACTCGTTTTCCGCGTTTGCGTTTGGAAGATGTTACCAGGTTAGCGTTTGGATCACAAAGTTCATTATAATATACATACTATAATTAAATGTCTAGTAACTTTCAAAGAAGTTGATTCTGAGTAGATAAACTGTATCTAACTATACACAAAGAACATGGGATTATAGTTACTGTATATAGATGGCATTATAAACCAACAAACATAACATAACGGTGACTGGAGGCAGCACCTTGCACTGAGGTGACCAACAGGAACGCGCGCTTGCGCACTGAGGAGCAGGATTAGGCGATTAGGCGACGCTGAGCTTCGAACGGCTGCGACGAGAGAAATGGTGGGAGGATTGATGGTGTGGGTAGAACAATGCCATGTTTACCATCCCCCAGTCATCAATCCAAATCACCATTTTAAGAGGTGGTATAAACTTACCATGCCCAGTCATGGGTGGTAAAAATGACATTGTTTTACCCACATTGTAACATTGTAGTTGTTCTTTTTGGTGTACTCACCAATGGGCCGTGGGATTCGTCAACTGGTCGTGACCGGGTTTATAACCCATAGTAGATACCCATAGCATATGATATAGCTACATCCCAAGTTAACTAATCCCATGGCCCATTACTAATAATCCGTCATCAACTCATCAAAGGTAGGGATTTGAAAGGATTCAAAGATATATCCGAAGCAATCGCAACATATAAACTAACATAACCATGGCAAGTCACCATTTTTCATGGGAAAACTCACTATTTCAATGGCCATTTTCAATAGCTATGTTTGTTTACCAGAGGGTAGATATCATTCAGTGAATATAGTGACTTTTTTTTCCCTGTGATCATCTCAGAGCCATCCCAGCAACCAGATTTCCATGTTGTCAATACCCCTGGGCTACATTCATGTCCCATATGTGAACCATGGTGCTGGAAGATTTACCAACATTTGCCCAACATAAATCACCCAGTTTTGTAGGTTTTTATATACCAGCACCATGGTTCGCATATGGCTTTGGGTTTGACAGCAAGCCCACTTGTAATACCCCAGATCCACAGATTCTCGGACCGAGTGACGGGCCGAAAAATAGACGGTGATTTGGGAGTAGAAGATATGCAGCTGGGTTATGTAAATGATTTGTATATTTAGTATAGTTCATGTATAAATGATCTGTATACATGATCTGTATAGTTAAAAGATTAAGTTCATGTTCAAATCAAAGAGTATAGACTATCTTGATCAGACTGTCGCATCACTGAAATCATGGCGAATAAAAGGGACTTATCCCAATATAACCTTATGCTAAATGAAATATTACACTTTACCATAATTTACCCAGATATTCATAGAATTTATATATAATCGATTCTCATTTGAAGAACCGGTCAGACCCCAACCCGAAGGCCCCCCTTTTGGCGCAAAGACCTGATACAGAAAAAACAGTTGCGATGTCAGGGGATGGGAGAGCAAGTGACTATCCAGTGGTGAATGGAGGGAGCGAGCTAAGGAGCTATGGCTATTCATATTATTTCATATTCCCTTTTTTGAAATGGGGAGCCAAGCTAGTCGGAGCTACGAGTTGAGTTTCCCAACCACATTCCAATTTTTATTCAAAAAAGTTTGATACAGCACTCCTTGGTGGCTTATCATTTCTATAACCACATTCCAATTTTTATTGAAAAAAGTTTGATACAGCACTCCTTGGTGGCTTATCATTTCTATAGTTGGTGGGTAAATTTCATCACGACCTCACTGTCCTCCCGAAGCCTGGAAATCATGGTTAGTAAGGGAAATCATCCCCAAATGGCCGAACAATTCAGGTTATATAGTGACATATTATAATTTACCCAGATATATAATTGGTGTATGGAATATTTCATGGGGTTATTTATGGATAGAGTCGTTTTTTTCACCGCAAAAGAAGCACATTTTTTTTCGCCGCAACCTTCGACTGGGAAAGCATCTCCAAAAACTCTGCATCCTGCAACCTTGGCTCAAAGCTTTTTGAGGGGGGAGAGTGAATGAAACACAGCAACGATCAGCGACAGTACCCTCTGGTAATTTAACATAGCTATTGAAAATGGCCATTTATAGTGGATTTTCCCATAAAAAATGATGATTTTCCATAGTTACGTTAAATTACCAGAGGGTATCTAAAAACAAGGACCTCACATACAGATTCATGAATCATAGCCGGAGGAAGACCATCTTTTTGAATCTATTACCAAACCGATTCAGTATTTGGACATGTTAGAATTGTTCATTGTTCATAAACATAGATGTCCAAATAGTGAATCCGTAACATATAATATATCATACAATTCATTGCTATCCTTGTGTCATATCCGTAACATAGAAATCGGCTATATGTTATAAACATGTCCATATCATAGCAATACATGATCCGTTCACTGTGTCACGCTGATGTAATTCACCCCAGGGCTGAGAGGACATGTATCTTGCTTCGGAACATTTCGTAACCCGGTGGCTGGTTATCGCACTACATTCCACTTATAAGATCTTATAAGATCTTATAATTGGGTTATAACATATTATATATTTGGTTATAAGTAGGATTATATTATGTTATAACCCAATTATAACCTAATCATCCAAAACTTCAGCTCCAACTGAAGCGCATTGCTGCGCCTTGCTTATGCAAGTGCGATGCCGCCGCCTCCTCATGAAGGTGCGCAGTTCTGCTGTTCTACCCGGTGTAAGCTGGGTGAATTCCTGGTAGTAAGTGGAGTGATGTTGAACATACGTATCATAAATGAAGTGATCTTGAAACATTGTATATAGTATAATTTATAGAATATCTATAGAATATAACCTATATAATATAATATCATATATTTAGTATAATATAATATAATATGATATAATATACTATATAATATAAAATTTATAATATCTAATATATAATATATAATATAAAATTTATATTATATAATATATAATATATAATATATAATTTATATTATATAATATATAATATATAATTTACAATATATAATATATAATATATATCATTTATAATATATATTTTATAATATAAAATAGATTATATTTGATATATATAAAATATTATATTATATTATATTATATTATATATAATGTAATATATATAATATTATATATATATTATACAATCAGTATTAACTATGTGTATGAGGGTATCCATCAATATGGGAATATCATGGGATCTAATTGGATCTAACTATAACTAGGCAACTTGATAAGATATGATAAGATGGGACCATTCTGATCATTTAATATTTTATTTTATATAAGCGATAAGATGTTGACTAATCTCCAATAAGATGTTCTTGGCAATCTAAGCATGCTTTAATAAAATGAATTACAAACATGATGGAAAACCGGATTTTCACATGATTCCACATCTTCTAACCATCTATAATTTAATGGGAATATCATAACATATAACATCAGATTATCAGATGATCATAAGATGGGAATAGATGGGGTACCTTATTATAATGGGAATAGATGGGATATGATATTTTTAAGATGGGATAAGATCATAGATAAAACTTAGTTGTTCAAAAAACAACATAAGATATCTTTTCCTCACTATGATAATAGTAAGATATCCCATCATCTTCAACATCATAGATCATAGATTATCATACCCAAATGCTCCATAGTGCTGGAATATTTACCAACATTTACCCCAAAAAATCACCCAGTTTTGTAGGTTTTAGTATACCAGCACCATGGCTTTCATATCCCATGACGGATCCGGCTGGTGCTGGCATATATGCTAACATGGATCCCATCAATATACCCCAGTCATGTTAGCATATATACCAGCACCATGGATCCTATGGGTACCCTCTGGTAATTTAACGTAACTATGGAAAATCACCATTTTTGATGGGAAAACTCACTATAAATGACCATTTTCAATAGCTATGTTAGTTTACCAGAGGGTATGTTAGTATGGATCCGTCATGGCTATGGGATAGTTGGGATCAACGGATGTCCGTTCGCCTCGCGTTCGCCTCGCCAGCTGCGGCGCATTCCTCCAAGATGCGGCCGCTGCCCTCGGTGCACGGCGTCCTGTCGCCGGAGGTCTGCGTTTCTTGGCACGGGATGGAGCCTCTGGAGATTCGTTGTGGTTTTTCGTTGTGGATCTTCGTTGCGGGTTTTAATGGACTTATAATGGGTTTTAATACATTTTTTTATGGGTATTTCAGCAACTTCATAGTGATTTGAGGGGTAACATGAGATTTTTCAAGAGTTTTCCATCTTTGGGAGGAAGAAGATCCAGAACAACCAATGATTTGGGATATTTTGTGGGTTTATCGGTTTATCATTTCTTTTTTGAGCCTTGTTAACCAGTTTCGGGATAAAGCCCGGTTTCCCAACCTTGACATTGGCAAACAGCCTAGCGCTCACCTAGAAAAATATCGGAATATCACCAAGAAGTATCTGGAATATTACCCTCCGGTAAACTAACATAACAATGGAAAATCACAATTCTTAATGGAAAATCCACTATAAATGGCCATTTTCAATAGCTATGTTAAATTACCAGAGGGTAATCAGAAACCACAGCAAAGTTCAATGGATGTTCCCATCCCACTGGCCAGTCACTGAAGAATTGGAGGAAATTTTCCTGGCGAAGCAACACACGAATTTTTTTCGGCCGTGTTCTCGTGTTCTTTCTACAGAAATGGGTGGGAGCTGATACCCTCTGGTAATTTAACAGTTTGCTATTGAAAATACCCCATTTATAGTGGATTTACCTATTTAAATTGGTGATTTTCTATAGCTATGTTAGTTTACCAGAGGGTATTATGAATGACTTGGGTGACGAGTTGCTTGGTGAGCTCGACGGGTCATCAACTTCATCCCATCATTTTTCCAGTGCCGGAGTAACCCGGGTGGCCAGGATGGGATGCTGGTGAAATCCTCCAGCCCAAAACATTGATTCCAGATGATAACCCGACTGATTTAACATGATTTAACTATCACCGACTGATAGTTCAACAACATTTTTTTGTTTAAACATATGAATTTATAATCCACCATAAATGAGGCATTAAACATGTGCATTACATAGTTCTTTTCATAGCTAGAAGCCATCCTTTAAAACAAATACCATTAAAAAACCACATGTGTTGTTGGTGAATCCATGTGATTCCAGATGTGAGCCGAGGCCAAGGCCTTTTTTTCGACGACCTCGGGGGATACGATGAGGCTGGCTCCATGTCTAAACTTATCATGGGCTTATAAGTATCATAAAAAATCATAAAGCACATAGCCAAATTGGAGTACTATAAGATACTATGGATGTATCTTTATATATATATATATACTCATTTGTTTTTTTTTGAATGTTCCTCTCAATTTGATTTTCCCTTTCTCCCTGCTGCTCACGTACAAAGTTACCCTTCACATGACACTGGCGGCATAGGAACCACTTTGCTGAGAATCCCATCAATGCCCAGATGGCCAGGACAGATCAAACTTGAGCGTTCATTGAGGGGCCAAAAACGTCACCTTCTGGTGGTAAAATAACGGGCCCCGACAAAAGGTGCTATTGTAGAAAGAAACCCCGTTCTGGGACCATAGCAACCGCCAAAAAGGTAGAACACATTGAAACCTGGAAAACATGGGGACACCATCATCTATATACCATGCTGGAAACACTCTTCTATCATTTTCTATCTTTTTGTTGGGTTGCTATAATCATTGATGTCATCCAATTGCGATCCCTTTGTGATCTTGGGGGATCTATTTGTTGTGATATGATTCTTCCCCCTACATAGATTATGTTTGTTTGTGAAGAATCCAAACAGGTCGTTTTAGTTTCAAAATAAGCACAGAAACGCATGTTCAATTATCAGATGTTTGACAACATCTTTCAGGGGGACACATTCTCACGTTGCTTCTAATTCGGACAAGTGATTTGCGACCCGCACTGCAGGGTTTGCCTCAAGGGAGGGTTGACGCAGGGTCAAACGGTCTAGCATCTCAAAACTTTCGGATGCTTTCGATTGGTTTATTCTCTACAAAGCTATCGAAAGTAAATGTATTCCACAGGAACATGTATTGTATGTATATTCCACAGGAACATCTATAGGATGTATGTAAATTACATTACATATCATTACATTATTCCACAGGAACAGTATAGGATGTATTCCACATTATCTACAAAGCTGATTTTGTGGAACAAATGGTTTTCCCTTTTCGCTTGCGCAGCGGGTTTTTCCTGGGTCGCGGTGGCTGTGATCAGCTGGCTGTATCCATTCTATATCAGTCTATCCCATCAAAAGTCTATACGCATATATATGTATATATTAATATAAATATATATATATACATATTAATATTAATATATATGTGTATATATTATATGCAGTATATATGAATTGTTGCTGATATTCCCATTATATCCCCAGACGGTTTTGACATTGTTCAGGTTTCTCGTACTTATGCATATATATATACACATTGTTTTTGTTATGTATATAATTATATATTGTCAGATTGCATATAGTAACTATGATCACAAAAAAGACAGACAAGTCAACATCAGAATTTTTGTAGGAGTCCACTTTTCTATTTTGTTTCCTGGATTACATCGGAGTACTACATGTACACATATATGATATTCCCAATGATGGGCAGCATTGGTACAATCTGGTGAAGTTACTATATTCCCAATTACTCTATCGAGATATCTCTATATATGATATTCCCAATTGTCAATGGTATATTTCTATATATATATGAAAGTTCCTTCTTCATTGATATTCTCAGGGATTGTATTGGATTATCAAATGTAGATTTCGCAATTATCAATGGTGTATTCGTGGTTTCCCTTCGTTTCCTTCGTGCAGGAGTTCGTCCTTTCAGTCCATTCGAGAACCTCCCAGGAGATTTCAGCCCTCGGGCGCCAGGAAGCACAGAAAAGGGCCGGCGACAGCGGGTCGATGGAGATGGATCTGGATTTTATGGGATTTCATGGAAATGGAATAGGGAGTTGATGGGATTTAATGGGATTTAATGGGATTTATGGATTTAATGGGCATTTAATGGGATGTGATGGGATTTAATGGGGATTATCGACTTGAGCTATGGCGTCAAAAAACCACCGTTGATGATTAGTTCGTGGATGATCATAAATTGGGATGCACCCAATGCCATAAACCTGCTGGGTGGGGATGGTTTAATGGGACAATTCACCATGTTTAATGGGAAAATTCACTATTTCGACTGGGCCATTTCCAATAGCTATGTTAGTCATTACCAGAGGGTACCACATCGGACTTGGACAAAGTTTTTTTCGAGATTGATGTCTGTTTTCTTTTTTGGTGAGGGTTTACGGGGCTGATTTTGTGATTCAGAAATGGGGGAAGTCTACTTCCAGCTGTGTTCGTTGTTCGGGTTGCACAGTAGACTAGTAGACTACAGGTACTACAGGGCTAGTGTGCCCCCACTGACAGTAAAAACTCAGGCCAATCACAGATCCTAGCTCTCGCGGTTTATAGTAGAGACACGGTTCATCATCCCAGCACAACCGTGCCCGGGATATACTGCACCTGGACATATTATAATTACGATATATACGCGGGAATACCCCAATACAGAGCCTTCGAACAATGGGCAAAATTATGATGTCTGATACATCAATTGATTTTTTGGACAGGTATCCTATCTTCTCACAACCCCATCTTACATGTCTGATTATGTTAGTACTTCATCTGTGCAAAAACATATGGGTCTGAGAGCCCCAGTGCTCCACTGGTTCATTAGCATTTTCCCTGCAAGAATTGCAATGTCTGGGCAAATCCCATATGTTCAGCCATTCCCAAATGAACAATATTGCTGATGCCATATCCCTGAACATATCATATTGGATATCTCCATGAACCACCATTCCCCAGAAAAATATATCCAACACCATCCCCACTACGGGTACCAAGCCCGGCCATTGCCTGGCTACGAGGTGGATAGCGGCATGAGACGTTCCATGTGTACCTATCACTCCACCTTCACGCCCTGCTCTCTGGATGCCTTCGGTCCGACCAATGAGCTGCGGGAGCTGTACAAACAGCAGTCCCGCGGGGCAGGCGCGGGTTGTCCGCTGGGGTGTAGGTTTTAGGTGGTGCCCTTGAAGAAGTTCGTGAAATGTTCGGTTGATGTTACCTTGTCTAACTGATCCAACTCTAGTGGTTCACATGGCAAAATCCAAGAAACATGATCTGCATTTATGGCGGACTTTCAATCTCTATGTATATATAGTCTACTAGAGAACAATCTGGATGACAAGCGGAAGAAATTGGACCTTGGTTCTTTTCTTGCTTGGTGGTGAGCTGTTGCTCCCTTTGAATTCGGGGGGAATTCGGGATGTTTGGAAGAAGTTCACCAGAAAGTTATGGTTGTTTTTGATGGGGGCTTTGTATTTCTTAACTCAGCAGTACTTTTCAGTTTCCATCCATAGCAAACACGGGGAAAGGCAAGTCAGAAGTACTGCTGTTGCACAGCTTTCGGACAATGAACTAACCTGACTCCCAAAGACATCACCTGCACATATGGATAATGTATGACAATGTCAGCCTGGGATGTACTAAAATGGTGGCCCAATGATCAACAGCCGGGTAAACATTCATCCAACCGCCGATATCTTGAATATCTTGAATCATCCATGGCTTCTCCCCAGGTATTTTCTTTCAACCCAATTGTAAGCTATGGAAAATCAATGAATTATGATAGGTAAACCATGGTAAAACATCGAATTCAATAGGTCATATGCTCCATGTATGGTATATTTACCAACATTTGCCCTAAAAATCACCCAGTTTTGTAGGTAAATATACCATACATGGAGCATATGGGATAGGCCATGGCTTGCCCATGTTCGTTTACTGAGTCTGGCAGGTGCCAACACTCCGAAGCCGCCACTCTCATCCGTTTGGGGACCTAGAGCTGATGGAAGGATCCAAGTGGTGTAATTATATAAATATATATATATAATATAGAGAGAGAGAGAGTGAGAGAGAACCAACCATAACCATAGCCATGATAGTAATTTGACGCTGTAATGACCTGTAATGACCATATAAAACCATTTACAGATACATTTGCCATACTTAGATAGACGTAATATGACAGAACCAAGAAGGATCCCAGACCAGCCTCATGCATGGTATATCTGTAGATACATTCGGGTCGTTTTTCGGATAAACGCTGGCAACTATCCCACACATTGAGTGTAGGGGAAGTTGGGATATTCTTGTGCGCAACCTCAGTTGCGACCCCACCAGATACTCCTCACAGGTGTTTGCAGGTGTTGACTGCTAGATTGACATGTGATCCCTGATAGGTTTGATGAATTACTTGATAATGACTACCCTAGTTGTAATTTGCTTCATAACACCATCTACACCCAACTATATAGCTATTTCATCGCCATAATTCCTAGTGAAATATGATTGAACTAATCATTTTAACGATTTAGTTCACTGGGGCACCACCTTGTACCTTTTCCTGGTGGCCCTCGTACCCACGGGCCACTTGCACATGGCGTTCCCCTTCAGGTAACGACTACAAAGTCCTCGTACCCGGCCTATGTGCGCACTGGGTACCGATTGGAGGGTCTTGATGATTCACCTTGATCGTAAATTGGTCAGTATCCAAGACATATTGGTGTATCGATTATTAGCCATACAAGGCCAATATATATATATGTCTGATTGGTGGTTTGGAATATTTTTTATTTTTCCATATTGGGAATAATCATCCCAACTGACTTTCATATTTTTCAGAGGGGTTGAAACCACCAACCAGATGTGTTTGCCATTATGGATGGTTGCATAGCATAGTGCCGTGGTGGGGCGGAAGTTTCCCAAGATCGCTATCCAACTAAAGTTTTCTCTGGAAGTTTCCCAGTTTTCTGGGGAATGTGTCAAAACCCTGTATACGTCAACATCACAACAGCTGGAAAGTCGATGTTCATGCACCCAAATGTATCATATCATGGGTGTTGATCCAACCTGACTCGGGTCGCTGTTCTGGTACTTTTGGAGCCGGGAAACCCACAACTCAGCTTGAACTTGAGACGATTCCCTCAGCTTCTGAATATCAGCACAGAATAACATATACTTATATTTAATTTAAATTGATATAGAATATAATGGTATGTTCATCATATTTGGGTTGTTCATTTCACTTATCAACTGGCTCCATTATAACTGCAGCAGAAAAACCCTGGGAATGTTAGTTTTACTTACTCATCAGAGTTCGCAACACTGAAGGTTTCTGACGTGGGCCCACATTTGTAGCCCACATTTGTAGCCCATGTTTTAAATTTTTGGTTCCATCAGTGGCAATCGAACCTGGCACAGAGAAATCTATTTCACATGATGGAAAACTCATGGAAAGTAGATGAACATGATGTTATTCAATATTAAATCTGCATTAGTTTTCCATCATGTCAAATATAATGGCACTGGAACAACTATAAAATACTATAAATGGGGAATGCAATGTTGCTATGTAGATCACCAAAAAAAAAAGCCGAGGGACTGCCATATTCTGGCAGGTATCATTCCATCAACGCTGGACATGGAAAAAAGTGATATGGCACATACTTGATAAAATCAGAATAATTTTCCCAATGTGCTAATTTTCCGTAGATTTTCCAATGACATGTTTTAATCATTTGGAGATTATTCTCTTGTCAAACATGTGGATTTCCCAACGCAAAGCTAGATTCCCGTTTTGGGGCATCCCAAAAAACAAGTGTGGAACAAACTGTCATTGTTTCATCCCATTTTGTTGGTTTAAAACCACTTTTGACGTTTGTTAAAACGTTCACGTTTGTTAGTTCAAATGTCTCCAAATCGAGTTTTGAGGCTTATAACTTGTAAGTTCCTCTCTACTAATCAAACATGGATTGCTGAAAAATGGCCACGCTAGGACCCAGCGTCGGCCGCGTCGGCCAGTTCAGTGCTGGGCCAAAACCAAAGGCCTTATGAGGTGCAGTCGGGGAAATGATGTCATGTCCCTGGAGACTTTTGTACTTTTGTGTGTGTTTTTTTTACAAATAAGGTGACTATCCAAAAAGTTTTGTGTGGACTTATTTATTATGCTCAATTTGAACATATTCAAACTAAGTCCAAGTGTTTTATATTTTTTTTAAATATAGACTTAGTTCTTTCAAACTTTATTCCAGAACTTAAGGCAGCTAGAAATAGACGCTTTATACGTCCATCCTGATTTAGGTTCTAAGGCTAATAAGTTGCTGGATGGTAAACCCAATAATAACCCATCACCCCAACATGAAATGCCTCCCTGACAAATTTCATTGGGTGATGAATCTAGTTAATCTATGGGGAATGGGAATTAGGATGTATTGAATCTATTCATTGAATCTAAATCCATATACTATTCTTGAATATTCTTGAAATCATACATTTTTTGAATGAATTTTGAAATCCATCTACTATTTTTTTTTGAAATCATTGAAGATTGAATCTATACCTTTTTTGGGAACCATCTGGGCGTTTTTCAACAGTGGATGGGATCAATGAACCATCGTCATGGAACTGGCCGGTAGTTTCATGGGCCATCTGGCTCTGGAGGTGGGGTAAACCATGGTAAACCGTTTGGGATGTTTAAGGACCAACGGTGCCATAAACAGTCAATTTGGATAGGGAAAAGTCGGAAAAGATGGCGAAAGCCACCGGATGGGTCTTCCAACAACCCTCGCCCCCGCCTATGGTGTGGAGGGGTGGCGGGGTATGTTGTCTCTATGGTGATGGGCTTCCCGTACGACTCAAGATCGAAATTGTCTCTAGCTAGGACGCACTATGACTTCAGCATGTTCTGTCAGATGCTTCACATTCCTGCGTGTGCCGCTTTCTATTTGAAATAAAATGGCAACAAGTTTGGAATGACATTGAATTATTTTGAATTAAAATGGATTTTCAAATCACATAAATCATCTTCATTTGGAGTGTCCCAAGTCCCTATGCCAGGCATGTCCCCCTCCATAGGTCCCCTCCATGCCATTTTTACCGCCAGGCAGTCCATGTGGATCCATCGGCCAAATTCCTGGAGACGAGCTCAGTGCTGCACCGCGACTTTCGCAAATTCGATCAGAAACAGATGCCGGGGGGGCCCAAGGGGCAGGATTTTCGTGGTGGAGAGATGATGAGGAGAGATTTTTTTTTACGCATTTTGATTGAGATTTCAACAAAGATTGGGATTTTCACAACGGTGGATGAGTATTCTGATAAGCCTTTTTTGTGGTTCACAGTGACGATATCTGATTTTTGTTGTGGCATCAAATTCCAAGTCAGATTCTTTGTGAAATCAACGAAGATATGGATTTTTCATCACTGCATCACTGCCCACTGCAGGTTTGTTTGTCAAAAATCAAGGTCACCAGAGCTCACAACATCGTGGTTTGCTTGGGCTTGGTATATTTTCCGAGATGTCCGCAAACACTAACCATTCATGTGTAGTAGCTAATAAAATAGCATGAGAGCTACGGCAACGTATATATATAATTATATATATATACTCACATAACATGCTTGTTTTTTTCTTTAAATCTAACCATGACATGATTGGCATATGCATGAATATTCCATAGATATCCCACTTGAACTGGTCCCTGGCACCTGACCCTGGGGACCCTTGCAGGCGCCGGGCCCACATGAAACCAGCCGCCCCACCTCGTGAAGCCAAGTTGTTTTTTGGGCGCAAAACGGGGTCTGTGGGATTTGATGCTCAAGGAAAAATCAAAGAATTCTCCAAATGATACTATACCAGATACCATATACTACGTATCAAAACATGAGAGAGTCATGATACAGTATGATATGTTCTTTATTGTTATATCACCATTATATCATTATATAACTATTCACTAGTGGTTTGCAGTTGATACTTGAAAAAATATGACAAAAACCATCAAAAACCTACCTCTAAAGGTCGAAGCCTTTGTCGAACCTTATTTGATGGCCATTTGGGGGTATATCACATCTTCAACTCAGATGAAGGTTCTTAACTGGTTGGTGGTTTGGAAGATTTTTTCCATATATATGGGAATACTAATCCCAACTGACTTTCATATTTTTCAGAGGGGTAGGTCAACCACCAACCAGTCCAGATTATATAGAACCATCTGGGTAAATTACAACGACCTCACTGTTCTCCCGAAGCCTGGAATCATGGTGAGTAAGGGAAATCATCTCCAAATGGCCGAACGATTCAGGTTAGTGAAATACTAAAATTTACCCAGAACCATCTACCGCTATGGCAGGATGACATTAGCCAATCCACGGTCAATCAACGTCTGACATCTTGGAAACTGCTCCAATTGGGTATACGTATTTTATAGTTCTTCCAAAATCGATGGCTGGATCTGGGTCCAAAACCAATACTCCGCCAAGACCAACGCCCCCCGGGCCCCGTGTGTTGCAGCTGGCTGTCCGGCTGGGCATATCTCACAGTATCTCATTTCGGAGCGTACTCAATGGCTTAATTCTCAGCCATCAAACGAAAATTTGTATTTTTTTGTGTATAGTCATTTTTTGTAGTACATATACATACATTATATATTAAAATGAATAATATGTCCACATATTCCTTATCCATGTGTGTATATATATAACCATACATAATTCTCTACAACTTGAACGAAATATACATATATAAATATATACATATGTACACGCATATATATATATATATGTATATATATATATGTACATGGTGTCACATAATGGACCCTTTAAAAATATCCATACAAACAGGTAAACAAAGCAAAACAATATGCAAACCTATCACCCAACACTATCTAAAACTATACATAGTCAACATTACTAAGTTGAAATGGCAATCTACCTTCTTGCTATTTGACATAGCTATGGAACATCACCATTTTTAAATGGCAAAATATCATAAATCATAGAACTCATGGGCCATTTTCCGTAGCTGTGTAACAGATAACCAGATGGCAAATCCCATTAATCCCATCAAAGCATGGTAAATACCTACCGTTGAGTCCTGTAAAATGATAGTCGATCGCATTAAATAACCACAGGGTAACTTCAATGATAGTCTCCATTATAGTTGGTACAACCACTGACATGTTGTTTGCGTCTTAAAGCACTAAATGGTTGTATCTCCATATCAACAAAAGAAAACAATTTCATTGGTTTAGTATGGTTTAGTAACATATCAAAAGTCGAGCTATACGTATTTTGTCCTTGTCAAAACCATGTTTGAGATCAGTAGCCCTTAATTGACCCGACCGCGCTAAGGGCTCCTCCCTTGTGCCCGGACAAGGACTCGCGCTTTCAAGGCTCGCGGCGGTTGGAATAATTGGAGACATGTGAAAAATGAAAAGTGATACCCTCTGGTAATTTGTCAAATAGCTATTGAAAATGACCATTGATAATGGATTTTCCCATTGAAAATGGTGATTTTCCATAGTTATGTTAGTTTACCAGAGGGTACTTTTTTTTTTTGTGAATCTAAAATAGTGACCAGAAAAGCGTCTTTGTGAGGGTTACTAAAGTGTAAAACTAAACACTATGTTGTTTAATGTAACCATTATATATATAGTATATATAGTATATAAACATTATGTAGGTCACAGTCTGTTATATAAATAGCACCAAATTGGTAGCCAAGGGTATCTTGAAGGGCTATGTATATATATATATATAGATAGATACTATTTCTATTGGGTTCCTTGTCTGGTTCGGGGTTTGACGTGCTATTGATATATGCTATTTTTCCTGCCGATGATTGACCAAATTGACTTGAGCAGATTTTCTCTTAAAGGGGGGCTCACCCAAGCTCAGCCACCCAGCATGACAAAATTGCGATCATTATATGGGTTTGTTTTTTCATACCACCCCCATTATGCCATTCCCATGGAGCAATTCATGTTTTTAATTCCCATGAAGGTGGCCATTTTGGGTATCCGTCATTTTCAGACAAAGCATCAAAGCCCTATGTCCATTTGTTCCCCATCTTTGTTGGATAGGGGAAACGTTCGGAAATAGATGTGGAACATCAACCATTTCTGGATGATTTTCCGTTTCCCGATGGGTTTTCCACATCTAAACGTTTACCGTAACCCAGCTTAGGAAGTCCCATGAAGTCTCCATGTCCTGGCTTATCCCATACAGAGTGAGGCCCTGGTGATGTGAGCGTTGATTTAGATTCACCTGATGACTAGCAATACGGTTTTTCTTCCCCATAAACCCAGTTAAGCAAGTGACCTGTACGGCAACTTAGCGACTTAGCGCTTTCGAAAACGGGGCCCGGGAGCCTCACCTTTCCTACGTCTCTCCGTGGTCAGGCACCACGCAGTACCAGCGCGACTACTCCTACTGGCGATGATACGGCGACTGGGCGGGCACCTCCTGGACTTTACCAAGCAGTTGATGGGAATATCATGGCGATCCCTCTGGTGATTTAATGGGATGAACTATGCTTTCATGGGATTTAATGGGATTTACTATGATTTCATGACATTTATATGGATTTACCCTTTGGTTATTTCACAGCTGTGGAACATGGCCCATTTATAAATATTTATGATGATTTACCCATCACAAATAAACAAAATCCAGCTCGCTATGTCAAGCAAGCAGAGGGTCCATTTCATTGATCTGTTGTTCACAATGTATGGGCCAATGGGTAACAAATGGGTAACAATATTCATAGCCAATTGGGTAATATATATATATAGCTATGAATTATCAAATATACCCATAGACAATATTCATAGCAATATACCCATACCCATAGCTATGAAGTATACCCATAGCTATATATATTTGACAATTATACCATAGCTATATAATATATAGGTTAATTGTCAAATTATTCATAGCTATGGGTATGGGTAACAATTGGGGACCCCAGGATCCGTAGGATCCGAAGGATCTGTGGTCAATAACTGGCCCAAAAACCCCTGTCTCAGGGCTGGGCTGCGTTCTCCACGGCGATTTGGTGGCGATGCCTCGGGCGATTTGGTGGCGATGTGCGGAATTTGTGGGACGCTGGATGTATGATTTATATGATTTAGTCATTCCTGGAACCGGCAGTTTTCCACCCAGAGATTTGTAGAAAGGCCCAGTATATAGCTGCTTATTCCCCAGCCAGGTGAGGGTCTCTAGATTTCAACAAAGGTGCAACTTCCTCGCCGGACCCGAACACCAGGGCATGCCTGGACCCCAACACCATATCGCGAGATCTGGAGTCAGCTGGGCTCGCCTGGACCCGAACACATGCCAGACAGAATGCCAGAGAGAATGCCAAAAAGAATGTCAGAATATATGCCAGAAAGTATGTCAGAATAGATGGCAGATAGAATGCCAGAAAGAATGCCAGATAGAATGTCAGGTAGAATGTCAGAATATATATATATATACGCCATATGAGGAAATTAAAAACCCCCCGTCAATTAGATTTAGTATTGCAGGTTGCCTTTTTGTACCGGGTATAGTCCATTCACCGTAAAACGATAAGGAAGAAAAAAAAACGATAACGCTAAGTATTATATATACATATATATATATATACATGCATGTGTGTCCCACAAATGGGGAGAATTTACGTGACACAAAACGATAACAAAACGATAACAAAAACGATAACAAAATTAACCCGAAAGCCATCTTCAAACACCATGGCCCATTGATCACCTTGCCATTGATCACCAGCCAGCCACCACAACAAACTCAGCTAGCCAGCCAGCTAGCCAAAGCGACTGAACCAACCAGCCAACCTAAAGACATTAAAAAGGTCCTCTTCTAAACACGTTGTGGCTACATGTGGCTACGGTGAGTTTGCTCCAAGAAGCGTTTTTGCAGCAAAGGTATGAATGCCCGAGGTCAATGGAAGCTGAACGAATGATTTTTTGGATGGCGGCCGCATGTGCATAAACCTCTTTGGTTGTGATAAGTGCAGATAGTCTGCAAAACGATAAGGAAGAAAAAAACGATAAGGTGAAAGCGGCATAAGCAAATTTATACGTTTTTTTTTTTTTTATCACCTCATATATACTTCCAGATGGCATGTCAGAAACGATGTAAGAATAGTGTGTCAGGTTGGGGATCACTGTAAGAACGTTTTTTTTGTTGTTTATTTAGAAAGGGTCAGATTGGCTACACTGCTCCACAACACACCGAAACTTGGAAAAACCATCATTTTCCGCTTGGAAATAGATAGCCAATCCCATGCGCCAGACCTCTTGAGCAACTATTTGCCATGCAGGAAACTGGCATGACCATTGTGTTTTGATAGCAGGGGTTTAAAATCCGGGTTGGGAAGCACACTACCATTGCCTTTGGAGGTCACCTGGCGTTGAAACTTGATGATTAGTACTGGATGCATGTTGTTTGTTCAGGGTTCCATAATGTTCCATATAAATATCTATTAATGGTCATAGATAAATGGAAAATCATCATAAATGGTCATAGATAAATGATCATAAATATCTGAAGATGGACATATCGACTGGATGTGTGTTGAATCTGGCACAGGTTCTGTTGGCTTTGCAATGCTTTGCATGCTCGATGCGGAAAAACACTCCACCACCGCGGTTCTGTTCCTACAAATTCCTCTCGCGATGTGCAGATGTAGAAATATGTTCCGACATGGGTTTGGTACCTGGAAATGGGGTATCCTCCAATTATGGCTATGTTTGAAGGGAAGATGTTGATAAACGATCAAAACCAGTATTACCCTATTTTCAGTCAAACCCAAATGGGCATGGCTCAAAAATTGCGCCTTCTAATGCTGGTCTTCAAAGCAGTAAACAGTCCCACCGTTGTTGGTGGTCATCCCTCTAATGTTGAAAGATTCAACTGCTAGACAGTGTTCCAAGATCAGGTGTCACATGCATGGACAAACAAACTCCTTATAATTCCTTAAAATTGATTTTCAATCAGGCATATTCATGGGGGTTTTGCAACAACTATTGAGAACCGGTGATGTAAAATAATCTTACCAATGGTAAACAACAATGCAAATCTAACATCGATTCATATGATTAGTGTGCTTGACACCGTTGATGTGATTGATGATTCAAACATACTTTGTATAGTTATAGTGAATATAGTTGCTTAGAGTTACTAGCCCATCTTGCAACAGCCAAACATAGTGACATAATCATGATTATAAATATCATTACCTTGTGGGATAACATTTCCATGATTGATTCAAACACCACAAAAGGACAGAGATTACATCGTTCCTTTTGTTCGCAACGCATTGAACGGGACCGTTGAGCCCCAACGCCCTGAGCTTTTTGGGTCTTTCCAAGATGGGGAGACCCGTGGCATCGATTGGTGAATGGTTGAAGCCCACTAGGTGAGGTGCAATCCGCAGTCAATGGATAGACCTACGAACATGAACACAGATTTGTTCACCAAGTTTGACCAAGCAAACCGGTGATTTATTCAACAGTTACTAAGGTTACTAATCAATCATGAGGTAGACCTTGGTATTGATGAAAGTGGTACGATGCGCGGAGCTGGTGCAGTACAAGCCATGGATTACGAAACATATTGCGGTGTGGCAATATATATATATAGTTGAAACATGTTGACATCTTTCTTTGTTTTTTTTGCATTTTTTCGTGACACAATTGAACTAATTAGTTGGATGCCTATTCTTCACTTTACGCAACTCATGTCTAGTTGCTCGTTTCAATTATCTTGATTTTCGCTTGAAATGGGTTGACGATCCCACCAAGGAGATGTGGTGTAAATATATCATGCAGATTGAGTCGGGTTTCTAACCCCATCTACCCTCTGGTAGACTAACATAGCTATTGACAATTGCCATTTATACTGGATTTACCCATGAAAAATGGTGATTTTCCATGATTTTCCATAGTTTTTTGTATGTTTACCAGAGGGTACTGTAGCTATAACAATAGTTTGTGCATCTTATCACCATAAACTCCAGTGGAATCTTGGTGAAAGCAACCAACAAGCTGTCAGTGAACGGAAATTGCTAACCACGACCTTCCAACATTGGGATTTATCCTCCAGTTTATAAAAGATACCCTCTGGTAAACTAACGTAACTGATGGGAAAATCACAATTTTTAATGAGAAGATTAAGTATAATAATGTCCATTTTCAATAGCTATGTTAGTTTACCAGAGGGTATCCTCCAGTTTATAAATGATAGTTACGGGAAGAAGAAGATAACCATGGCCCATTTGCTTCGATGATTTCGCGAGCTCAAAATGGGTAGATCTTTCCACTTTTGCAAAATTAACGATAAAACATTCCCAGAAGGTGGCTCCCAACAGTGGAGATGTGTCCCCCGAAAAAAAACCTGGCCATTTCACCATGAAACGTGGATTTCTTCTGGTGATTTTTGGGATGCAACAGTTTCAACAGTTCTCCGCCAGAAAATGTAGATATACTGGGGGATGATAGCCCAATCTATGGTGATTTTCCGTGGAGATCATGCATGTTGAATCTGTTGTTTTTTTTTGGGGGGGTGGGCAAGGTTGGATTTCTGGATGTCAAAGACAAACGAAGCCCAGATTCCATTTTCAAAGTCGTACAAGATCTGAAGGGAAACTAAGATCCTAATCAGAAGGGAAAAAAATGACGTAAAAAAAAATCGCAGCCAGGGACTTTTTTCAAAGGCTTCATCATGTTTTATCCCAATTGATGTGGCAAACCATCCAAGAATAAGTCATATCCAATTTACCAGTGACTGGAGGGGTTCTTGGACACCATAGCGTATACAGTACAGCGTTCATTATTTTAGGCTTCACAAACCATAAAGATTGAGGTTCCACTGATTTCATTTATTTTAGGTTTTTTTCACCTACAAATAGAGGATAATTCGGGTTGATACGATGGTAGGACCCCAAACACGACGATCCATGTGCTGATTGTAAGTGGAGGGGGATAACCCAAGGTTTATTCCAGTGCATCATCTCTGGGTTCGTTGAAGATCTACATGAAACCATTGATGTATGAGCCGAACATGTTGGTTTCCTGCACATGTTCCCCTAAAGAATTCCGATACGTGGGGATTTCCTGAAAGTTGGGGTACCCCCAGTTCTCATCCATTTGAGTAGGATTTTCCAGCAAATAAACGAACCAGCTATTGGGATACCCCTGTTTATGGAAACCTCCACATGAGCAAGACGTAATCTTCCATCACCGGTTGCAGCTGACCACACGCAGATCGTCAGCTGCACGATCTGCACGATGCAACGTGCCCATGCTTTAAGCATGCGGTGCTGGTCATGGCTCATTGGACGGAGACGGTGAGGATCAATATGTTTTGTTGGGGTGGATGGGTAAAGGATGGTTGAGCATCAATCAACTATCATCAACCATGGAAGATGTGGACTTCTAATGGCCATTTAATGGATACATTTAATGGACATTTAATGGATCCATTTAATGGACATCTAATCATCAACGGAAGATATGTCTTGATATGTGGGGATGGGTCTGACCTCGACATTTAGCCGCTGAAGGTAGCTTCTGAATAGCTGTTTATATGGTGTAAGCCATCAGACTTGATCCATGCATCATCTTAGGATCTTGTACATCTTTTGGTCCTAATTAAAATACATGTGTATATATAATATATTTATATATATAATTATATATAATTATATATATGTATATATATGATATATATATATGATATATATATATATATGATATATATATATCATATATATATATATATCATATATATATACACATATTACATGTACTACACTGTATAGATCTGATCTGTATGCTATATATTTGATTTGGAGGTATCAAAAAGTCGTTTTTTTTTCTATTGGTCAAACGTTCAACCTCTGAAATGTCGTAATCGAACTCAGTGGGCTGTGGCTTCCACAGCGTCATCTAATGTCAACCCTGGATTAATAAACCCCAAACGGCTGTTTAATTGGGAGGGTACCATGTATGTACCATATAAAGTGACTATTTGGAGGGTACCCCCTAATTAATAAACCAGGTTTTATTTTTATCCGGGGTTGACATTATTCAAAAAAAACACATATCAGTAGTTTGACATAGCTGTGGAAGTACTTATATATGGGATCTACATTCATCTATTAAAAAAAAACATATGGGATGTGAAGATAGCCACACAATTGACATAGCCATCACCATAGCCATTTTTAGGGATGTGAACATAGCAAGTTTACTCGAGAATCTCTGAGCCACATAGCTATCACCTATCCAGTGGCTTTACGTGGGATCCCAACTGTTGTTTTTGGCCATCCAAATTGGGGTTACCTAACCTCGACCCATACATTGGCTACCCTATGTAGCCATATAACGTTCAGGGCTACATTTACCCATATCTAGTATTACTATGTATTACTATGTATTACTATGTATTACCATGTATTACCATGTATTACCATGTATTACCATGTATTACTATGTATTACTATGTATTACTATGTATTACCATGTATTACCATGTATTACCATGTATTACCATGTATTACTATGTATTACCATGTATTACCATGTATTACTATGTATTACTATGTATTACTATGTATTACCATGTATCACCATGTATTACCATGTATTACCATGTATTACCATGTATTACTATGTATTGCGATGTATTACTATGTATTACTATGTATTACTATGTATTACTATGTATTACTATGTATTACCATGTATTACCATGTATGACTATGTATGACTATGTATGACTATGTATGACTATGTATTACTATGTATGACTATGTATTACTATGTATTACTATGTATTACTATGTATTACTATGTATTACTATGTATTACTACGTATTACTATGTATTACTATGTATTACGATGTATTACCACGTATTACATTGTATTACTATGTATTACTATGTATTACTATGTATTACTATGTATTACTATGTATTACTACGTATTACTATGTATTACTGTAAATCAAGATGTGTTCATAACATGCTCAGATGTCCTGTCAACTCATCAATGGATACATCCCGTCGTATCCTGTGGGAAAGCCTGGATACGCAACAGCCATTTTCCCGTCGTGACTTGCCTTTGAGCCGTGCTGGGAAACCACCCATCTTTGGCAAAACGGAGAGCACGGTGCAGGTTTTCCAGCGCGATGTTTGATGAGGGTAGATGTGAAACCCGCGAATGTACACTAACAGAATGCTATGGAAGGTGCACACTTATACATTATATTGAACGATTTTCCCATTAAGCATGATGGTTTTCCATAGCTATATTAAATTGCCAGAGGGTAGGTTCAAGCATCAAAACACGCATTTTGCCTCAACATGTTTATATTTACTATTGTAAGTGGCACCATCTGCATACCCTGACTTCCAGCCACACAAGACGTTGCCAGACTTCTTCCTGAAGAGTGGGTGAAGATCTATTAATCTTTGTTCCATCGTATATAGATCTATACCTGTGAATGATGGATTTATATAGTTTGATGATGTTTCATGTTTAATATTATTGATCAATATTGTTCAAGCGTAAGGGAAAAATGTAATGCCCCCACTACAATCTGACCATGATGGTTTGCCCAGCGAAAGAACACCATGCAAAGATCGGGGATGGTTCCGCAAGTGGCGTGGGACAACACGCACAATTAAAATTTGGACCAATATGAAATAATACAATAGTCGGAATTCGTGAAAGTTTGACCCAAAAACTTCGTACATATACATATACACAATATATATATATAATATGTAAACTATATATATATATATATATATACATATTCGCCATATTATTGTTGGTAAACCTTGACCCACCACATGCTTCATGCGTTTGAGGGGCAAGGTCCCTAAAGAAAATCTCCCCAAATTGGTCCACGACATTGGTTCATGGGGATTTGCATCAAGCAGAAATCAGGACTGAAAATTGAGGAAACCCTTCGAACTTCTGTTGTTGATCATCATGTTCCCCATGAAACCGTAACTTACGGGGATCCTCCATTTTCGACACGAAAATTACCACGTCTTGGACGACGGCGCAGCATTTTGGGCAGAGAAGGTACTCTCAAATTCCCAGATGTTGGTCTTTGTCAGACATTCAGTACAATTCTGCCAAAAACAATCGGAGGGTCAGAGGAGTTTTCCAAAAGTTGAAATGATTCACTTCATAAATCAAATATAGTGGACTGTACATTCTCTCATTCTTCATAGGATGATACCTGGGATTTGTAGGTGTTTTTGTACGTGTTTAGCAAGTTGGACAGCCATACCTCAGATTTCAGGTTTTCACCTGAGCTGCCCAGAAAATCCATGGTTTCAGGAAACACAATGAAATGATCAACCACTCATGGGTCCGTTGCTACCCCCAAATTCTGGCTTGTACCTGAAATAATTCATGGATATTCTTGGGCTGTTGTTGAAATAACATAAAGTTTAACATCAAATCCAGCAACAAATCCTGTCATAAAAATCCTGTAAACATCCAGGAGTTTGAAATCGGCAAAATCAACCATGAAATAATATGAAATCATCACAGCAAACATCGTCCTGAAACGTAGCCATGACCAGTGGTGAGAGGAGGAGCGGACAGAGATCCAGGAGCTACCAAGAAAATTGCCAAAAAAAGAAGCCTTTGGGGCCAAGATATAGGGATTTTATAGGGATTTTAGAGGGATTTTATAGATTTACTGGATTTTAAAGGGATTTTAAAGGGATTTTGTAGGGATTTACTGGATTTTAAAGGGATTGAATATGGATTTGGGACCCATTTACACAGGGTCCCATTCTCGGGAAACAGACTGTGATTTTTTACTGGGGGATCATCCTCAAACGGCCTTGTGAAACATCTATTTTTCAGGGTGAATTATTGTAGCCATATATAAGAAATAAATATAATATATGTGTGTATGTATATATACTGAACTGGTTAGTGACTAGGATATAAGTGGATATACTTTTTAATATAATATGTATATATATATAATATATCTGGGCAAATTTGATAATAACCTCACTGTCCTCCCTCACTGGAAGCATGGTTAATAAGAGGAATCATCCTCAAATGGCCTTAATTCAGGTTAGTGAAATATTGTAATTTACCCAGATATATACAATATCTGTGTATGTGTATATATATATACTGGTTGGTGGTTTCAAACATTTTTTTTTCAATTTCAAATATGGGATGTCATCCTTCCCATTGACTAATATTTTTCAAGATGGTTAAAACCACCAACCAGTATATGTATGTATGTAATAAACGTATTAAACCAATAAGAAGAGGCGCCTGTATTGGGGATGGTTTATTGTTGTGGACCTCACAGTAGGGGAATTTACGTATAATTATTTGATATATATACTGTACTATTGTATAATTATAATATATATAATACTACTACAATTAATGTACATATACATTATATTATATTACATTATATTATATTACATTATTATATTATATTACATTATATTATATTAAATTACATTATATCATATTATATTATATATAATATAATATAATATTAATATTATATTATATTATATTATATTATATTATATTAATATATAATATAATATAATAGCATATTATATTATATTACATTTTATGATATTATATTACATTATATTATATTATATTAGATTATACATATAATATTCGTACGGCAATGCTTGCTTTTGGTGTAAAATCATTGACTTTCCTAGATGACGTCGGAAAATTACTCCCCCATCGCACTGTATACACCTGAAGTTCGCCAACAGATCCACCAGCCAGCTTTTATCTGGGCTTGTTTGAGGTGATATGTCAATTTACCAGTGGGAAATTGATTCTTTTCAGGAGCCCCAAATCAGCAACACCAAGGCATATCAATTTCTACAAGATCCAAGGTTAGCATTAGCCGTACAGGATGTGTTTTTTTTTTACCATTTGTTGTCTTTCAAGGTTACCATGATCTTCCATTTGTTCGAGGTGTTTGTTTACCTTATGCGGGAGTATGATCTAGAGGAGTTGAAACCACCAGCCAGATATATATATATATAGTTTGATATAGTGTTGACAGCACGTTGGCTATCTGGAAAATAACATATATTATTCTAAGTTTATTATATATATATGAACATTTTTTTGGTTGTATAGATAGTATAGATAGTATATATACATATATTAGCTTCATGAATATCCCGAGATTATCTCCCACTGGATCACCAGGAAGAGCAACAAGTTGGATCCTTTGGAGTTCGGAACATGCAATGAGGTCGCGGAGGCGCCGGAAACGAAACGTGCCATTTTTTAGGCCGGCCACGATAGCGTTCAGTTGGTGAACATAACTCCAATGACTATGGTTTATGGTACTTATAACTATAGTTACTTGGTTTTATAAACCAATTTATAACTGGGGGCATAAGCCATAAACCATAGTTATTGGAGTTAATTATAAACCAACCGAACGCTATCGAACGGGGGCCTCACATTGTGGCGATTGCAATGGGAATCCGCGAAGTTTTCCATGGAGAAGTTGAAACAGCTGGGAAAATCATGGAAGTAAATTTGGGGATTGTCAAGCCACGGGGTAGATCAGAGGTTGTACATAGTTTGCCTAGATCGATTTTGCCCGAATTGTTGATTGTCTGAATGGTGTGAAAGGCAATCCGGGATATTCCAAACCATTGGATCTTGGGGTATCCTTCATAGAAACCCATGATGGTCACCTGAAGTGTTGTTAAACCCAATCAGACATGTTGGTGTTGCCAACAAGGGGAGAAATACGCAGAAATGCGATATGAATCAATTCCTGTCTGATCCCTCTTAGAAATTTTGAAGTTGAACGTTACTTTTTATTGGGAAGAATTCTCAACCCCCCATTCTAAATATGACACGGACGAGTTTCATATGTTCCCATCATTTACTCCTCAAACATGAATCAAATACATCCGCGCGGAGAAAACTACCATCCACATGGTTGGCGGACGCCACTGAGATATGGACGAACAACTGGTCCCCTTGAGACACCCGAATACGAATAGGTCAAATCCCAATATCCTTATCCCAGAAGATGATTGTAACAATGCAGGACAACTAAGATAGGAAAACCCTTGATTTGAAGAAAGTCATGTGGTTAAACCAATGCCATGTTTATCATCCCCCAGTCCCATTTTTATAGGTGGTATGGTTACCATTCCCAATCAGGGGTGGTTTATTGCTGTTTTACCCACATTATGTATATCTATATATATATATACACACTGTATTTATACTAATTACTATAGGTAATGATAACCATTAGTTGACACTACTAGTTGAAATACACTATTAATGATATCCATGAATTAGTGTTAAAAAATATGGTCTCCTGAAGTTTCCTGTGTTTTTGTTGCCCCTTCAACCAGTCCTTGATGATTTTTTTGGCGTCAGGAGGTCAAAGACATGCCTCCCATGCCGCGTTTGAAGGCCCGAAGAGCTGGGAGGTGACCTCTGTACATATCAATAGATCTGGGTAAATTTCATCACGACCTCACTGTCCTCCCGAAGCCTGGAATCATGGTTCCTAAGGGAAATCATCCCCAAATGGCGTTAATTCAGGTTAGTGAAATATTATAATTTACCCAGATAGATATAATCACAAAATACATGTACCCTGTGGTAGACTAACACAACTATGGAAAATCACCATTTTCAATAGCTATGTTAAATTACCAGAGGGTAATAGAGTGATATAGAATCATAATGAATCTAGAATTTGTGATTACACTCTAGTAATACATGAATATCACTAAGTATTGTACAGAGTGTTGTGGAATGTTATAGATATCATCACTACAGAAATAGATGTATGTATACATTGTCATTGTAATAGCTTGCAATATCTTGCAATATGGGGGATTCCAGAAATGGTGGTACCCCCAAACGGATGGTTTATTTAATGGACAATGCTATTAAACATGGATGATGTAGGGGTACCCCTATTTCAGGAAACCTCCATATCTATACACTTTGCTGATTTTTTCCTACTAGGCAAGAGTGATCCAAGAGCTGACATTGCCCAGCTGCTGGGGCTTCTGTAATCCCTTCCCCCAGCCATTCAATACCCCCCAGAAACCATGGTTTAGTAAAGGGTTTACAGACAACTGAGATCATAGAATTGGGGTGTTTAGTATTAGCAGGATGAGATTGGGTTTTGTTTCAGAATTATGGTAACCATACCTCATTTTCTGCTGTTGATTTTGTATCAACGTGAATGTGGTAAACCCATGAATAAACAGTTCCAATATCAATTCCAAGATTACCATAAATGGATGGTAGAATTCATGTAAACACCATCCCTACGTTTGTTTTTGGCGTTACCACATTATTTTGGCAACATCACAATGTTTGATGGTAAAATCACTCACCATTGCCCCACACTCACGGCCATGCGTATCTTCGCTCTACAATGTGGCCTCTCCCCATTTATAAGTTGGTTTAAAAACAAGACAACTACAAGGATATATATATATATATATAAATGATAATAAATATCATAAACCGTAGATAAACATAGTATCAGTATCTATAAATATCATAAAACCATATAGTATTCATAGTGACATTGGAGATTTGTGGCCCCCAACTTGTCGCGATTTTTCACGTACCAACTCATCGGGGGGCCAAGTCGTAGGCATTTTTCGTAGCTTCCTGAGGCGACGTTGCCGGACCAAGGCGCGGGGGTGTTTACCATGGAAATGCGAATAGCCGGCCTGGTAATGACTAACATACCCTCTGGTAAACTAACATAGCTATTGAAAATGGTCATTTATAGTGAGTTTTCCCATCAAAAATGGTGATTTTCCATAGTTACGTTAAATTACCAGAGGGTACCCATAGGATCCATGGTGCTGGTATATTAATGCTAACATGACTGGGGTATATTGATGGGATCAATGTTAGCATATATACCAGCACCATGGATCCGTCATGGGATAGCGAACTAGAAAATCCACCCATGTTTAAAAACGGTAAACCATCTATTTCTATGGGCCATGGCTTCCATAGCTATGTTAGTTTGCCAATGGGAATAGTCAATGGAAATCATCTATCAATGGAGGTTTGAATGGGAAAACATAATCAAATTTTCATAGGACAGTGTCGGACTGAATGGAGGTTTGAACAGGAAAATCATTGAAGTAAATGGGATATTTTCCAGCACGCCATGTTCCTTTACCACAGGGTACCCAGATTCTTTTGTTATTTTTGGAAGCATGTATACCAATTAATTTGTAGGTAGATAGAAGCCGGCATCTTTGGTTGCTAGAACTAAAGCCACGGCTGTAGTGTCCATCGATGGACAGCTGTGGGATGTTGGCGACATCTTAATTTTCGGATGCTGATCTGACTATGTTGACAATTCCTTGACCCAAGGCGGCACATCTACTGCAAGTGGTCTACAACTAATACACAACCGGGGACATTCCACATATAACCGGGGGTACAAAGTTTATATATGCTTATTATCCATATAAGTCTTAGTAAGTGCACCCCCATGTTTACTATTCACTCTACTGTACTGGGATTCGCTATAAAGTTCCTGGAGCACTTTGAGACTTCATGTATGGTCCGAGTACCAAAAATCACAATTTAAGCTGGCCGTCGACACATACCCAAATTTACATCCAGGCATGTTTGATTATATCCTTGTTTTAGAATAGCTACATACACGGGTTTATAGTGACTTATGTATCGAGCTAATATGGCTGATATTCATGATTGTATAAACACTTGGGATCTCCCATCGTCATGATAGATGAAAAGCTAATCTTGTCACCTCATCGGATACCCTTGGGGCATCTGCCGGGAATCAAACAGCAAAGTTCAAAGCATCTCTGGGGGTTTGCCTGAGATGATGAAACACCAAGCTGTTTCGATCTGTTTCGATCTGGAAACCAATTTCCAACCTGAAATGAGGGATACTTATGGGCTGTAAATTGTGCCTCATCTGATTTATAACTGCAATAGGCCCTAAGTCCCAATGATAATTTCCAGTCATAAGGCATAAAATAGCTACCTCAAACTTATATACATACATTTACTACACAAAAAGGTGGGGCCCCTAGATAGCTTGACTTATAACTTGGCAAACATATAACTATACTTAAGGTTATAAACTAACTAGAACTATTTACAACTAACTTAAAACTAACTATAACCAACTATACCTAAAACTAACTGTAACTAACTATTGACTTAAAAGCTTACACTTTATAAACTAACTATAACTAACTTATAACTGGGAGTGTCCTACTCAATGACTGACCCATCGCCTAGTGGACCCGCTCCAAGTGTTGCGGAGGCGACCCGATGTTCCAACGTATCGAGGCAGAACTTGGCTGGCCAAGAAAGTGAGAGTTCCATCTTGGTGATATTCCATGTATATATAATATATATATATATATCTGGTTAAATAGCCATGGAAAATCCCTTACAAATGGAGGTATTAATAGGAACATCATCTATAAATGGGTTATATATACACAACTAGACAGCTAAATGCAATTGAAGCTCTAATACACAAACTCTATAACTGGGAGTTATATATATATATATATTCTTGATATTGGACTTGAGAATGCTATTCGAGGTTATGTGTGACTTAAAGCAAGGCGGGCTATCAAAGGAACGGTTGGGATATGTTGCTGCAAATAAAATGTGATAAACTGCACCAAAAGATATCTAGAAATGCATATTTATTCAAAAACCAGGTTTTCAGGAACAAAACCCATATTTTCAGAAAAAATGCGGAAAAACCTGGCTTTTGGAAAAAAACAACTACAAAATGTTAGGTTTTAGGTTCGCTAGGTATATATATATAATGTATAATATACAGTATGTATAGGATATGTATGTAGTATATAATATAAATATGTATTATATATACATATATATATATATACATACACATGATTTTGTTGAATCAGAAATAATGCTATGATGATCCAATGTATACATATTTGTAGATACACATACAGAGCCCTTCCACACCATTCCAGACGTGTTAATGCATACAGATAGCAATATGGACATTGTGGAGTGCCTGGAGTGCCTGTGTCCACAAATCAAAGATACGACGGTTCAGTGTGACATGAGGATTTAACGGGATTTTGTAGGGATGTTATCGGAATTTCACGGGATTTCAATCGTGATTTAATGGGATTTACATGGATTTACCCTCCACGAATCAAACATGGCAATGGACAATTCCCATTAAAACTCAAATGAATGAGGATTTTTCATTGCCACCTATGATTACAGCAGGGTATTGCATATCATTCCCGGTGGTTGGTTGATTTATGGAGGAGTAAATTCCTTTTTTGAACAAATAGGTGAATTTATGTAAATGAAGCCAAAGTGACCCTATTCAAGGTTCCCAAGCAGACATCATGGGTTCGTTGAACACCCATGTTTGGTTTGTGAAATTGATGAAGCGAACATGTATAAAGTCCATTGCGTAGATGTTTGTGTTTCCCATCCCATCCACTTCCTACATGTGGTTTATTTGGAGTAAATGGATGCAAACAATCCATGCAAAGATGGAGGTTTCCTACGATGGGGGTACCCCTAAATCATCCATTTTAGTAGGAGTGTCCGTTCTAAACCATCCATTTTGGGGTATCCACATTTTAAGAACCCCCCCAGATGATCTGGATCATACAGCGATGGTTATCCAATTACCAGGGGGCCTTTATACCTACAATCAGTGAACAGTTCAGGTCTAGGAACCAAGACACATTTCAACCATCCAACCATTTGTTTATTGGTATTTGATTATATTTATTCGCCTTTGGTTAGAATCATTTTTTTCACAACTGGGGAAGATCAGCACCGACATCGGTGACTGTTTGGTGACATTGGTTATCCTCTGGTAAACTAACATAGCTATTGAACATGGCCATTGAAATAGTGAGTTTTCCCATTAAGAATGGTGATTTTCCAATATTTTCCACAGTTATGTTAACCTTTACCAGAGGGTAAATGTCCTACTTTGTTGATCAATCAGATCTTGGAGTCCGAGCTGTCGCTTCTGCGGAAGAGACAAGATGTCCTCGAGCAGAAGCATCAGGAGCGGCTCTTCAGCCATGGGCTGTCCAAGGGGGCCATGGGATCGATTACTGGGATATCACCGGGTATTTTTGATGGTGTTTGCAACAGTCACTATAAGCCTTTGATATCCCAGGGTCCCAGTGCCCTACTAAACACCCAAATTGTGTTTCATTCAAAGCCTATAAGCTTATAGTGCCCTACTTATCACTAAGCGTTTGATAAAACCAGTTAACTAATCCCATGGCCCATCTAAGTATTTCAAGTTCAATAGGGGGTTCAAATGAGCCATGAAGCACCGGGCTACCATGACTCTGAACTGACAGCTCGACCGGGAGCAGAACGGTAAACACCACAGATCCCACAACGAAAATGTCAAGTTTGGAGTCAAAGACCCACGAAAGTTGTGACTGATTACTATGTTTTTGATCACTTTCAACGGTAACCCTACATTTCATAGCGCGTGCTGCTATTGAGATAGTCAAGTTACATCCAATTGAGAAGAAGAAGCGCTCTAACAAGCTGGGTTTGTGGGTGGATTATGGTGGATTCATACCTAACAGCTCACTAGGTCACTAGGTCGGTTTGTAGATGGGAAGAATCCAGCACTTTGAAAGGCTATGTTAGGCGAAAGAGACAACGATTTGGCCGAGATTTGCCGGGCAAGATATCATATCTGGTTCCTGGAAGGGGACAAAAAAAAGCCGGGGTTTACCATACCAACTGAAGTGACTCACTGTTCAACTCCGGAGGATGTGGAAGCTGTTCGCCGTGGCCAGCTTGGGAACCCGGGAATTACATCCCGCGAATAAGTGGGCCTGTCAGTTCATGAAGTTAGCTCTATAAAGCCCAAGTAAGGCCACCTGGTATAGTTTCTATCCTACATAAACCCAACAGTTTCTGAATCAACTTACCTTTGAGGCGTCCCAAAACCAATGGAGTCACTATCCATCAATGTGTACCCGCTGCTGCCATGGGACTTCTACGGAACTGGGTGATCAAAAGTACGACTTTCCTGCTTGGGATTTTGGAGGTTTGGAACAAGTTTTCAATCATCCATCGAAATTGATCAACTCATTTCACTTTTTGGATCCTGTCTTGATCAAACATCGCATTCTTAGGATGTGATTGCTGGCCTTTTTGACTTGAATGTGCAGCAGTACGGACGGGTTGGCATGCGCCACTTCAAACTCTACGGGCAGAGATAGAGGCAGTCCAAGGCTCACATGACATAGAGGACGAGGGTCCAAGCATCACAGCAGCCTTGATCGAATTACGGTTGGATTTCGAGTTTGTCCAAGGGTAAACTAACATGGCTATTGAAAATCACCATCTTTAATAGGTAAATCAACGAACTAAATGGGCCATGTTCAATAGCTATGTTAGTCATTACCAGAGGGTACCTCAAAGTGCAATTTCAATGGGGGAACATGATGATCAATCACGGGATCAATTGAGACATCCGGAATCTTTCGGACACACCCCAAAAACGATCCCGTCATCGAAAAACGGCAAAATCGTTTCGCAATGCCCAAATGCTCCATCTATGGAATATTTACCTACATTTACCCCAAGAATGACCCAGTTTTGTAGGTAAATATTCCATACATGGAGCATCTGGGATGACCTGCCATCCGAAAAAATCGAGGTTGGATTGCCTCTCTGAGCGAATCTATGAGGCCAATTCAAACCGTCCTTTGAGTCCAGGCAGAGTTTAGCCATTGGCACCAATGGTTGGAAACACACAATGCTATGGCTGCAATGGTTTACACCAACAAAAATCGGAATTGAATCAACCACTGCAGAACAGATAGGATATGATGGATATGTTTTAATTTCCCCCAGTCGGATGTTGTGCATACCATAAAGATTATTACAGAATGCCAGGTTTTTGGCAAGGATGGGCCACAACTGCAATTCTGTTTCAAACAGCTTTGGTGTTGGCGAAATCCAATCAACCCCTGCCCTGCGGCAGCGCAGGTTGCTAGCATTATCAGGTATCCCAAGAATCCATATTTTCTGAAGGAACCCCCTTCAAAACCATGTAACACTCAAAAACCTTGAAATGATCCAAATTTGCAAGTGAATTCACAGATGTTCATCATGTTTGCAGGTAGAATCAACGGTGGGTCCCCGCTGTAAATAAGCTTGCCTACAAACCTCCTTATTTAGTTCAATCTATCAACCATAGACCATAGTTAAGCCAGTGAACTTCACCAAAGTTAGATAGCAAGCCAAGTTTTATCATGTTTTCAAGATCCCATGCATATCAATATCATTTAATATCCTATGAATGGCCACTATCATCAGCGTAAACAGAGCCAGGCGGAGAAGATGCAGCGACAGGTGCAAGAACGCACGGATGATGCCATTGAGAAGGCCCGGAAATCCACACCTGGAATTTTGCAGATTTTTGATGATCCATGAGGATTTCTACATCTACGTTAGTTTACTCATGGGAATTTGGATGTTTCCATAGGTTTCGTAGAATGGGGGTAGCACCCTGCATCATCCAGTCGTCCTGGATGACAAGACCACATTCACAGTTTTTTCCACCCAGGTCAGGGTCTCTAGACCCCCAGTTGTATAGAATGTCCCCATTCGTATATGATATATATATATGATATATATATATACATAATATATATATATATATATATATGTATGATATATATATATATGATATATACATACATATATATATATACATATGTTTACATAGTATAATAGAATATAATACAATATAATTTAATACGATTATATATATATATACATTGTATAATATAATATTAAGTAATATAATATAATACAATATAATATAAAATGATATAATATAGTACAATATAATATAATATAACATAATATAAGATAAGATAAGATAATCTACTATATTATAATATAATATAATCTATGATAATATATTTTAATCTATGATGATATATTAAATTATATATAATATAATATAACATAATATAATATAATATCATATCATATAATATATTATAATATATTATATAATATCATATAATATAATATGATATGGTATGGTATGATATGATATGTACATATACACATATATATATACATGCGTATATGTGGGATGAAATATTGGTTATGGATTATAAACCGCGGATCCGCTTCGCGGGATGTACTGCACATCCAAGCTTGCCTGGCGAGCTTAGGCTTAGTGGCTATCTCGGCCACTATGCCAGATCAAATGTCAGATAAAATGCCGGGTAAGAAAAATCAGATGTAATATCAGATAAATCAGATAAAACGCCAGAATACTGTAAGAATACATGTCACATGGAATGCCAGATAAATTGTCAGATTTTTAGGCATACATGTCAGATAGAGTGCCAGATATGTGTCAGAATATGTGTCAGATAGAATGTTTGAATATTTTTCAGATGCAACGGCATATAATATGCCCATGTCAAATAACACGTCAGATGAAAGCCCACATTTCTGGAGGTTTACATGTATTATGGGCACCCAAAAATCATCAATTCTAATCAATTTTGAATAATTTCAATAGATTTGCAATAGGATTTTCCATTATAAACCATCCATTTGGGGTATCCGAATTTATGGAACCCCCTATATGTCCGGGAAAACGTCAGTTAGTGGGGACCACTCGAAGAAAACACCGTGTTTTTTCCATGTCTTTTCATTTGCTTCAGGGAAAAAAACCCTTGGGGTGCCAGACTTCTGGTAGATTTCCCCGGTCGAAATCAATCCGCTGATGGGAGAGCTCCATTCGTTAGTGAAATAATACAATTCTGGTTGGTGGTTTGGAACATTTTTTATTTTTCCACATATTGGGAATCATCATCCCAACTGACTAATATTTTTTCAGAGGGGTTGAAACCACCAACCAGAATTGAGATATTTGGAGTGGGCCCTTCTGGATTGGAACCCTGGATTTTTGTTGATTTGTTGATATTTGTTGGATGTCTACTCTTTGGAAACAAGCCCACGGATACAGTGTGATGCAGATCCAGTCATGGGAATGCTTTCCGGCAATGCGCTTCATCATATTTCATCAAAGGCACCAGAATAAGCAAACGAATCAGCCAAAAAACAAAACACCATCGGAAACAAACATCAAAATATCATGCCATGGGTGACAAACCTCCAGAATCCTGTACCAAATGTTGGTTTTTGCACATAAAAAGAACCTGATAAACCTGATATCAGGAATAAGTCCGCGTGAGGCGGGCGTCCTGAAAGTAGTGAGAAATTCGGTTGTATGGTGATAACAGATGCTATGGGGGCCTTCCCAGCAACTTAGATAAATGCAATTTTTTATTGCACAAACACGGACGAACCTGGTTTTGCTATGTTCATGACTTCATGTTTAGCTAGTTTAAGGGGAAACATGTCATGCGGAGCCGAACAATATGTGTTTTTTGCTGGGGTGATATAGTATACTGTTTGGTGGTTTCAAACATTTTTTATTTTCCATTTCATATATGGGATGTCATCCTTCCCATTGACGAACTCATATTTTTCAAGATGGTTAAAACCACCAGCTGTAATATGACTTGAAGAAATGAAGATCAACCACCATCAACCCCTGGGGGGTGACCTTTTGAGAAGGTTTAAACTCGCAGTTGTTGCACGCCATGGCTCATGGTTGCTACAAGGTGTTCCCGGATGGAAATGTTTGGTTTATGCTGCCACATCCACCGAATTCAGCATCTTTGAGCTATTTGATCGCCAAAAACCCAACACTTAATCTGCGGTTATATCATTATTTTGCTTCGTCAAATCACCAGTTCTGATGCTTAACTACTTCACCCTCCATTTTTTCAGCCATGGAAGATGTGGCACCAGCGTTCCAGGCGCGTGCCGCGTTTCAGAAGACCGCGTCGGACATGGAACATGAACGGATCAACCTGATGTCTGTGATCACTCAGGCCAAAAGGGCGGATCTGCTTCTAGAAGTTTGGCGTTGTACATCCATTCACATATGTTAACAATCGTTGAACATGGTTTTTAGGATATTCAAGGTGTAATTACACTGGTTTCTTGGAGCATGGCCGAGTTAAGTATGGCCTATTCACGATTATTATAGGTTTCAGCACATGAAATGATGAACTTGGCATTAACCTTCTTTTTGGTGGATACTCGGTACTTTCCAGCAATCCAATTCAGCAACTTGCCAAGCAAATGACGTCAACAACACTTTTCAAGAGGATAATCATCAACAAACGAGGGATTTTCATGTTTTTTTTAAACACATGTCATGTTTGTTTGTTGCAGGGTAGATCTATAAATGGAAAGGTCAGATATAAACAGTCACCAGGAAACCAATTGAGCCTTACTATTTTTACTTTCAGAACCTTATTTAGCAGATCAAAACTCGATTCCAGCTGGGTAAGGGTCATACCCCAATTTTTCCCAGGGACGGTGTGTGTGGTCAAACATGAGGCTGGATACTCCACTATGGTAGATATACGGAACACATCAATAGCTGGCGAACTTCAAATCAAGTTAACTGGGTTTACAGTGGTTTACAGTATTCTCATCCACATCCATCCAAAATCACGCAACTCCAGATATGTGTAGCTGGTTGGTGGTTTGGAACATGTTTTATTTTTCGCAATAGCTGGGATGATGATCCCAATCTGACAAATATTTTTCAAAGGGGGGTAGGTCAACCACCAATTAGGTAGTGAGGTTGCCTTGAAACAAAGGTTCTAACTGGTTGGTGGTTTCAAACATTTGTATTTTCCATAATATATGGGATCCTTCCCATTGACTAATATTTTTCAAGATGGTTAAAACCACCAACCAACTAAGGAAAAGACATCGTACAGGCATTCCTCCAAACAAATCTCTGGATTGTAGCCATACAGCTGGGAAGATGGGCAGATGCACCAGGGATCAGAGAACAGGTGGCCAAAATCTGCAGGACATCCCTTTTTGTTGAGGAGAAACGACCAGTTTTCCTGATACTACTGTATACACATATTTGTTTACTAATTTACATACTATACTTGTATGATACTTATATATTATGTATACATGTATACATATATATATGCGTGTGTATATATATATGTATATATATATAGACATGAACTACATATATATATATATGCATACGTATCCGATATATGGATACGTATCGCACAGAAACAAGTGAGTTGTTTGATCTGGTTCTTCCACCCGACACATCCAGAACACATCCACGAGGTCAACCAGAACTTTGAACACTTGTCCCGCGAGATGGCGGGTGTCTCCGACATTGTGGGTCGCACCCAACAGGAGGGCCAGGGCTCCAAAAATGGGTTTAAGAAACCCTTTGGACAACTGGTTAGTTGCTGGTATCCTCTGGTTATGACTAACATAGCCATGGTATAGATGGCCCATTTGTAGATGGTTTACCTGGGTTTACCTATTAAAAATGATGATTTTCCATGGCTATGTTAAATAACCAGATGGTAAATGAGAACATAGCCTTTGGGAATTCAATCATAGAGCCTGAAAATAAGGTAACTATACGTTTTAAGGGCAAGTCAGCTACTAATGTTACTATTACTAAGGGTAACTATGATTACCAAGATCCTTCACTAAACTGAAAATAAGGTATTTTTAGATCATCTGGAATCTGGAAGTAAATAGGTCGCCTCTGGTAAATTGTCACAGTTCGATCCTGATTTTATAACCTATGTTTAGTGGTTTCACTATGATTTGCTTAATAGTGGTTTCACTGAGTATTATGACTATGATAGATATTCCTGAACTATGATTTTTAGGGTCTATGATGTTTGTGAACTATTATAGATATCTATCAGAAATAGATGTTACCCTCTGGTTATTTAACAGTTCGCCATGGAAAGATCCACCATTTTTAAGTTCGGTAAACCATCAATTATTCAATGGGCCATCGAAAAACCATGGCGAACTGTCAGTCATAACCAGAGGGTATCAGAAATAGATGTAAAAACTATGGCGGGTTCCACCCATCCTCCAAGCCCATCTGCTAGGGCCCTAAATGACGGGGGACTTATGGGACGACCCATCCTAAGCGTGCTCAAAACTGCTAGGGGCTAGGGACTTCCAATTAGGTACTGAGGTTGCCTTGAAACAAAGGTTCTAACTGGTTGGTGGTTTGGAACATTTTGCATTTTACTTTTCATATATGGGATGTCATCCTTCCCATTGACTTTCATATTTTTCAAGATGGTTAAAACCACCAACCATATATATATAAACATAAATTACGTATATATATATATATACATATTATTAGATATAGTGGAATATGATCTATTTACTAACCAGTGAACTAATCCCATGGCCCCGTCTCAGTAGTCACCCCTAAAGCTAGAAGATTCACTTATCACCTTTATTTTTGAGGCCTTTTAAAGACATCACAAGACATCCTTTTGGCTCTGATCTAATGCCTGACTGGACATCAAACCTGGAGGGCTGGACAATTCCGAAATCGATGAGCTTCCCAGGAAAACCTGCCAGGTATCGGCCCCTCCTTTGTAGGTGATTTTCTGGCAAACCCTGAATTTTATTTCTGAAAACCGAGGTTGTTTTCTTTGTTTTTGGTATGGGACACCAAGGTAGTTTACATAGTTTTCTAATTGAACGATGTACAATGTGAGGCCCCCCAGTTATAAGTTGATTTATAAGCCCCAGTAACTATAGTTATAAGTACCATAAACCATAGTTATTGGAGTTATAAACCAACTTAGCTATCTTGGGGGCCTCATAGTAGACGTCCATTTGGGTTGGTTAGATCACCAGTGATCGACTCTCCATTGCACCAGCCTGAAAGCTCGTAGGACCTGATCCATTTGCAGCAGGCGCTTGACTGGGAGAGCTGATCCAAAATGGCAGTTGGGCGTTAACGCGATATAAAATGATATGGGAAATAACCATTCTATGTAGAGATATAATTGGAAATCCTGAAGTATAATAGATAACCAGTAGAATAATTATGTTTTGGGAAAAAAGCTAGCAACATAGTGTAACACGTTGCCATGGACACATTGCAATGAAAAACATAGGCAATATAAAAGGACTTTATCTTAATTTATCTATAACTGTGTCATTTTCCATGCTAAGTATATACAAGTGGCGCAATTGTCCATGCCTCATCATGCTTATGTGAAATTACCAAAGGGTATTGGTCAAGTTCATTCGCGTCTAATGGATAAGCCAAGCGTGAACGACGGCTTCTTTTTATATTTTTTAGGAAACCCAGTAGTACATTGGATTGACTTAGGACATTTTGAACTTGTCGAGGACCCGTAGTCTGAGGAATGGGAAGTCCACCAGTGTATTCCATTTATGGATGATTTTCCGATCAAACATTTGGGGTTTTCGTTGCCGGAGGGTCAATTCTAGGGGCTGGAAGCTGGCCACCAAAATGATGAGAATTCAGTGAATTCTCGCACAGTGACCCCATGCAATTTGTCGAGATGGGGTGGATGCAGCGTTGTGTTCGACATCTATATATGCGACTGTAGATTGTAGTATAGGACCAGCATTGTTGAATAGCAACGTTATTTACTGTCACTTTGGTGAAAACTCGACCTCAAATTGTGAGAATTTGTCCTATCGAAGTCCATTTGCACATCTTGGATGGCAAGCAGAACACGGTGGATCTTTGGCGTCGTGGAGTAGGGCATTGTGACGGTTTTGATGACCTTCTTCAGCCGTGTCTGAAGCCAAGATGAGCAACATTCGCAAAGTGCCCAGGCCGACGGTAGGGTACCAATGAAATCCACTGCTTTGAAACATCCATCGTTTCGTAAGTTTCCTATATTAATAAACAGTTTGGGTATGCGTCCCCCATTGGTTGCCCACAGTCGAAAGATGTTATTTCCATATGGGTTAGTCTGAAAATTGGCTACAACATTCCAGCCACTGTTTAGTCAGATACTTTCCCATAATAAAATGGTACCATTTGTTCATGCTATTTTAGCTGCAAGACCCTGAGGTTTGCCCGGACTCGCAACGAGCGTCCGGGCAAGCGACGATGACGATGACTATGACTATGGCGACGACGACGACGACGGCGGCGGTGGTGGTGGTGGTGATGATGATGTTGTTGATGATGATGTTGTTGTTGTTGATGATGATGATGATGATGATTCTGGACGATGATGATTATGGTCGTGGTGATGGTGATGATGATGATGATGATGGTGATGGTGATTTTGATATTTTCTTGAAACCCTAAAGGAAACCCCAATGACTGTACGATTAACTGTTCCATGGGGCCAGGGGCCTTTGAAATCCTTTGAAACTCTAAAGGAAACCCTAATGATTGTATGGTTATATAATTGTTCCATGGGGCCGGGGGATTTTGATATCTACTTGAAACCCTAAAGGAAACCCTAATGATTGTATGGTTATATAATTGTTCCGTGGGGCCGGGGGATTTTGATATCTACTTGAAACCCTAAAGGACACCCTAATGATTGTATTGTTAATTGTTCCATGGGGCCGGGGGATTTTGATATCTTCTTGAAACCCCTGTAAGAAACCCTACTGCCTGTATGGTTAATTCCATACGTAGAAGCAACATGTTCTGGTTAACACCCAAGCAACATAATTGAACATCAAATCCTTTCCGTGGTTTGATGTCGTACAGAATTCCCTGGCATTTACATGTATTTACGCTATTCTGGCTTTGGGCAAACCTCGGGGTCGTCGTGTTTTTTATTTTGCCATAAATCCACCATGTGTAACTAACATCCCGAAAAGTTGCCTCAAGGATGTGGCAGAGAGATCTGAAATCGACGTCACGACTTTTGCTCATCAACTCGCGCATCTGGAGGTTCGAGCCGCGATCCAATGCATCCCACCTATCTCACATGGGGGAAGGGATGGGAGTCCCACTATCAATGGGAATGACTCAGGATCCAACAGATTGGAGGTATGTAAACGTACCATAGGCCACTGGCCATATTTTCTGGGGATATTCCCTGAAATTAAGGCCTGAAAAATAGGCCTTATATATGGTAGGTACCTCCAATGAATCGGATCCTGAAATGGCCATTGATGGCAGTTGCGACATGTGAAAATACCGTATTGATACCCACTGAACCATCATTTCAGTCAAATGACCCATGATGAAACAGTCAGCTTTTGTCGGGAAGTGTGTGTGTTTTTTCCCACATGTGGGAAAATTGACCATCCAGGTGACTTCATATTGGATGACAATCATAAAGACCGCCCAGTACAAACATATTTGACGCCCAAACCCCCAAAAAGATCCAAAAAGTATATATATATACTGTAATATATATATATCATATATATATATATTTAGTGATGGCTATATAGTATCCATGGAATTGATAACGGATACTCCTTGTTGGTTGAAACATTCGGCCGGTTCCGGAGGCTCCGGACATCGATCACGGATCATCCAAAGACAATCCACACAATCCTGCACCATTTGATAGGTGGGCAAAATCCCATTATCTATAGGGTTCCCACCATCCATTTCGCAACCATCCACAGTATCATGAAACTATCATAACATATCAATATATATATATGGTTTCATGAACAGATACTTAGCTACTTTGCCTGAAAATCTTAAACACAAACCTGTTATCAATAAGAATAACAAATCTAGTTGGTGTCAATGGAGTGTTTGAAGGGAACACAACAAAAACAAAAAAACGCGATGATGGAACATGATGGATGTTTTCTTGGCAGTTCATCCTAACAATGGGACGATGTCATTTTCCTTTTTTGCGATATTCCAATGAATTACTGCTTTTTAAAATCGAGATGTGATGGGAATGCATGTAAAAAACATAACCCACAATAACCAATTGAATAGATGGATATATTCAACTGTTATATTACAATCGGGATCTTAATAGATTTTCATAGCCGTGGATAGTACCACAAATTGTGTTTTTGTATTTTAGTCAATTTGTTCCCAGATGAATACCTGTGATTCGAGGTTCATGCGATACGTATGGAAGATCCCAGATGAGAAGACCGTTGGAATCCAATCCGGTCCGCAACTGTATGGAAATCCATGGCTTTCACTGGGACTATATAGAATCATGGGTTTTTCCATCTAAATTTAACCAGAAGTACCAACCAGAAAAAGGGGATTTATCATGATTTACCCAACGGAAAAATGAAAATCCAATAAATATTTATCATGATTTACCAATGATTTATAAAGGGGATTTATCATGATTTGCCACATTTTTTTTTTGGCGCCAAATTTCACGGGGATTCGCAGATCTTTGGCACAGGAACACTATTCCAATCACCTGCGAGAACTCCAGCAGTCCCAGTTCTTCGACGTGAAACTGTGGAAATGATGGGGGGTTGAGGTATAGTATATGTATAGATACCATATATTTATATATATATATAATCATATATATATATATATATACACCATATAGTGAGGTATGGATTGCATGGATTTAATGTGACCAACATGGGATTTCATGTTGGGATTGGGAATTTCAAGGGGGGATTTCCCATCATCAAACATGGCGGCAAATCCCGGAACTGGAAAATGATCGAAGTAAAAGGGGAAAAATCCAGCAAACCATGTTTGATATGGTATCTAGATGGATACATAAATACTTGGAAATTTGGAAATCATGTTTCCACATGATGAAACCGTGATGGTTTGATTACCAGCCCTGGTACCTGTTTATATCACCTTAACTGCGAAATATCAAGTTTCTTGGTCTGATCACCGCGTTTGTTGTTCAAAATCTCTCCACGGTGTTTGCTTTTCTGTGTTTCCTGATGCAATGGCTTTGTCAAAGGGACACATGACCAAACAACATATTGATTATTTATCTATGGTTGTATTTTTACAAATTGTTATATGTCAATTATTAACCATTGAACATGTTTTCCTATCATGGAATCTGTTTGTTTCCAGCAAATAGCTGGCTAGTCGCCAATTCCATGACTTATTCAATTCCTTTGTTATGCCTTCATGGCGATGAAAGGGTAGCCTTCGGTAAACCAACATAAGCACTTGGTGGTTCATCGCACTTAGAAAGTAGGTCATAACCATGTTTATAAATGGGCTAAGTAGGGTTAGTTCACTTGTAAGTGGGGTTATAAGCCACTTACTAACTGGGATGAACCGCCAAGTATGGAAAATAAGGGTACCCAATTTGCTCTATAATCTAGTTATAGTGCCCCATTTGAATCTAGCGCTAGTTTCGTGGAGGGTGCCCTATTCACTAATATCCACTAGCTGAACTATGGAATATCTCCATTTTTCATACAATGTGAGGCCCCCCAGTTATGAGTTGGTTTATAAGCCCCAGCAACTATAGTTATAAGTACCATAAACCATAGTTATTGGAGTTATAAACCAACTTAGCTATCTTGGAGGCCTCACATTGTAGGTAAATCATCGAACTAAACGCACAATCTATGTTCGCAAAGTTTCAGATTACCAGAGGCCAGCCCCGGTGCCATTCGTGAGACGGATCCATGAAAGATGCGACGAGCCATGTGATTTTGTTCTGTCCAATCCAACCGGTTCTGGAACGCCATGCTGCAGAACACCATGTACTAGGTCAATCTTACATGGATACAAACTAATCCTAACTAGTCTTTTGGTATCAAGTATCGAATATCCACGTTCACCAGCAAAGAATTTGGTCCATTTTTTGCAGGGGCCCTCTGGCTGATTGGCAATGCAATCGTGGATTCATGATGTTCATCTCCCAGGTTCAGCAGGAAATCGCACACAGTTGACGCACACAGTTCGGTGTTTTTTTTTGGGAAAAACATCGCCTTATTTTTAGACAGAAAATATCCCCGTGATTTCATGAGAATCATAGGGGATATGACTACAGCATATAAACAATAAGGTCGACTGTATTGGACAATAAACATCATGTCCCCAAGAATTGTCAACTATGACATACGTTGTTAACTCATCTTAACATATATTAACTATCACATACCAGCCCATATTCCATAGTGCTGGTATATTTACCTACATGTGGCTTATTTATGTTGGGCAAATGTTGGGATTCGTAGTCCACCATGGTTCCCATTTGGGCTATATCCCATTAATATCCCACTAATATCCCATTGAGTCACTATAAAATTCCATTAAATCAGCTATGAAATCCCATGATTTTCCCCGGGAGCCCGTTGAAGCCCCAACGAGCCGAAACCGCGAGCGCTCGCTCCACTGAGGGTTTCCTTCTCGCAGCAGCTGATGGACGTCCACCAGTTTCGTACCGAGGTGAGGGTCCTCGGAGCCTGCCGTGGAGCCTGCCGTGGAGACATCCGCCCCAGGGTGGTTTATGATACCGCGATGTAGTAACTATGGTTTATAATGATCATTACTTTATGATATGTCAAGTATAACTAAGTAGCTATGGTTTATAGTACTTATAACTAGTATTCAAGTATAAATATGGTTTATGATAGTTAAGTATGATATATGGTGTGGTTATATGATACTGCCACTTCTGTTTATTCAAGTATAACTATGGTTTATGATACTTACAAGTATAGTATTCATGTAACTATGGTTTATGATAAGTATGATATATGGTATAACTATGGTTTTATGATACTGTCACTTCTGTTGTTGTTTTTTTATTCAAGTACAACTATGGTTTGTGATAATTACTTGATAACGTCTTATCAACTTTTAGTATTCATTTGGTTTATAAACGAGTAAACACAAGTGGGGGAGGGTCGCATTGTAGCTGCTGACATGAAATGATCCACCCAGGACTACTCATCCTAATTTTACATATCATTGATATCATATCATGAATCGCAACTACTGTGAAAGATTGGGTCTTATATATCTACCCAGTAGCTTACATGCTGTACCTATGTCCAGTAAACAGTTGGAGATGCTTCAGTATTGGATTTGCCTCATGATCTGTTTATACTCTTATATATATATATTGTATAATAGTTTTACCCAACATAAGGAATCCTCATAGACTCAGATTTGTTTAAACTTCACTAAAAGAGATGATGGTTGGATGGGACTTCAGAATCACCTGGTTCCAAGTGGTTCCAAGATGTTCCAAGGTACAGATGGTTCACCACAATCCCTAGTCTTCACCAATGAGCAGTTTGAATGTAGAAGTTCAGACACCACCAAGTTATATATATATATAGATACTTAATGTCCCCCTAAAAATAAAGGTTAAATAGTGTCCCACTGTTTGACACGTTTTATAGTTCCATTTTTCGGTGCTTATTATGACCAGTATCCACCATAGTCCGTTTTATTTGAATCAGTTGTAGACCAGCAACTATAGACACTTCTATAGAAATAAATATGTAAATAAATCTGGTTGGTGGTTTCAAACATGGCTTTTATTGTTCCATTTAATATATGAGATAATCCTTCCCATTGACGAACCCCATCATTTTTCAAGATGGTTATTGCACCACCAACCAGATAAATATGTAAAAAAAAATAACCCAAAGAAATTTATCGTTCCAAGGCCTATTTCTGGTTGGTGGTTTGGAACATTCTTTATTTTCCCCAATAGTTGGGATGATGATCCAATCTGACTTTCATATTTTTCAGGGGTTAGGTCAACCACCAATCAGACATAGATGATCATGATCATTACTGTACCTCATATTTCCAGGTTTCCAAGCCAAAGAAATTTATAGTCCCAAGGCCTATTTTCAATGGATTGGTTTAAGGGAAAATTTGCAGGGCCTATTTTCAATGGATTGGTTTAAGGGAAAATTTGCAGGAAACCATAGATTTTCCCATTAAATATGGGGCTTTCCTGTAAATTTTCCCTTAAACCAATCCATTGATATTTCTATCACAATTCAAGAGGCCGATCGCAGATTGTTGGAGGTCAGTAGCTACCTGGAGCAGCTGACGCAGATGCTGCACGACTCGGAGGCGCGCTCGGAGGCGCGTGGCGCGGTGGAAATCACGACTCGGAAATCATCGGTGAATGGGTAAAGTTAAATAGCCTAAATGGTATAATCACCATGGTATATTTCTATAGTTATATCATGTTATATCCATATAACCCCTATAGTTACGATAGTAATATGGGTATACCCTCTGGTATATGTCAAACATTATCCATTTTTCGGTGCTTATTATGACCAGTATCCACCATAATGGGAAAATCACCATAATATTTATTATAAATGGGAAATCAACTATAAACCAACATAGCTACTGGAAATGGCCATAGAAATAGTTGATTTACCCATTGACGGTGATTTTCTATAGCTACGTTAGTTTACCAGAGGGTATGTTAAATGGGCCAATCATAGGTAAACAAGCTGTTGAATAATGGTAAATAACGGTAAATCATGGTGATTCAATGGTTTATAATAGGCAAATAATCACAATGGCAACAAAACTGTTAAATGGACCATGGCTCTTAATTATATAATTTTGTTACCAGACGAATATACTTGAGTTCTTGGATTTTCTTGCTTATATATAATGTATATTAATGTATAAGTTAATAAATATATACAGTATTATACAGACTGTATAGTACTGTATAGTACAATCATGAATTGCTAGATAGAAATTCGGCAACCTGATTTTCATGATGTTACAACTTTGTATTAGCAAGGTACTCTACCATAAAAAACTGACCAACCCTTAAAATTTGACATTCCTCAATTCTGGATGGGTGCTGTGAAGCCGACATATATGGCAGTGGTGTGGCAGTGGTGTGGCAGTAGTGTGGCACTGATAGGCGGTGGCAAAGGACGTGGCAGTGCAAACCCTGCTGCTAGACATTCTGTGTGCCAAAATATCTTAAGTAAATCATGGTAGAGGAACCTGCTAAACTTTGTATCTAATCATATATAATCATATATATATATAGATATACAATACACATATATACCTGGTTGGTGGTTGCCAGCGGGCGCACCAGGCGCCTGGTAATTTCGTGTGTTTTCTGTGTTAAATGGGTTCGTTGGGGGGTGGGTGGGTGGGTGGGGGGGGATGTTAACGTTCATTGGACTTGCACACTTATGTGATGCTACGCTACTGCACGTTCTCTTCAATTTATACAACTACGTGATGCTACGCTACTGCACGTTCTCTTCAATTTACACAACTACATGATGAGCGTCTGACTGGACTATGGGATGACTGCGGGGGCGCTGGTGGTGGGTGGGTGGGGGGGATTGTTCAATGGACTTGCCACACTTCGTGATGCTACTGCACGTTCGCTTCAATTTGCACAACTACGTGATGCTACGTTGACTGGGGTGGGCGGGTGGGTGGGTGGGGGGGATGTTAACGTTCATTGGACTTGCACACTTACGTGATGCTACGCTACTGCACGTTCTCTGAAGAAATTTGTTTTTTCCAATCTTCACAGAAAAGTGAAGACTTTGGTGGGGTCAGAGATGAATCCATCTCTGCGACGTCGTTGTTTCCAATATGTGTAGAGATGTAATCTCCAAACTTGTACACCACTGGTCATGCTGCAAGAGCTGGCAAAGTTGGTGAAAAACAACGACGCCGACAACTGCTAAAAGAGTTGAAAAGAGACGTTTTGATGCAGAAACGCTATAAAAACGCCAGGCGCCTGACGCGCCCGCGACCTGGTTTCAAACATGTTTATTTTCCCATAATATATCGAATAATCCTTCCCAACTGACTAATATTTTTCAAGATGGTTAAAACCACCAACCATACATAGATGATCATGATCATTACTGTACCTCATATTTCCAGGTTTCCGACCTTTTGAATCCACACACATATATATATATACATACATTGTTTTTGACTTCAAATCTAGTTTCAATGGCCATTTCAGGAACCTAAATTGGAGGTACCTACCATATATAAGGCCTATGTAAGGCCTATGCAAGGGAATATCCCCACAAAATATGGCCTTATATGGTACAGTACCTCCATTCTAGGATCCTGGAATTCCCATTGATAGTTATGTAGATATCGCATGAGTCGTATCCCATGTTCTCCGGTCTTCAGGGATCAACCAGCATAAAATACTTTGAAGTTTTAATAACATACCTATGAAATAGCTATAACATACCTATGAAATAGCTATGAAATAGCTATAACATAGCTATAAAATAGCTATAAAGCATCATATTCCTGATGATTTGAGTCACCGCATGATGCTTCCCAGGCTTCTTGTCGAGGCAGACTCAATGAGCACTGGTTGAACCTGCGAAAAGAGGCCGCGCGTAGTGGGGCCGTGATACCTTCGCCATCACCGGGATAAGGGCTTTTTGGACCTAAAAATGGTGTTTTTGTGTAGGGAAAATGATGAGTGAGCGGTGAAAACAAAGGGTTGAGGTTGGAGTTAGCCGGTGATTTTGATTTGATACACCATGTTCCATTTCTTAGTTGGAGTTGGAGTTCAAAACTCGCCACAGGGGTATGCCACTCGACGGCCCATTCGTTGTGTGGGCCGTTTCCACGACAGGGATCTCTGGGGCCTGTACCGTGATTACCCGGCCTGGTAAACTAACAAAAAACTATGGAAAATGGCCATAGAAATAGTTGATTTGCCCATTAAAAATGGAGATTTTTTCATAGTTATGTTACTTTATCAGAGGGTAACAGTTTCTGGTTTGTCATTCAAGACATGCTCACTTTCTCAATGACTATAATTATAATTGACAAACCAGAAAGAAGAACTCAGTATTGCAAGAGCTTTTGTTTGTAGTGTCAACCTAGAGATATCTAAATTATGTGTTATATTTTTGCTTATCTATTGCAACACATTTTTTGTATTATACGTTAATAAAAGTATCAGTCCGGGAAGACCAAAAAACAAACATATATATCAACAACAACAATGATTAAGAATTGATTAACAACATCAACAGCAATGATTTAACATGATTAATATGACCAGAATATTGTAGTTATATATATATATGTAACTACATCAACAACAATGATTAAGAACTGATTAACAACATCAACAACAATGATTTAACATGATTAGTAGGACAATATTGTAGTTATATATATGTAACTACATCAACAACAAGGATTAAGAAGTGATTAAACACATTATATCACAAGATACCTTTAGTACATCATTTCTACTTGCGAATTCCTATATTGTAACTATCCGCCAAAAAATATTCCGCCGCAACTGGTGATTTGTATCCGTTATATATATATATACATAACTGTGGTGTAACAGTTACTATAAGAATTAATGTGTATATATATGCATATATATATATATTATATCATTTATACATATGCATACATGACTATCAGAAATCTAAATGAATATAGGAATTTATTTAGCGAAATTGTGTACATATATGTACATATTCCTATACATTACTTTTACATGAGTTATATATTGCTTTTACATTACTTTACTGTATATATATATGTATAGACATGGTATTACTATATGTGTTTCCCAAGGGTGCAGTTCGACTCATTTGATTTTGGATTTCACAATAGTTGTAGGGCATATATCCTGAAGGTTGACTCATCAAAGTCGCCACCTGCACAAGAAGTGTTAGTATATAAGTGTTTGCAATTACGCATGGTTAACTACCACTAGTAATCTACGTTAGTATATTTTTCTACATTAGTAATCTTATTAGATGGTAGTGAAGAACATTTTTTCCACATGAGTTCCAAGCAATTCCACTAGTTAAGACCATTTTTTCTACACTAGTAATCTACATTAATATCGGAATTTATATACCTAAAACTAACTACACCTATGCATTCCTATATATTCCATAGTACTACATCTTGGAATCTGACTATCTAATCACTATATTATCATTGATGTAATGCTATATAATAAGATATATCCACTATACAATGTTTATATAGTTAAACAAATGCCGCTAATATATTATTATAATCATATACAAGAAGGTATATCACTTTATCATATATCTGAATATATTAATGATAGTTGATATATACATATATACATATACACCAAATAATCCATGGTTAATTCTATTCTATGGTGTAATATATATATATACGTAGTATAGTTCATGGAATACAACTGATATAGTTTAACTATCAACTAGTTCTCTATATAACTATATAACCATTATGATCACTATAACATGTATATATATATACATATATATATATATAAGATTAACAATTTAAATATATATATAGATATATGTGTATATGTGTATATATATTACAGTTCATTAAATATGGTTTCAGCATGACTTCCACCGGCCGCTTGCTCCAGGTCTCTCGGAAGATCTCCCAGGAAGTCGCACGGCACGTTGGCAGCGGCAGCGGCGGCGGCATGGCCAAGGCGTGGCTGGGAACCGTTGGGACCGTGGCTTTGAACGATCAAACATGGGATACCTGGGAAAACCACCAACCATACATAGATGATCATGATCATTACTGTACCTCATATTTCCAGGTTTCCAACCTTTTGAATCCACATATATATATATATATATACACACACTGCTTTTGACTTCAAATGTAGTTTCAATGGCCATTTCAGGAACCGATTGATTGGAGGTACCTACCATATATAAGGCCAATTTTTCAAGCCTATTTTTTAGGGAATATCACCACAAAATATGGCCAGAAATATGGTACTAACGTACCTCCATTTTAGGATCCTGAGTCATTCCCATTGATCTGGTAAATCATGGGATATACCACTTTAAGCCACTTTAAAATGATCGATCATGGGATGTGAATGGGATGTACCCTCTGGTAAATTAAGAGTTGGACCCTGAAAATAACCAATTTTTAATGGAAACTCATCTTCCAACCCTGATGACTGCCAGGGTCTATGTTAAATTTACTGGAGGGTAATATAAACAAATACCCTCCATGGTATGTCATTGTTTAGTATATCCATAGTACATCCATACAGGATGGGGCCCCAGTTCGTTAGCTAAGTTGGTGCAAATAACTATAATAACAAGTTGGTGTATGATACTTATATAGTATATCGACATTATACCCAGAAAAACTTGGCTGAATTAGTTTATAATTCACCCGAAAAGAGCTGTTATCATGTTGGGATATGTTGGGCCATTTGGGGATGATTTCCCTACACATTCATCCTCATTCCAGATATTACTCTCCAGTAAATTGACATAGACCCTGGCAGTCATCGGGGTTGGAAGATGAGTGAAACCACAAAACATGGGTTATTTTCAGGGTATGAGGGTATAAAGTGTGTACAACAATAAACCACTCATTTGGGAATGGTTTATACCACCTATTTCGCAAACTCTGAAATTGTCAGAGGGTTGGTGGTTTCCTAAAATAGGGGTACCTCCAGTTCTCATCCATTTTCGTAGGATTTTCCAGCAAATAAACCATCCAGCTGTTAAGGTACCCCCATTTCAGGAGACCCCCATATAAACAAACACATATAGATATTGAAATACATAGTAGACTATGTATATAGATATAGTAGGAATCCATACTTTACTTTGTATATACGTATATATATATATATATATATGATGCAGCCTCCCAAGTCCCCCCCCTCCCCCCCAATGGGTATGGATATACACGAGCTATGTTCCCCGCCCTGTGGTGTGGTGTGTTGGGGGTGTGGTACTGCGTATATATATATATATATATGTGTATGTATGTATGTATGTATGTATGTAATGTAATGTAATGTAATGTAATGTAATGTAATGCAATGCAATGCAATGCAATGCAATGCAATGCAATGCATGCAATGCAATGCAATGCAATGCAATGCAATGCAATGCAATGCATGTATGTATGTATGTATGTATGTATGTATGTATGTATGTATGTAAACATGTAAACATGTAAACATGTAAACATGTATGTGTGTATATACATATATATATGTATATATATATATATATTTATTTATTTCTATGTATATGCTTATATGAGTATTCGTGCTACGTAGGTCGTCTAAAGGGTAACATGTACCTAGTAAATGGGAGGCTGGTAGTCAGAATCGCTGCAAAAACCTAGAAAATACGAGGCTGGACCTCAGAAATGCTGCCAAAGGGGGGGGTGCTACCTGGAGACCCATCCCATTCGGGGGGGAGGGACCTCGCGGGCGGAAGACCGGATCATATATATATATATATACCAATATGTACCTGGGAAACATTGGCTTGAAAATTCAGGATCTACCAAACATCAAGATTTTCATATGGTGGAAAAGATGGGGAAATCCACGAAAATGCAAAATATATTTGCATAAAATTGCTGAAGAATAGGGTGTACATATGTCTGGGAAAATTGTAACGACCTCACCGCGACCTCACTGGGATCATGGTTAGTAAGGGAAATCATCTTCAAATGGCCTTAATTCAGGTTAGTGAACTATTATAATTTACCGAGATATGTAAAAAATTGTACAAACACGCGACACCTTCAAGTAGAGAAGTGACCAAACATCCCAGAAGCATCTCACCTGAGAATTCGCAATCTACACCGGGCATACATGTGCCCTAAAGTGTGCAGTTCACCAATCACAGACAGTATATATCAGTATATGATATAAGTTGATAAACGAGAGCCATCAAATGGATACGAGCTTACCATCACTGGTTTGGAACATTTTTCCATATGTTGGGAATAGTAACCCCAACTGACAAATATTTTTCACAGGGGTTGAAACCACCAACCAGTAGATATCAAGTCCTGATATCACCACATAGATATTGATAAACAAAGCTAATCTTTGCTGTGCAAACGTCAACTGGCGGGGTGATAAAATCAATCAGCTGGTCATCCCATGAAAGGTTCATATCCATTCAATCATACCATTGTGTAACAGTGTAGTTGACAGAATCTGACTAAACCTAAAGTACAATGGATTATACAAAATAAAAAATATTTGAAACAATGAAATATAACAGCGATAAAATCCACTTGAATGGATTATTCCACTGTAAATCCTATGGAATCATTGTGAATCCCATCACCGGCATCGGCTCAGCTCAGCCATTCTTAGCTCTTCACCTCGCCAGGATGATGAGTTGAATCAGAGGCTGGGCCCTTGGGGATGTCGAAAAGTGATGACTATACTGAAGCCCATTACTAAGAAATAACACTTATGACTTATGATATATGTACACTATATACATCTATTGTATCACCCATATCATATCTAGTAATATATAATGTGTAGTGTGGACTGGAAAGGTGTCTGAGTAACCATGGCATGGTATTCACCCTGAAATCTGAATCCTTTGAGGTCGCTCCGCGAGGTGGACGACTACGGAGTAGCTCGGCGAGCTCGGCGCCGGGTGAAGCTGATGATTTTGGTGATTTTTCTATGTTTTTTGTGTGAAAATTGACGGTTTTTTGGGTGAACATATTCTATAAATGGAGGTTTCAATGGGAAAATCATCTGTAAAATGTTTTTTTTAGGGACACCCTTGAGTAGACTAATAAAACTATGGAAAACCATGGAACTTGGCCCCTTGATATGTCAGTTGACCACAGTTTATTTGGGGTTTTCATGGGATCATGCAGGGACAGATGTCAGATGGATCTGACATTTTTGGTTTTCAACGATGACTGGTTGGTGGTGACTGGAACCATGGAATTTTATGATTTTCCATAATATATGGGATATAATGGCGTTTATAATGGGATAAAATGGGTTATAATAATCAATCATGGAACATGGCTTTTATGATTTTCCATATATTGGGAATGATCATCCCAGCTGACGAACTCATACTTTTCAGAGGGGTAGGTTGAAACCACCAACCAGATCAAATTTGGGGGGTAGCCCGTATATGGTATACACAATAATGATCCATCAAGAATTTTGACTGAAAAGGGCATTGAACACCATCCCCATGTGTCAGCACTGAGTATTCAACATGTATCCAGATCGCAGCCATGGTTGCGGACCGTTTACCACTCACAGTACTTAGAAAATGGTATCCACATCCAAGAAGGGTTGAGTAGGAAGATCCTAATGCTATCGGTTGCATGGACGAATTGCTCATTCCTTCCCCCAAACAATGCACAAACGTCTGGAAATCTGTTCATTTTTGGGGTCCCATATAGGGTTTTGAATTAGGGACGGGGGATATATAGTGTCTCAGCGGCCAAATGAAGAAGTTTTCACCAACAGAAATGGTGACTAGTTCTACCCGACAGATGAGTTGATGACCTCAATTGATCATGCAACTAGTCATTGTCGGAATGATCATGAGGAACAGATGGAATTCCAATGTTTATATCATTTATATCTTGTCAGATCTATGGCTTTCCCCTTGCAATGACGCGTTTATAATTTATAACTTCATACACATTCACTTGTTTCTGTTTCCTTCCTGAGTTCCTCCTTTGTTCTCTTGCAGTCACTCACTTGATTTGAAGAAACTACATATAATATCAGAATATATATATATATAAGACATGCATGAAACATGACAACACTCACTACTTTACTATACTTTACTAGTAAAATCCAGTAAATTTCATAATATATATATATATACATATGTTATATATATGACGTTTTGTCGTACATGTTCCCTCTTTTCAAAGCTTGAAGAGGTCACTGCCGTGCGAAGCTGCGAACGGACTGACCAGGTGCACATCTCGATGTTTCACGTTGCTGAAAGCCCGCTTAAACCATGGGAAAATCGTGGGAAACTTGTTCGGAACATCCCGCTGAATCCTGGCTGTAAAACTCTGGGAGTAACCTATCCCATATGCAACCCATGGTGCTGGTATACTAAAACCTACAAAACTGGGTGATAAATTGAACAAGGGTAAATGTTGGGATTCATATTCCAGCACCATGGTTCGCATCTGGGCAATGTAAATGGAGGTAGGTGACTGGGAAAATCAAGTATCATCTTGGATTACGCCAAGAAAAATGATCGAAAAAGATCGAAAAAGTTGGATTTAATATGATTTAACATGTTTTTTTGGGCATATCATTTTATTGGAAATATCATGGGAAATCATGGGGATATATCTGGAAAACCTGGATTGGCTGAGTCGATTTTTTTCTTCTCAATGGGAAACTCACGATTTGGGGAATTGAAAACGGTTGACTCGTCTTTTCCGTTGAGGGGGGCGGTTCCTGAAGTAGATCCAAGAAAATGGGATGTCAAATTCAGGGTACCACGGCACGTTGATGATGCTCTGCGGATGGCTGATCTCTAGGATATTTGCAGCATTAATCACATCCCCCTTGAATATTGAATAATTACCTCCCAAATGAATCGAATTTTCATTTAATAGATCCAAGACATTACAAGACCAAACCAAGGTTTCTAGGGCAAAATCATCGGAAGGGAAGGGATTACCGTCAGGGTCAGCCTCCTTGGGGAAAGCGTCGATTGCTTGATAGAATACAACTGCAAACTAGTTTGGTTATCCAAAGCCAAGGTCAAACCGGCTCAGTCAGCATCCATAAGCTAAGTTTACTGCTGGAAGACCCAGTGCCACTGGTTATTTGCTTCCTCGAAGGATTTAACTCGTCCATTTTGCCTACCGTCCATTTTGTCTAGCGCCACTCTGGGTAACTGATGGCCTTGACGTATTTCTTGCGAAAGATCTTTAAACACGAAATAAAGGGCACCAACTGGCACCAACAATTAAAACACAGGAAAAATCAAAAAAACGACTCTAAGACTCTAAGTGGGGTTGATGTTCATTGTATAAACATATGTAAAAACCATTAAAAACCATGGTTTCCTTTAGACTTCTTCGGTAAATCCTTACAGGTCCACGATACCCCTGTTACGAACGCTTCACCCGGCGTGCCAGGCTGCTAGACGCGCCGAGATCTCGAGACATCCGGTTGGGAGGCCACTTGTGACTGGATCATATACTTGGTAAATACTAATATGGGAATACTAATCCCAACTGACTAATATTTTTCAGAGGGGTTGAAACCACCAACCAGTCCAGATTATATAGAACCATCTGGGCAAATTTCATCACGACCTCACTGTTCTCCCGAAGCCTGGAATCATGGTGAATGTATAGGGGAATCATCCCCAAATGGCCGAAATTCAGGCTAGTGAAATATGATAATTTACCCAGACACTTTCATCAGGAGCTTTGGGTGATCTTTGATACCTAATATCTGATCGTTTGTTGAACAAACCATTCAGAATGGCAGTTTTTTTTTAATGGGATAAACTATCATAGACCATGAGATTCTCAGGTCATTGGGATCCTACATGATATTGGGGTCCAAGTCATTGGGATATCTGTTTGGATTCCACATGATTCCACATGATCGGCTTTTCAGCTGATTTTCCAGGATCTATTTTAGGTGAGATGATGATAGGTGGCAGCTGTAATCAGCTGTAAATGGATCATTTGTGAAACATAGCTACAGCTTATGGCCCTCTACTAGTGAAATGGTAAGTTATAACCCCATTTGTGGAAAGATAACCCCATTTAGAACCATCTATACCTGGAAAGATAATCCCATTTATAACCATTTATACCGAAGGGATTACTTAACCATTTGTAATCCCATTTATTACCATTTTTAATCCCATTTATACCATTTATAATCCCATTTATAATCCCATTTATAATCCCATTTATTACCATTTATAACCCCATCTATAATCCCATTTATTACCATTTATAATCCCATTTATAATCCCATTTATAATCCCATTTATAATCCCATTTATAACAATTTATAATCATTTATAATCCCATTTATAATCCCATTTATAACATTATGTAATCATTTGTAATCCCATTTATAATCCCATTTATAATCCCATTTATAACCGTTTATACCGAAGGGATTACTTAACCATTAATATTTTTAATCCCGTTTATTACCATTTTATAATCCCATTTATAATCCCATTTATAATCCCATTTATAATACCATTTATAATCCCATTTATAACCATTTATAATCCCATTTATAACAATTTATAATCATTTATAATCCCATTTATAATCCCATTTATAACATTATGTAATCATTTATAATCCCATTTATAATCCCATTTATAATCCCATTTATAACAATTTATAATCCCATTTATAACAATTTATAATCCCATTTATAACCATTTATAAGTCAGACAATTACTCAACACGCTTTGACTTCCCCTGGAATCGCCAAAACGCTCAGTCACGCCCAGTCAGAGGCAACAACCGACGACCAGGACGGCCAGTGCTGAGCGCCACGAGATGATCCTCCGCGCACGTGGTGTTTCTAAATGGAGAATAGCCGGGGTTCACCCTGGGGTTTACCCTCTGGTTTAACCATCAATATACCCCAGTCATGTTAGCATTAATATACCAGCACCATGGATCCTATGGGTACCCTCTGGTAATTTAACGTAACTATGGAAAATCACCATTTTTAATCGGTAAATCAACTGTTTTCTATGGCCATGTTCAATAGCTATGTTTCTTTACCCTCTGGTTATGACTAACATTTCGCCATGGGTTAGATGGCCCATAGAAATAGATGCTTTACCGTTCTTAAAGATGGGTGGATTTTCCATGGCGAACTGTTAAATAACCAGATGGTAACTACTAAGTCATGGTCTAATGACTTGGATGATTTTGGGTACTACCATTTCAAGAAACCTGCATATGATAATGACATATTTGCATTAGGTTACTACATGTTACAACTGTAGTGATATTGTATTTGTGGAGGATCAGCAGGACTTTTAGATACTGATGTAGATATCATTAAATCATTAAATGAAATGTCTTATAGATAGATATATCATCAAATATATTCTACATAAATATATCACCAGATATCCTTTAGATATATAGACTAGATATATCATCAGACATCGTATAGATCGATATGGATCGATATGGATAGAAATAGATATATATATAGATATATATAGATAGATATATATAGATAAATATAGATATCATCAAATATCTTACATTCACCAAACATATCTCTAACAGGCGGAACATCTAAGGCCCGATCGCTCCCGGGTTTGCCCCAGAGGCGATCCATAGCTCAATGGGGGGCCATGATCCATACTGGTTTGGATATGCGGGCCCCACTTAGTACCCGGGTTATAATCCATATAATCCATATAATCCATATAATAACCCACATAGTAACCCATATCATCCCATGAATATAACATGGTATAAACCATTTACAGCCGGGGGAAGTATCCCCGAATACCCAAAAATGACCACTTTGGAAAAACCGTTTCGTAGCTCCGGATCACTCGGTGTCTCTGTAAATCTTGATTTGTGTTTGACAAAAGGTGATTTGTGACTGATCAGAATGTCGCAAACCAGCCAATCAATGGGAGATCTCCAGGTTCCTAAAATATGGAGCTACGTGAACGTACCATATTTTTTGGCCCATTTTTCCTGAAATGGCCATTGAGCTAATGGTGGGATATGGTGGGATGATAGTCTGTGAATTCCGCTTGCAAACACATACAAAGGCATAGATGTCTATGGTTCATATGGCATGTATCAAAGAAGCGTACACGTTGTGGGGTTGTTTGCTAGTTTTGTAAGATCTGGCTGGACTCCGAAAAGTACGAAGGACGAAAACTTCATTGATCAGGTAATCAAACTAGATAGGATAGAAATCCTTCCCAAAACTAAACATGCCCAAAATATTCCAAAATTGAGATTTGATCCCGAACATGAACAGTTCGAGTTTATGTTTCCAACTTCCAAGTCAAACGACACAACCAAACTACCTGATTTTGACCTGGCATGGTGCCCCTGGTCACATGAAATGTAAGTTGGTTAGACTGTTAGCCTAACTACAGGTATTATTTTCTTGTATATTTAAGTTGTGAAATGTTATTTCATCACCATCCAAGTGAAATGTGGGTGAACCAAAGCAACGGAGAGTTGAATCGCCTTCCGCGGCCGAGGAAAGGCCGACCACCCGTTGCCTTTCCTCAGGTGAGTCGGTTGGGAATCAAAAGGTTCCTGCGTGGATTTTTTCTAAGCATCGAATGGGATAATTCATGGATTAGCCATCATGGCTTCATATATATATATAATATATATATAATATATATATAATATATATATATGGAAGGGTATTTTTTGGCATTTTTTTGGGGGGTCCTTCCTATGTCCATTTTCTTTGTGTTTTTCCCATTTAATGCAGCCTTTCGGCAGGGTCACCAAAACAATTCGGAGCTCCACAAGAGATGACTAGCTAGCAACTAGTGAAGGGTTAGCTAGTATAAGATACGAAGATGTGAGGGGTTCTCAAGTCCTGGGGCCCTGGGGGATCCCCAATTTACCATGGTTGTTTCAACATGTTGAAAGGTTCAATACCAAGTCATGGGTCAATGACTTGGATGATTTGGTGGTACCCCCATGACTTAGGAAACCTCCATTTTTTGGTGGAGATTGATGGGGATTGAGTCAAAATGTCATAGGGGATTTCATGGGATATATACCAACAATGAGAGTTACCCTCCAGTGCCATCAAACGTGGCGAATCCTGGGAAAACGCCCCATTTACTTCCACGATTTTGCCAGCTAGAAACCTCCACTTTATTTTCAAGTTTTCGGTGTAATTCTCTACGATTCACAATGTAGAATGACATGATAATTTCTTTGGGAGAGTATCCAAGATTACAAGAGATGTAGATACAACGAAGATATGATGGAAGTGCACAAAGTTGTGCCCTACACTTAGCCGAGTTGTTTTATAACATATATCGAACTAGTTATTTTTTGTAAATTTATCGTAGCTATGGAAGCCATGGTCCATGTAGATTGATGATTTACCGTGACTTTCCAGTTCGCAAACTGTGAAATTGTCAGAGGGTATATGGAGGTTTCTTGAAATGGGGATACCCCTAAATCATCCATTTTATTTTTGGATATGTTCGGATTTCTGTTAAAAACCACCCACCCAGCTATTAGGGATCTCCCATGGCTACCCCCATAGAGTGGGGGACAAGCGGCAGCACCTTTGCAAGGTGAAAGACCCTGATGAGGGGCAGGATTACAGGCATGGAGATTGGGGGCACGATGTTATTCCCCACCTGCCAGGTGAGGGTCTCTAGATTTTATCAGAGGTGCGTCCCGCCTCCCGCCTATCGCGAGCTGCAGATCTTAGTGCGCACTGCCGGACCTCAACCGCGAGCTCCAGATGTCAGTGGGCACTGCGGGACCTCAACCGCGAGCCCCAGATGTCAGCGGGCACTGGACGCCAGATGTCAGATAGAATGCCACAAAATATGCCAGACCAGATATAATGTCAGAATATGTGTCAGATAGAATATCAGTTGGTGGGGATCACTCGAAGAAAGTATTTTTCCCGGGGATTTCATCATGAAAAATTGAGATGTTTCTCCTATTCACCCCCAAAATCTAGATTTCACCATGAACATTGGGGTTGAAGTGCTTTTTGCTTGAGAGACAAAAGACAACTACTAGTATGGGAAGAATTAGGCTTTAACTATTCAACCAACCAAGAAACTGTGATTTGATCAGCAAAACATGCGGATCTGATAACTTCCAACAGTATATCGGTATGATATGGGTGCATCAAACAAAAATCATCTGGCTGGTTTTCAATATATTTTAACATATCCTCTGGTGAACTAACATAGCAATGGAAAATCACCATTTTTAATGGGAAAATCCACTATAAATAGCCATTTTCCATTGCTATGTTAGCTCACCAGAGGGTATCTTCTATACATTTTCCTCGACAGGATTTGGGTGATTGTCCCAATTCACCCAGCCATAGGGGATGCCCTGCTCCAACGCGGTTCGTCTTCATCGCTGAAAATCATGTTGCGTCCGACAGGTGGTGAACTTGAGAATAGATGGTGTTTTTTATGTGATTACATGTATATTACATGTATATTATTTAATATTTTTTGCATATAATCATGAGAACATCCACAAAATATCGCAAGACTTCGTCGAGTCGAAAATCCCCATGGTCGGAAAGCCGAGTCGATCCATCAAACTACGGGAGGCTCCTGGAATTCCTATTAACGCAGGACAGGGATGGGCGTCATAGATTGATTGGTGCTTGAACAGCTTGACCTGGTGGGGTCCTTATGTTTAGGGTCAACCATGAATCTTATGACCTGAAGTGGTGGGTTTTGACGGATTAAATTGATTTAAATTGTGCTCAACTCTCCAAAATACGATCAAGTAGGAGGGTTCAACCGAAGTCCGAGGTTGCACAAAACCTTCATAAGCGATAGGGGACGACCCTAATTTGTGCATGGCATTAAATTTAACATATACTTTTGTCCGCTACTGTATAACTATGTAATACTATTACTATGTAATACTATATATATATATATGTGCACAAAAAATGGATTTACACCCTAAGTTTGGTTGAACATACTATATATATATACATATTGTTGGGAGTTTACCATGAAACATGGTTTGTGGTGACTCACCTGAAATCCCCAATCGACTCCATTTCCAGGACGATCGATTGGCACAGGAGCCGCTCAGGCTGTAATCATGTGGATGCTGGGGCTGTGATTTGTTTGTGGGATTATAAACTCCACGAACACTATATAGCTATATAATATAACTATAATATAACTTTATCAATAACTATAATATAACTATAATATAACTATAATATAACTATAATATAACTATAATATAACTATAATATAGCTATAGCTATAACAATAACTATAATATAACTATAACAATAACTATAATATAACTATAATATAACTTTATCAATAACTATAATATGACTATAATATGACTTTATCAATAACTATAATATAACTATAATATAACTAAACCTATAACTATAATATAACTATAATATAACTTTATCAATAACTATAATATAACTATAATATAACTATAATATCACTTCAGTATATATTTTTGTATCGTCCATAAACCATAAAATTCACCAGTCCTGAAGCGTCAACTGCTCGCGATTTACCTCGTCACCGGGCCACCGTTTTTTGAGCGTCTGATGATGCTCTTGTGTCGTCGTGTGATGATCATCAGATCACAGCCTGGGGCAGGATTTCGCAACCATCCACAGTAGGTTTGGGAACCTGAAAACTTATCTCCTAAGATGATGAAAAAACACTGCTATATATATGTATATATATATGTATACATATATATATATATATGGCCCTTGCTCTGTTGCGCATGATCTTTGCATTGTATCTGCAATATACACCCACGATATGGTTCAGTCAAGTTCAATCGCCTATCATATCCTGCTGCGTTCTATCTTAAATCTAGTGGTCTATCTATCCCGTGTTCAAGGGCAAGACCACACTGCCAGGTGGCCCGTAGGCGAACTGCCGTCGTGAAGGCACGACGTGAAACCTGCGTTAATGGTGGGGATTGGGTTGGGGAAACGACCCGGGTCCAGAAATACCCTCTGGTGCACTAACAGTTTCTGAATTGGAACATCCAGCATTTTAGTAGGTAAATTATCGAACTAAGCGGTGAATGTTCTATAGCTATGTTAGTTTACTGGAGGGTAATGAGAAGACATCAAAATCTGGTTAGTGGTTTGGAACATTTTCTATTTTTCCATATATTGGGAATAATCATCCCAACTGACTTTCATGTTTTTCAGAACGGTTCAAACCACCAACCAGAAATAATCCCAAATCCATAGCATGGTTGATTTCAACTCAGGTTCCCCAGCGGCAATTTTGGAGAAGTCGTGTGGATGGAGTTTCTAGAAGGCCAATCAGGCGAAAGCTGGGTGTGCAACAAGGAATCCCTTGAAATCGTTCCAGATTGAAGCAGCGCTTGGCTTGAATAGCTGGAAGAAGCCAGAAGTGAATTATCACTTTCCAAGGCAATGCCTATTTGGGAGGTGTTCCACTTTAAAGTTTGTATGTGCAGCTCGGCAGCTCCTCAATGAGGTGCAACGTGAGGCTGGTCCTCTTTGCTGTGGCAATCCCCAGCAGTCAGATCGGAACGTGAATCTGTTGTCGATTCTGAGGGCATTCTGATGTGACGCTACCATCAGCCACTGTCAACCTTGTGGTGTTGAGATAAAACATGGCTCAAAGATGTCGCTGGCGGCAGTCTCAGATCCATATCGCCAAGAGGCAACAGGGAAAGCTGGCGCTTGGCCTCCTACCTTTTCGGTGGCACCCTACAGCGCCGGCAATGTCAACAAACTTCCGCTGGGTCAACAAGAAAGTCCTCAAAATTGACATAGTTTAACCATGTGTAACATTGTTTAACCATTATCTGGGGAGAGTTCAAAAACCTATGAACTACCATACTTTGGGGGTTTATGATCCATTTACCAGCAGAAATTTGGAGTTTCACCAGGGTACCTAGGATTTCCATACCAGAGCAAGAAATTGTTGGCTTTGTTTTTTTGATCATCCACAACTACATTGGGGTTTGCATAAGTTGAAGGCTTTAAATTTCATCAATTTATATACATCCTATATGAATTATACCATCCTACGTCCTTTCATTCGCTGCAGAGGATCAGTCTAGTTGGAGCCCATAGATTCCGACAACACTTGGAAAGTCACCAGCATCTAGTAGCTATGCCAGCTATGCTTTGCACCCACGTAAATAACATGGATAAACCCAGACGTCCGGAGCTTCAGAAGCCTTGTTCACTGAAGAAATGGATGGCCGAGTTTTCTATTTGAACCTTCAGAAGCCATATTGTTTGCAACTTTTGAAGAGATGGAACAGTGAGATTCTAGGATGATAATGGTAAGTCGTTGTATCTTTTTGGGGGCTATAGAAGCTACAAATGTAATATATATATACATATGCATCATATATATATATATGTATGTGTATAATATATTCTAATGCTTACTTTGTTTGGATAAGATAACAGATGCCAACGGAAAATCCTCCGTGCGCCTGCAGTTCCAACTGCTCTTTGTCGACATCGGTACCGGAGCTTACTGAGACACATGGCCGACATAGTCGAGTTGTGCCCTCTAGACATCTACTTGCTGAACCCGATGGTGCAGCTATTTTTGGCCGGAAATTTTGCATATTCCAAAGTTTTCCATGGACCCAAAAAACAAATAATTAACCATCGAGGCATGGTATGCGGAGACAAGATGGGGAAGCTCACTTTGGATATATAGTCTATAGTATATTATACCATGGATCCAAACACTGTCTAAGAAGGTACTTCACCCCCCAAATCATACCCCAAACACTTCCTAAGAAGGTATTTGGATCCATAGGGATAGTATATTATAATTATAGTATTATATTATACGTATAGTGCAGATGGGCGATAGGAAATCACCCAACAACAATGGATTGTTATGTCGCACTGACCAACGAAAATTTGGATGAAATCCCAAAGCTTCAGGCTACCTCTTAGATGAAAAGGTCATTCATCCATCACATCCTTTTCAGATGTAGAAACCCACACACATGTATATGTGATTATTATTATTATTACTATTATTATTTATTATGATTTATTATTATTATTATTATTTATTGTTATTAATTATTATTATTATTATTACTATTATTATTACTATTATTATTATATATATACATACATAATTATATAGTATTTTGTAGATCGATTCTGGTGGCAAGCAAAACATATTGTCAAGGCGATTCATGGGATTTGTTTCAAGGACAATCTACAGGACGCTATTTTTTTTGCGCAGTAAATCTGGAGGCCTTTTTGAATGTTGCCTTCATCTTAGGGTGATGGATGGCAAAAAGCTGGAAATTCCCTGGAATTTGTTTGGATTTTCCTTGATATTTCTAATGTTGGCACCATGTCTTCCACAGCAAGTGGAAGTGGAATTCGCCCGCAGTCAAGCTGTAATGGATCGCCCCTAGGGGCACAAACGACGGATCCGGAAAAAGGAGCAAAAAAATGGGGATGGACCTTGGCATTAGTGAGTATCCAACAAATGTTCAATGAACAATTGGAATTTAACCAACACAAATGATGGATAATGTGGAATTAGGCAACAAAAATGATGGAACATCGGGATTGAACCAACAAACATGATGGATACTTGGGATCTAACCAACAATACTGGGCATATCATTGGGATATAACTAATCCCATCCCCCATTCACATTAAACATCCCCATGCTGAATGGTCACACATAATATGTGATTTTATCTCCAAGAAAAAAACAACGGTTTATGGGGAGTGTTTAATATGAATTCGGGATGTGATTAATTGGTTGTTGGTTGTCCAAATGTGTTTAAAATAGCAACCATGGCAATCCTACAGTAGATTTGGGTGTACTGTGTACTGCAAAATCCCAGCATCATGTTCCCTATGAAAAGATTCGTTGACATGGCCAATTGCAGAGTATCCGGAGTATCCTATGCCATTTTTGGACACTTGCCATCCTTATCCCTTGTCAGATGTGGATCCCAATAATTGTATCCCATTCCACTTGTCAGAGTACCTATAAGTGGGATAGAACATGTTATAATGCTATACCTACAATGTGAGGCCCCCGTTCGATAGCTAAGTTGGTTTATAACTCCAATAACTATGGTTTATGGTACTTATAACTATAGTTACTGGGGCGAATCTAAACCAACTAACATCACTGGGGGGCCTCACATTGTATGGTTAGTATTACTAAGTAGATACGAAGTGGGATGCTCCTCAAAGATATGAGGCATCCGTTTTTGTTGGATTCTAAGCTATACTCAAAAAAATGGCCGTGTGTACTATGTACTCTCAATGATGGGGTCCTGGAAGCAGCTGCTGGACGTATCTCTAGTTGATGGTCACCCGACTGGATAGTTGGATTACTCGAAAAGGCAATGTCAATTGGAACAGATCTGGTTTAACCAGCAAAATAAACATGTGTTTTTTTTTTTGCAGGGCATCTAAGATTGGCAACTCGTTATTTTCGTTCAGCAGAGCTGGGACGATGATCCCATCTGTGACATCTCCGCCGCAGAGCCCACTTTTCTCCAGGTGAAACATCACAGCATCGCAGAAAAATGATGAATCCGATGATTTTCCATTTCTCATGGTGATTGTGCCAAAAAAATTACTACCGGAGGCTTGAAAAAGTTGCGACAGATTCCCGACAGATGCCCTTCATACTTGTTTCATCAAAGTATCCAACTTCCAATTTCCAGGGGGCTGGGCATGAACTAACCAGGGGCTCCCATCCTAGGATATCCTAGGATATCCTAGGTGCTGAACTCTCGCTTCCTTCGTTCAGCTGGGGGTAACCTACTTTCCTTGACCCTCCAAGTCATAAAAATGGGAAACAAGATGAAACAAGTATATTTGTTTGTCGTAACACAGCCATTAAATTTCCAATGTATTATGTATAGTCATTCAGGACTTGAACAACTTTGGGGAACAAAGCCATTTAGTGGAAAGTTCAAGGGTCAAGTGGTACCTATAGATACCTTTCTTAAGCAATTGATCGATCGATCGAAATGGGCTTTAAACGCCAAGCTGATCCACAAGATGTGGAAGAAATTCCAGATGACGAACCGGAGGCTCGGGTGCCGCACGACCAATGGCTCGTGTTTCGATCTAGGAGCAGGGGATATGGAAAACCAATGTTTTGGGGTAGCAATGCTTTAGGAAACCTCCATTTGAATAATTTAACTAATTATAGTATATATATATATGTATATATATTATAATTATATAATAATGTATTGGTGTATATATATATATTGAACAAACTGCATCCCTTAACAAACTCACCTTCAAAGCCAACCAGAGACTGCAACCGAGGATCTTGCACAGGCTGGCGTGGTTGCAGTTGAAAACACTGGCTATATGCAGTGATTTAGGCTTCGAGGTTGTCTTCGGCTATGGAGTTTATCATGTTGGCAATTGAATAGTCCAAACAAGTTCATGTTTTTTTTGTTGGTGCTATTGACAAATCCGCTCACTAATCGGAGTATATACACGTATCCCCAACATATCCCATCAAATCACAACGTTTATTTGTTAACGAAAGATATTATCTAATGCCATACTGTATGGAGGTGTCATACAACGGAGGTCTGTTTAAAATCATCCACTCGTCATTGCTACAATGGTCAATAGGAAAACCATGGAAAACTCTTCTGGTCCAGTGGTTTGGGGCCTACCTATATTTTAGGAAACCTCCATGCCTTGTTGTCAATGGCCATTTCAGGAACCTAGATTGGAGGTACCTACCATATAAGGCCTATTTTTTAGGCCTGAATTTCAGGGAATATCCCCACAATTCATATGGCCAGAAATATAGTACTAACGAACCTCCATGTATTGGATCCTGAAGATCTCCCATTGATCCATGCCTTGTTGTTGTTTCATCCATAGATGTCCTTTTCCCATTGGTTGGTTGATTAATAGGGGGGTTTGAAGGAACCCGTTTAACAACAGGTAAATGATGATAGATGGTATACCAAACATGCCTTGTTGTTGTTGTTTCATCCCCATATTGGTGAAAATGCATGGAGCCACCATCTGGATCCGCAGAGCCACCAGTGGTCACCAGGTCAAACGTAGTAAGGAGCTACCGAGGGTGACCGTCCGCAAGGCGGACGGCCTTTTTCAGCGTGATGGTTTTCGCCATTTCATCAAGTGGTAACCCAACGAAAAGGTGGGGCAATGCAAAACCATGCTGACTTGATGCTTACGTCGACATATTGAAACTAACAAATTGTCACTTTGGTCACTTTGGATCTGTTGTTTTTGAAAACCTTGGATCTTAGGTGGGTAACAACACCTTCCCACACAAAGGTGATTTACCAATTCCGGGGATCACCAAGACCTGGGATTTCTTTTGTATTTCGGTTGGTTGGGGTGGTTACCGGGTCATGTTTTTTGCTGCTAGTTGGATGAATATGTTATACCCAGCTATGCTAAAACCATCTAAAGCCACCTTGTATTCAAGTGTGGATATCAGCCATGTGAGCAGCCATTCAATGATAGTGACACCAAACAGCAATTTTTGCAGTTTTTTAATGTTTTTGGTTCAGGTCATAGGGACCATTGTGGAAAGTGGCAAGAACATCTCGGAATTTTTTAGGGCGCAGAATCTACACGAATTCCCGTTGTTCAATGGGAAAAGCAAGGGTTTCTTTGAGATTTCCCCTTAAACCAAGGCCATTGAAAAAACATGGAGAATCTCCAGAGGTCCCCACTGGATATCTGTTGTGAATGTTGGGAGATGACCCCAAATGACCTCATCTGGCAGAGGGAAAGTTGCTGGAAAGTCCAGTTTTGAGAGTTTTGACATCTAAATGATTGGAAATTCCACCAACTTTCCACCATAATTTGGACAATCATTTTTCTACCTGCATGTGCTAAGTTGGTGATTATATTATCTCCCCATCCACCAGAAAGGAGAATTATCAATGTTTCCATAGACAGTTCATCCCTATATCTTCCACCACAGAATTCCCAACTGACATTATGAATACACTATACCTGGATGGCCCATGATGGCCCTCCAAACATGTGTAAGAACTGTCAGAACTTATGTTTTTGCCGTAACTTCCAGAGTTTCACGAGTCCATTTGCAGGTCTCATCTAGCGGTGGTGCCTTCTATGTTTGTTGGTTTGGAGCCTCATCTAATTTCAAGTGTAGGTACAATGTACCGTATATATTCTATATTATATATATGATATTGCGTATACATATATATATATATATAGAGGTGAGCTATTTTTTTTTTACTATTTTAGCCATTATATATTTATATAGGTAAAATCACCATAAACATAATAGTTAATCTAATTAACTGTTTACCAACTTAGCTATTTCGAACTGGAGCACCACCTTGTGATGATATATCCCAGTATATCCCATAACAGCTCATTATTTTACCATATTGTTGGGGACACTTCCCCATGAAATATCCCCATGCAATCCCCATTTCTACATGATGATGATGAATCAACCCATTTCCTGCCCCGATAAAGAGTTGGTAAAGTCACGATGTTCATTGGTTATATCCCCCATTAAATCCCTTTTGAACAGGGGTTGGTGAATGTCAGTTTTGGAGTTTTTGAACAGCCCTAGCATTTACTGTAATATGACATTTACATCATTTACCCTCCTGTAACCTAACACAGATGTGGAAAACCCGTATATATATATTATGATTGTACATCATTTTCCTCTGGAAACCATAGGTTTTCCACATTTTTGTTGTATGTTTATATACTCCGGGGTATCAAGCCCTCTTGAAGCCATTCCCTCTATGGACTCCCGAAGGAACAAGCCATGGCTTCGCGCTTCTCCCCTGCGGCGGAGGTTTGGTCTTGGGTGAAGCTTCATAGATTGACTATGTGGATCTTTCACACCAAGCAAAATTGAAGATTCATCCAAAAAGTTGGCATTTTAAAGCAACCAGAATTGGAATCAACCATTTTTAGGATTGGCTGGATTTGCCACTTCAGTCTGAGTATCTACGGGTAAGAACTTTTCGTAGGAGATTGAGATGGAGATAGATTATAGCAGACCAGTCAGTGTAGATGTCCTCCTGTTCTCATGATGCCGGTCTTCATTGGAGTTTAGCAGTCATGGTTATCTAGAATTGTATGAAGGGCAAAATCACCTGAACCCCCTTGAATGCCAGGAAATTCTGTGGATTTCCCCTCAATTTCCATTGATCCATATTCCCCTATTGGCACAAGTAACAAACACCAATATTAAAATCCAATAGCAATCATACTAATCAATCCCCAGTAATCCATACCCTCTGGTAGACCAACATAGCGAACTGGAAAATCACCATGATTCATAGGTAAATCATCTATAAATGATCTATGTTAGTTTACTGGATAATAATCCCCAATAATCCATAACCCATAGGATCCATGGTGCTGCTATATATATGGTAACATGGATCCCATCAATATACCCCAGTCATGTTAGCGTATATACCAGCACCATCGATCCGTCATGGGATATGTTATGGTTACATAATCCAATCCATAATCCATAATAATCCCCAGTAATCCAATCCAAAATCCAATCCATAATCCCCAATAATCCATTGAGAATCCATAGAAGGGATAATAATCCAATATAATCCATATCATACATCCGCACATATGGCTAATAATCATTGATATGATATAAACCCTCACATGACTATGATACATATCCCATATGTGAATGTGTTTATAACCCATACATGTATGATAAACCCATGTAAATGGATAATAATCCATATCATACATGACTTCGATCGCTCTCAGCGCCGAGGCGATCGATGATTCCTGCTGCTATGCACGGGTGAAGTCCGGGTTTCAGATCGGGCAGTGCGTCGAATTTTGTGCAACGAACGAAGGTCGAAAACGTGTCCGGCAGAGATCGTTTGGTAAAATAGATATTAATGTGGTTCACCAAATATCTGATATAACAGGTAATATTTGATATAACTAGGTTATGGCATATATATATATCTAGGTAATATCATATTTCTATATATAACTAATTATAACTCGAATAGGCAGACATATAACTATAGGCAAATTTAGATAACTAATACAACTTTAACTATGGTTTATGAACCAACTTATAACTAGGTAGCACCAGTCGCACCACCTTTTGAAATTGGCATGATGCTGGGAATGAATTGCATTCATCATGGAAATGCGTTTTACTGAAGTTTATTCGATCGTTGACATTTGACATATTTGGTTTAGGAACCCAACTGGGAAGATTTCAATCGACATCCAAATGGATTTGGACTATCTTCATCCACTTGGGACCATGGACTTCCTATGACTTCCTTCTCCCCGGCAGATAATTTAGGGTAACCACCATGTGTCACGACCAATACATGTAGATCAATGCACGGTTGATTTTGGTCGGTAGTTTTTTGAAAAGACATTCTTGACCTATCAGTGTTGTTTTTATCCTCTTTTGTTGGTTGGATCATTCTTAATCCAGCTTTGCAACCAGCAGTTCCGGGGTTCCAGGGTTCCAGATGGTTTCAGCGTTCCCAGATCTAGACTCAAAGGTTTTTTCAAGTTCCAACGGTCACTGCTGTTGAGATTTCTTGATTCCTACAATGTGAGGCCCCCCGGTGATGTTAGTTGGTTTGGATTCGCCCGAGTAACTATTGTTACAAGTACCATAAACCATAGTTATTGGAGTTATAAACCAACTTAGCTATCAAACGGGGGCCTCACATTGTATATTTACTGTGCATTCAATGCCCTTTTTGGTGGGTTCACTTTTCGTGAAATCCAGTTTGTTTTTTGCTTGACCCATGTTGGGGAAGATCTTATCTCTTTGGGGAACTACTTGGTGGCTCATCCCAGGAATCGCAAGTGGGTTATAACCCTAGATATAAGACGTTCCAAGCAGACTAAGTAGGCTTAGTCCAGATGTACCTGGGGCGAAGCAAGCCATTTATGATTCCTGGCTAGTTCGCCACCAAGTATTCATTGCGTTGAAAATCCCATCGTTTTTGTTTCACATGGCCGGGAATCCCATGGAATCCCCCGGCCGCGTCACAAGGATTGGCCGCGCCGTGCGTCAATGTGCCGTGAAGCGCCGGGAGGAGCCTGCGATGGGATGCCGGTGGAGTCTGTCGACCGGAGCCGGTGGAGCCTCGTTTTCTGAATGGTTCAAGGTCATCAAGGACAGAAATATCTGGTTGGTGGTTTCAAAATGTTTCAAACATAGGGCTGTTATTGTCCATAAGGTTTTGGTCATGTTGATTTACCTATAAAAAATGGTGATTTTCCACGGTTATGTTAGTTTACCAGTTTACCAGAGGGTATACATCTATAATTATATATGGTGATCGATCTAAAGGTCCTTGTAAGGAGTTTTAATTGCGAAAGCCGTGCATGTTATGTTGGAACCCTCGCGAAAGTTTTTTTTTCGAGTTCGCGAAAGTAAAATTTTATTTCGCGAAAGTTTCGCGAAAGTTGGGCATTATAATCATTATATATATGTAAAGGGCTGCCACCCACTGCCGCCCGGGGTCCGGCAGGAGAAGGGCACCAGAGAATGCGAGTAGCAGTAGCCAAGTTTCCAAAAGTGAGGCTTTGCGAGAGCCAAACACCAAGGCCCCTGGTCTTCGCTTTTCCTTCAGTGCACCCCCTGCTGATGGCCGGGGTCTGTGAATAGGGATATTTTCGCGAAAGTTCCGCGAAAGTTATGCGAAAGAGCGGGCGAAAGTCAAAGTGCATGTTGAAGGGGGTGGGCCAGTAAACTTTGCAAAAAAAAATCTGTCCTGAGAAGGGATTCCGTGATGCTAGCTGCATGTTTAAAAGGCTACCAAGAAGTGATCCGTGATTCTCTGGCGTAATTTGGCAGGTGGTGAACGAATCTTCATAAGAGGTGTTGTTGGCCAACATGGGCCCCGCGAAAGATAAACATGGAGTTCGCGAAAGTTTCGCGAAAGTAAAATTTTTATTCGCGAAGAATGGCCGTTCCGGGATAAAGGAATTTTGATCAACAACCATATATATATATATAGATAGATAGATTCATATTCTTGGAATGTTGAGAAAAGCCATCTATCCCTATGGATCCAGCCGTACCTTCTTAGGAAGTGGGACTGGGGTATGATTTGGGGGGTTGGCCGTACCTTCTTAGACAGTGGCCATGGATCCATAAGGATGTACCACAAACCTTATTCAGCTATACTTATAAACCAATGTAGCCAACTAATTATGGAGCACCACCGGGTATCCCCAATGAGATTGGGTAAGTCAACAAACCCAATGATGGGATTCAGCCATTTTGGAGGCCCGTTGGGATTTTTGGTATAGAAATATGGAATCTATGGATTCCAATCACCAAAATCTGGGCAAGCAGTTTGATATATCTCACTTATCTGGTTGGTGGTTTCAAACATGGCTTTTATGTTCCACAATATATGGGATAATCCTTCCCATTGACGAACTCATATTTTTCAAGATGGTTGAAACATGTTGAAACCACCAACCAGAAAAAGATGCGGGTATAGGTCAAAACCCTATACCCCTGGTGGACATCAAAATAGCTGGTAAATGGGTGTTCATTGCCCTAAAAAAGCTTGTTGGACAACAAATGACAACAATATCTAAGAATGCCATACCCTCTGGTAATTTGTTACATAGCTATTGAAAATGGCCATAGAAATAGTTGATTTTCCCATTAAAAATGGTGATTTTCCATAGCTTTTTGTATGTTTACCAGAGGGTAATCCTTTGTAAATTCTTGTCATTTGCTGTCAGTGCTTAAGGGCGACTCTTAGGATTAATTCTAGGCGTGCCCAACCAGCCAAAAAATCCTGAGATCGTTGGTTGAAGATACAAATAGGCAATACATATCCGTAATTAATAAGCAGTGTCTAGTCATTTTATAGTGAAAACAATTTTATGTCTATAAAATGGTTTGCAGGACCCCCTCCCGTGTATGTTCATAGGGATCATAATTATACCCTAATTCATATTGCAAATTTGTATTACACCCTGGTAATTCAACATAGCTTCAGATTGTCAGAATTTTCTATGGGTAGATGATCTGTAAATGGGCAATGTTCGTTTATCTTTACATAGCCATGTTAAATTACCAGAGGGTACATCAAAATAAATCACCATCAAGATCCCATTAAATTTCTTCAAATCCTTACAGCATCCCATTATGTTTCTCTTCTCTTTTCTTCACTTAACCTTCGTGGCTTTTTCTCAATAGGAATGGTGAAACTGACGAATTGGGTGATTACCGGTGTCATTCATTTTGTTGTGCTCTGCAAGTATTAAACTGTGAGAGTGATTGCTCATATATGATACACACCTCTCAAGCACTTTGCAATTGATACCGTTCTTTCTTGAGAAGATTCTAACCCCCTGTAAAATTCAATTGAATCCCTTCTAACATCCCATGAAACCCTTCTTACATCCCATTTTATCCTTCTAACATCCCATTTAACCATAATTTTCCACATGAATCCCAGCCTGTTTCTTTCCTTCGCTGTTTTTGGCCCAGGGTTGGTTCTGTCCAGAGCACGCCTGGGAAGATCGGCCGGAAAGCCCGGAACGAAAAGATGGCCCATATGGGATCCATATGGGATCCATATGGGATCCATATGGGACATGGTAAATGTTCACCAAAGCCATGGATGCCCATGATTCAAAATCCATATCCCATGGGTTTTTATGGGTTTTAGCCGCTTTGAGCCATTGATTTCTATGGATTTCTATGGCTTGATGTGTTTCAATGAGAATAGAATCATGTTAGCCAACCAGAATGACATGCGAACCAACCATAATGGCATGTTAACCAACCATCAATGGGAATATGGTGGGATAGTTATGCAGTTGTGGCCTCATATTTCGTGGCAATATCATGGGATTAACCAACCTTCCATGGAGTTTTCTATGGGATTGAAGGTTTTTTTTTTTCCGCGGGTTTTTCTTAACCACCAGCCACTCTTGGGGTGTTATACGTCTATGCTCACATTGCCTGGAAGGTTTGCAGGCACAGGTGCTGATGGAAAATCTGATGGATCATGCTGGTCATGCTGGACCTGCATAAAGCTGCCTCCGGAAAATAGCAGCTGAAAAGAAAGGACTCCGGAGGTGGCAAGAGTTTCAATGCCTTCCTCCGGAGCAAAACTATATTGAAACTCAGAGTTTTGTCTTCCAAATATGAGCAATATGGATTCAAAACTCTGAGGAAAACAACTCAAAATTGACTCAAATTGTGTTTTCCTCAGAGTTTAGTCTTCCAGATAGTTCAGCAAACTTCTCAATGCGTCGACGAGATCGAGGAGTCATGGAGGATGTCAGGTCTTTACCACTTGGATGTGGCCCCATGAAGCGGATCTTGCGTTTATCCCGTTTTTTTGCCCATATTTCATCCCGTAAGTGGGGATATTCCATTATGCATTTAATAAATTTTAATAACCCATTGTAGATTAATAGTTAGATTATATAGCCATATATTCCATTAAGTTTTTTTTCTTCACCCATTTACTAAGTGGGGCCAGCACATTTTTCAGACGTCAGAAAGCGCATCTTCTTGGCCGTCCAGGATACAAAGACGTTCTAAGTGTACAATGTGGGGTTTTTATGGCCACGAAATTGCAAAGTTGGGGGCCACATAACTCCAATAACTACCCTCTGGTAATTTAACATAGCTATTGAACATGGCCATTTATAGTGAGTTTTCCCATTAAAAATTGTGATTTTCCATAGTTATGTTCGTTACCAGAGGGTATGGTTTATGATACTTGTGACTATAGTATTCACTGGGAGGGCCCACTAATTGTACCCCTTTTAATAGCCTCTTGATAGGGAAAATCATGGTCAACCACTGGATCTTGAGATACTGCCAGTTTGCTGGAGGCTAATTTGAGGCACGAACGTGATTTAACCATAATATTATCAGTATCTAAATAACGGATGGTAATTATACATTGTTACATATAAATAAACATATATATATATATATTAGATATTAGACATTATACATATCAAATGCAATTGATTCCCACTAAATCCTTAAAAACAAAACACTGTGTCATCCTATTCACTGAAAATACGCTACGTTTCACCCCATTAACTCAAGGCTGTAATGATTTATGAAATAAACGATGGCTATGGATGATTTGTGGGACATTGAAAAATGCATGTCATGAAATATATTAATATATATATATATGAAATAGGATTTTCCATGAACATATACAGAAACATAGTAAAACATAGCCCATAGGATCCATGCTGCTGCTATATATGGTAACATGGATCCCATGGATATATCCCAGTGATGTTAGCATATATACCAGCACCATGGGTCCGTCATGGGTTTCTATAAGCCCCAGAAACTAGTTCGTCATGTGGCCCCCAACTGAACGCTATCGAACGGGGGCCTCACATTGTAGGATAAGATATATGATATATGATATAAGTAAATTAATGGTTATCATCAACTATATGATTATATGATATAAGGATATATATAATTATATATACATACCTGGATCATCTCAAACACATAACGCTGGTGCCGATTTTCCATGTCCACCATGGCTGACCCTGACCAAAAAACCACCAGGCGCCCGTTGGGCCGTGTGGATGGCATCGTTCCAAAGGCGAAAAACACGAAGTTCGGTGGGTTTTGAATGGTTGTACCCTCTGGTAATTTAACATAACTATGGAAAATCACCATTATTAATGGGAAATCTCACTATAAATGGTGATTTTCCATAGCTATGTTAAATTACCAAGAGGGTATACCATATATATTTTTTGTGAATGGTTGAATGACTGATGGTTGAATGTACTAAGTTTTGAATGGTTGAATGGTTGTTTTTTGTTTTTTTAATGACTGACAACTAGAAATCATAATATCCCAATGTATGGTTCATATCACCATGATATTATGAATATGACTTGTTGTGCTGTATGTAGTCAATGGGAATACTAACCATTATACACATAAATATATGTATATGTGGGGATATTAGCCGGATATGGGATATGATATAATGGCCCTGCAGTTTTTTTGTTCATCCTGAAGATCGATAGAATATGAATTTTCAAGTCTTCCCATTTTGCTGGAGATGTTTGTTGAACTCTCCATATTCTATCTACTCTAGGATGACTATAGACGTTAATATTTAATATCAATTTATATCACTTAGATGGGTCTTCTAATGTTATACTATCTACTCTAGGATATAACCCGGGGCTTCTAAACTTACAATTTTAATCCATTATTTTATCCAATTATAATCACTTAGAATATGAATCTATTACAATCCTCCGGTGCCCTCAAGGGTGGCCAGGGAAATCCCCAGCATTTTGGAGCTTTAGTTCGGGAAAATCCACGGAGGGTATATATATATATTTCCCAACTTATGGGCGACGTGTACGTGCTTTCTACAGCGTTCAGAAGGAGCATGAAGCGCCCAAACAAACTGTAGAAATTGGTAGTTGTGGTATGGTTCTGGCCACATTAACATCACCATCAACGATGGTTCATAAAGGATAACATTCCAACAGTGACGAACCTTTCCATTGGTTTTATCCTGGACAAGCTGGGCCGCTCCAGTTTGAAATTGCTACAAACGTTCGCCCATCCAGCAACATACCGTCACCTAGTCTATAGTATATATGTATATATATATACATATATGACTTGTATGTGTGGAATATCTCCAGTTTTATATCATTCATTATAGCATGGGTTATCATTGTCAAGATTGTTATCATCATTATCATTGTCATTGTCATTTTGTTTCTATGTTTTTCTCTGTTTTTAATGGCTATATAATTACTATTATCATTACTATGTGTTTGTTTGTTTCAAAGCCCCATTTACTATTCCATTGCCATAGTATGCATCATAGACACTAGTGAAATTGGAGTTATCATTTAACATTGCCATCCATCATCCTTATCATTATCATTATCCTTTGCGCATTATCACTGTCCTTATCATTAATATTATTATCATCTATCATTATTGCTATTAATATTATATCATATTATATTTACCATTATCACCATTATATAATACCATATCTTATATCATTAATGTGATTATCATTATTATAGGTGTAGTTATCATTATACTTGCTATTAACTACTATGGATGGAAGAAATCCTGCACCACCTTGGATGGTTGAAACCCTATAAATAATGGGATAAACCATCTATCAACTGGTGCAGGAATTTGCAACCATCCACAGTATGATTATCATTATTATCTACCCATCAATTATTTGGTAGTATGATTAAAACATATATTATATATCCCTTCAATTATAATTATATAACTATCATTATAATTGCATTATTAATTATCATCATTTTCATTAATTGTGATATCATCATGAACTATAATTATCATCATACTTAATAGCATTTAATGATATACCCATATTATGGATATTCAAGTTATCATTTTTATCCATAGGGAAGATACTTGAGAAGATACATGTTAACACTTCTTAAGAAGATACTTGGATCCATAGGGTATGATCATCATTTCAATGGGTATTCCAGGATCCTAAAATGGAGGTACTGTACCATATAAGGCCATATTTTGGGGGTATATCCCCTTGCATAGCCCTTACATAGGCCTTATATATGGTAGGTACCTCCAATTTGGGTTCCTGGAATGGCCATTGATCATTTTTCTACCCCATCGATCATTTTCGTACGCTTCACCAACGCAGCTCGCGTCGCTTCGCAGGTGCAGTTGCCGCACCTTTTGCGGGAGGCAGCGAGCTGCACGGACCCCGAGGTGCTCGGAAATCGGTGGGAAATCCGCAACGAAAAGATGGGAAAAATGTGGACACAAATGTGAGAAATATATGGGAAGATGGGAAGATATGGGAAAATACATTGTAAATATGGTACGGAATATGTATGGTATGTATAAATTATAGACTACTATACATATGGTACTGTGTGGTACGGTATGGTATGTGGTATGGTATGGCATGGTATGGTACTGTGGATGATTGGGAAATCCTTCAGCAGTTGGAAACTATTGGGTAACTATGAAACATTGTAAATCATGCGATTACTGTATAATGGGATAAATCGGGATAAACCATCTACCAATTGGCGCAGGATTTTGCAACCATCCACAGTATTGTAGGGTATGCTATAGACTATAATAGATCATAAATGCTGGGAAAATCATCTTGCAAGTAGCAACGAATTGTTTTTTTGTTTATATAATGATGATTTAATGGGATTCCTAATTGGGCCATCCGATTAGTTAACTGCCCCGTACCTGGATTATAGCTGGTTATTTTGCATGGGTTATAAGCCAGTTTATGAAGCAGTTAACTATAGTTGACTAATCCCATGGTCCATCTAAGCAATTTGATAATTTATAAAAAAACCATTAAAAAAATGACTTTGACCAACAAGAGTTAGGGATTTGGAATTTAGACAATGAAAAATGAATATGTGTGTCCAACATTGGGGGATATCCAAGTTGTAGCTCGATATAAAGTCAAGTTGAACGGGGGGGAAACTCCCAACATCGTCAGACAAAGCCATGTGTTGTGAAATAGAATCCTGCAGCTTGGCGGGTTCCCACTGGAGAGAACCACCGTAGGTGGCCATACTTCTGTCATGTGTGTTTTGCAAACACCACCAAAAAAGACAAAAAACAAAGAAAACCCAAACACATGTTTTAAAGAAAACACAACCATATTTTTTTGTAAACACCAAAACAAAACATGTCAATTTGAGGGAACAAATCATGCTGTTTTGCTGAGATTCCCTGGTGATTTTTACCACCCATGACCCAAGGGATACTTTAACATGGACCAGGGGATTATATAGTTACCCGGTTAGTAACTTGGATATAAGTGGATGGAAAGGCCCGGTTACTAACTAGCCAGGGAACTAATCCCATGATGCCATTTTTCCATGCAAGTAGGCTACGTAGTCTTCACTTGCGAATTTGCCATTCTTCAATAGAAATATCATCAATCTCACACAGGAGAAAGTTATTCTTCGGAATGACACGTGGCGTTTGATGCATGGTGCGGGTGCCTTCCTGTCAGGCAGAAAAACGAAGTCAACGGAAAGTCCTAAGAAGTGCCAGTTTGCAGGCAAGGTGCTAGGTGAATCCTTGTGACACGGGGGGATAGATGGGATAGCTCCACAAAAATCAGATGGTGTCATCATTGGTCATATTCGATGAGTCCAAGGGGGACTGCTTGGAGGGGATTGTTGATTGCTTTTACCATTATTGTTGATTCCAAGCTTCACATTTTGTCCCACTTAGCCATTGAGGTGCGGAGTTTTGGGGGCTGTCTTAGACTCGGAAACTGTAGAAACCCACAGTGACAAGAGTATTTTCAGTTGGGTGTCATGCATCACTGCAAACATTAACAACAAGTATAAAATGTTTTTTACATGCTGCTGGCCATCCATGTTCCAAGTTCTACACTCATTTTCAGATTCGAATGTAGAACTTGGAATGAGTCTGGTGTATTCCCCATAATACTTGGTCATCATATATATATATATATATACTACCATGCGTTATTCCCCCCCAAGCCTCACGAATTGAGAATTGCTATCACCCTGGAAAAAATGGTGATTTCTCCAGGGATACGGTTGCTAAAATGTGCCTCGCCGTGCAACGCCGATCTAAACTACGTATGATATGGTCTTGGAACGTCGTGGATGCTATAAATGTATATATGTATTAACATTAAAGTTAATCATTAAACCAAGAGAAGTCTAAACCAAGAGAAGTCGGATATCTCGGAACATTGTTAATATATAATGATATGTAAAACATTATAATGATATGAATATTAAACCAAGAGAAACATTAATCATGTCATGATATGCCAACGGGTTCATCATGGATCATCTGAACATTTCCAGGCCTTGGACGTGAAAGAGTTGAGTCGATTTGGATCCGACGCCGCTGTCGCCCCGGGCAAAAAGGGGGGTTAAGTGTTCCCCGTAAGCGGCGTCTGCCAGCTTTTTGATCTTCCAAAATGGAAAAGCTGAAAGTACCTGCAAGAAGAAAGAGTAGCACAACATAGCACAACCAAATTTGGGTCATTTTTGCTTAAAACTTGAAACGTTTAAATGGGAGCTAAGTACTTGGGGGAAGTACTGTAGTGCCATATACTGGGAACTATACTATACTATAATGGGGAAACCTTTTTTTTCCCAGGATGGAGTCCTCGCGTGCGAAATGTATTCCCTCTCGGATTGAACACTACAGGAGATTGTCCATTTTTTGTATGTTTACAGACAATTACAGAAATGACATATATAGTTTTTACATCGTGTTGGATAATATGTGATAAATTATAACGACCTCACTGCGACCTCACTGGAATCATGGTAGTTAATAAGGGAAATCATCCGCAAATGGCCTTAATTCAGGTTAGTGAATTATTATAATTTACCCAGATGATATGTTTTTTCTGTCAAAAACCAATGTTTGCGTCTTCCATGTACCCAAGGAGCGGGGTGATGATGGAAATCTACATTTTCCATCCCAATTTTGATCAGTATTGGGATCCTTTGGATGGTTTAATCATATTACATCCCCAAGGTTTGATGCTGAAATCTACATTTTTAGAGGGTTAAAGCCTCACAATATGCTCTCTTGGATGCTTCTGAGGCTGTGCTTCAGCTGTTGGACAAGCCACATGCAGAGGTCCTTGTGATGGTCCGGTGATACCTGACGACAAGGGTTTTAGTAAATGTCCTGTGGAATTTTGAACATCACTAAGAAATGGGAATGCGACAGGAATTGGAATGCGTCAAAATTTAAGACCTCACCACAGATTGGAATGTCTATGTTTAGTATAAACAATTCAGTAATTATTATATGATAATTTCCCAACTTTAACCCATACCATTCCCTATGCCCCTGCTGGAGATGACATTTCCCCAATAATTGCTGAACAATTAGGACATGTTCTAACCCCTGTGACAATCGATGTTGTTTTGATTTAGGGGGAGAAGGATATAGGATAGGAGAACCCAGAAATGGCATCATGACCACACTTGCCGTCACTTGCCACATTTGTTTTTTCTGAATTCAGTATGATTCAGGTTGGGAAGTTCTTATTTTTGCTTGATGATTGGTTACATTCGCGACTTTTTTTTGGTTGCCTCATTTCCCTGAAGACGTTTGAAATCCAAGCTGTTCATGACATTTCATGGCTTGAATTTGAATGTGTTCCTTGCTCAGTCAATGAATGATCATTGGTTTGGTCAATTGACAGATGAACTCATTTTGCTACAAATCATTTTCTGAAGGGTATCTAGATGTATCTAGTATATATATATGTATACAATAGATATTTGGATTGCCCCCAGTAAATCATGAGGCCCGACATTTTGTTCTTGCTTTATTATTCCATGTTTGTTGGATACGCCGTTCAAACATATTCCAAAAATATCCGCTTTTTTTCCTGAAATCATGCAGCAACCATCAAACACTGCCAATATCCTTGGACAATAGAATGTAAGAAACCATATATAAGGATATGTCAAGTGTAAACACCATATTTCTACACCATATTTCCATATATATGTATATAAAATATCCAAACAAGAATCAAAGACATATGTTTTTTTTGTACGTCAATGAAACCGCCATTTGAGGTGGTGAAGAATGTGATGCAGCAGCAAGAAGACGAGCTGTGGTCGCTTCACCCAAGATTGCCCCTGGTTGTTTTAGATGTGATGTACTATGAAATTTATATACTATGATAGGATTTAATGGGATTTATCAACAAATACTATCTTATGGGATTTATATACTATGATAGGATTTATTACTACCTTATGCGATTTCATTTCATTGGATAAAGTGATTTGATAATGGGATATATACTACTCAAATATATATATATATATATTTGTGGATTTAGATACTATGATTTGATGGGATTCAATAGGATTTATACTATGAATTGATGGGGTGATATGGGATGTAATGGGATTTAGCCTCTTATTGAACATAGCCATGGAAGCAATGGTCCATGGCTAGTTCGATGATGACTCCCCATTAAACATGATGATCTTCTATAGTTATGTCAAATTATGTTAAGTTACAGTGCCGCATGAGGCTGTGGTTTCCCATTCTGTGCAGTTGTTTTCCTTCCAAGAATGTTTTTTCCCTTTTGTTGGATAGCAGCTGCTTCCATGTTAAATTATGTTAAATCGCCCGATGGTAATAGCCAAACCATCAGTTTACAGCCGTTTTAGGTGATTCAAGGGTCATTGGCATTGGCATTGAATGGCTGAGCAATGTTCCGGTCGACCCTTCTTGGATGATTCTTACAAGGGATTATACTACCATATGCTGTCATATACCCTCTGGTAATTTGTCAAATCGCTATTGAAAATTACCAGTTATAGTGAGTTTTCCCATTAAAACATGGTGGATCTTTCCAGTTCGTTATGTGACATTTTACCAGGCCGGGTACTGGTGGCAATCATCATCCTTTATGAACTTTCCATTTCACCCAGCAGTCCAATGGAATGACCATCAACGGATGACCACAGAAACCATATACCCTCTGGTAATTTGTCACAGTTTGCTATTGAAAATGGCCATTTATAGTTGATTTACCTATTCAAAATGCTAATTTTCTATAGCTATGTAAACGTTTACCAGAGGGTATACCGTGGTGATCAAATCCTGGCCGTTGCCATGTTTTCATGACATTTTGGTAGAAATCCCTCTGGTTGATTGGTAAGTCTCGCTTTTAAGTGGTAAACATCCCACTTCCTATTCCTGATTATTTGTTGATGGCCAGATCCATTGAAATCCATGTTGTGATTCATTTCTTCATTAACATATTTTTGAAGAGAAGCTTGGATGGCGATGTGTTTTTTTTCCTTTTTCCATGTTTTTCCACCTGTTCCCATGCCCTTCCCATCCCCAGCTCTCGCTTCATCGAGGCAGGAGGTGATGCGCGTCCGCGCACTGGACCAGCAAAGCGCCGCTAGCAGAAAAAAAAAAGGAAGAAGGAGCTACTGCTGGAGGGGAAGAAGACACGGGGAGATTGTGGAGCCAATATGAGCCAATTATGTATCACAATATATAGATACTAGATACCCAATAGTCAAGTATTACATGATATGATATTGTGTATTAGATATAGAAACATGTTGGATATATCTCCAGGAATCATCATCTCAATGTTGAATATATGGTGACAAAATAGAACATGACATATTTGGAAGGACCAAAACATGTGTATAAGTCTTGTACCATAATTTAAATGGGCATATCTCTGGGAATTTGCTTGGCAGTAGTTTTGGTTGGGAATGGATGTTTTCACAGTGTTTTCGATTCAACCATCCAGCTCAGCAACTTCGCATCAGCCAGCTTTTACATATTGGATCTCGGGAATTCAATTGGGGATTTACCATCTGGTTATGACTAACATAGCCATGGTATAGATGGCCCATTTATAGATGATGTTGCCATTAAACCCTCCATTTATTAGGGATTTTCCATGGCTATGTTAAATAACCATATTTTAAGAATTGGATGATCGGACGAAGAATGCTATAGGCCTTCACAATGGCCATCACATGTAACTTGCTGAAAAAGGCCATCGATGGTGGACAATAATCATCAACAAGGTATCCATGATTAGAAATTGAGAAAACACAGTGAAATGCATTGTATATATATATAATCATCATAATCATCAACAAGGTATCATATTATATATATATATATATACATATATATACAGATGTGGTAAATAATCTTTCCCATGTACTGGGTGTGAAGTTATCCCATTGAGAAAGATGCATCGATTACATTGGGAGTTCAGCAACAAAAACCGTACGGATGATTTGGGCACTTAGCTGCTACACCGTTCTGAGTTCTAAGGGATTTCAGCAAGACAATGTGAATTGTATCAACAAACATTGAGATTGATTGAACCAACAAGACGGAAGCGTGTCTGTCAGCAAAATAGATATAGTCGGGAAACCTTGAGTAGGTCAAGAGCCTGGCCGATCTCACCAGGGCAGTGCAGGAGCAATGGCTGAACCGGGCAGTTTCATGGCTGTTGTGTCGGCTACGGGCGGATATCGTACTAATTACTTGGGTGGACGTTAGGATCAGTTGAGTGGTTAGTAGCTGGATTTTTTTTCATGAGTTATAGCCCACTAAACAGTTGACAAATCCCATGGCCCATCTAAGTACTTGCCCCTATGTTATTTTTGTGTGACATGGTATCTGAAACTAACCATAATTTTTGTGTGTTCCTTTCGGCTCAACAACCGCCAAGCCCACGTCAAACGGGGGACGGGGGCTCCGTGGCAGGATCGATCACCTGTCCAAAATCCAAGCGTTCACTTGGAAACTTTGTCTCCATCATGCTCTTGTTTAACACCTGGAAACTACCACTGCTTTTGGGGGTCCCAATTTTTGGACCAACTCACACATAATGTCGATGTTGCGGCTGATTGGGTTTTACTTTAGTTCATAAACTGATACTGTAGTGTCAGGGATATCCAAGACATCCAAGACTATCATCCCTATTTCTGGTGGTCAAGTTGCGATTATTCTTTAGGAGTTTTTGCTGTTCTGGTGTTTTATATATATATATATCATATACATATACATATACATATACACATACATATATATATATACATATATATATAATATATATATATATATGAGTGTGTGTTGTTGTTTTATCAGATCAGCTCTGTGCGGGCATCGTTTCCTGCCATGGTGCGAAGGCATCCGGGCATCCACAGGGAGCCGGGCTTTGCTGGTAGAGGGTGCTTAAAAAAGCATGCTTACCCTCTTGTTTGGATCCAAACATATGATATCCTTAGCAAATTATTGCCAACTAAAAAAAAAAGAAACACATATGACTAGATAGACTAGATAGACCAGATAGACTAGGTGACTAGATAGACTAGATAGACTAGATAGACTAGATAGACGACTAGATAGACGACTAGATAGACGACTAGATAGACGACTAGATAGACGACTAGATAGACGACTAGATAGACTGGATAGACGACTAGATAGACTGGATAGACTGGATAGACCAGATAGACTAGATAGACTAGATAGACGACTAGATAGACGACTAGATAGACTGGATAGACTGGATCGATGAATAGATGGATGGATGGATACAATATAATAATTGTATAGGAATTACATCCTAAGTTTGGTTGAACATGGGCCAAGTCCCCTCCACCAAGAGACAGGACATCCAAAAAAATGGTGGTGTTTCTCGAGGCGGATGGTTGACCTGTTTATCAAATTTTTGGTTGCTTACCCTCTGGTAATGACTAACATAGCCTAGCTATTGAAAATGTCCCATTTATAGTGAGTTTTCCCATTAAAAAAGGTGATTTTCAATAGCTATGTTAAATTACCAGAGGGCATCAGATTTACTGATGTTTGGTAACTTTTAGACATCGGATTCATAAAAGTAATCATTGGATTTCAAAAAGAAACTTATGAAGACAAATGTGTACTTTTGGAAAAAAAACATGGCTGGCAAGGCCTCCAGTTGATGACTTGCCTAGTGAAACTCCATATTTACAACAAATTTCCGGCCATGAATACACAAAGTGGGATGTATGTGATCTGTGGCAGGCAATTGGAACCTTGGTTGGTCTATGTATATAATTAAATATATATATACACATATATACAGTGTATATATATATATATATATAACACATAAGTACAAATAATGTATTTGTGCATACATGATTACGTATGTGTATAGTGACAATCATATGTGTAAATACATACTTTGTACATATATATATATCATATATACGTATATGAATGTCAATACATACTTTTTATTTATTTATATATTATATATACATGTGTATATAACCATTTACAGTAGATGGATATGATATGGATATCAACAACCATGTTGAAATTGCCCACTTGCCATCTCAACACCGTCAAGATCCAAGCTTTGAGGCGGTCGTCAAGCTCATGGAGGCATCCAAGCTCCGTAGGTCATGGGCTAAGGTATTCCATGTGGTTCTGTGTTTTGAATTTAGGGGGTGTAACAAATAATAGTTTTATGTTAGGGATTGTTAGGGTATTATCATTAGATATTGTCACAATTCTTACATATGTTTATACTATTATAATCTATATATATATATGTAAACATATTACATAGATGGGTTATATTTAGAATGATGAAGGTATTGAGGACCGAAGCAACAACATGGGAGATGTCATGCTCACCGTGAGGCCGTAGGTGATTGTCTATGCACTGAACGTTTCGGCTTGGTGCAGTATGACATGTACCCTCTGGTAAACGTTAACATAGCTATGGAAAATCACCATTTATAATAGGTAAATCAACTATAAATGATAATCTTAAATAGGTAAATCAACTATAATAGGTAAATCAACTATATCATTATTTAGCTATGTTGGTCATTACCAGAGGGTATGGTTAAATTCTGCATCAACAAACAGTGGGATAAGAATGATAAGAATTCAAAGCTCCGTGGGCTCATGATTATTTCGGCCATCTATTGATAAGAAGAGGGTGCATGGGTATTATTAAAAAAAAATAGTAATGCACTTACCTGGCAGTGTGTCAAAACCAATAGTACCCCTTCTGTTCACATCAAAATAGCGGGGATTTATGGATGTTCATTCCCCTAAAAATGGTATTTTCATAGATATTGATCCATAGCCACATGGATTTTCCAGATTTCCACAAGATGTCGTGCTTCGAAAAGAGCTGACTACATGTCCATTATTTGATCAATGCCGCTGGAGTGATGGTTACAACACTTTGTTTAACCGTTGGTAGGTTACTGGGTGGTCAACCACATTACCCTCTGGTAATTTAACAGTTTGCTATTGAAAATCACCATTTTTAATGGGAAAATCCACTATTAATGGTCATGTTCAATAGCTACGTTAAATTACCAGAGGGTACAATCTTAGAGATGTTGAATGGTTCAAGATGGTTCTTTGGGCTCAAGGTTGGATTTACCATATCTACCGTTGCAAAGGGGTAAACCTTGGGTTAAATTAATGGATTTTGTCGATGGAAACATGCCATACAATACTGCAGGAAGCCGAATCTAGGTCTTGCCATAGTTATCCAGATTTATTGTTTGTCACTTTAGTATTGTCCTAGTTTAAAGCTGCATCTAAGATAGATGTACCACATCTCACAAGTATTCTAAAGTACTACAATGTTTTTTCGAAGTGGTGATAAACATGAATATTAATTATGGATTATTATGGAATCTTATCAGAATTGTAAGGGACATCCTGATAACTTTGGAAGAATCTCTCTAACCTGTCTACAAAATGTCCTCTCACTGCAATGCAGCAAAACAAAATTATCTTACCATCCAGATTTGGAGGTCTATTGGATCTACCCCTACAAGGTGGGGCCCTCCAGTTTGCTGGTGAACATAAATTCCATTCACTAACTATGTGCGTATCATAAACCATAGTTATTGGAGTTAGGTGGCCCCCAACTTAGCTTTCATACATCTGCTATAAATACCGTTCGCGTGTTTTGTTCTTTTCTTTAACCCCCAACTTAGCTCTCATACATCCGCTATAAATCCCAACATATTCATTGTGATATACCCTCTGGTTATTTAACATAGCCATGGTATAGATGGCCCATTTATAGATGGTTTACCGCACTTAAAAATGGTGGATCTTTCCATGGCTATGTTAAATAGCCAGATGGCAAATCAATATCAATCAGCATGTTCCTCTGGTTTCCATCCCTTCTTCGACTGCCCTGAGGCGTGGCTCTCCGCTTGGTGGCTTTTTCGGCGGCAGCCTGGGCTGACGAATTGTTCGGGGAAATCATGGATAGCTGCGGAAACAATGGGAATATATATATATAATAATAAGAATAATAATAATAAATAATAATAATAACAATAATAATAACAATAATAATAACAATAATAATAACAATAATAATCATATTATATATATATTATAATAATATATATATATAATGCAAACACCGGATTAATACCCCCCCCAGAAGGTCAGAACTCTACCTTGTAGGTCCGCCCCTTAAGCACCCCTTAATAAACGGCCTCTGAACCATAAAATTTTGGATATGGCTTACGTCAATTGGCTGAAAGCTATGGGGGACATTGGGAATGAAGGGGCAAATCCAAAGAAAAAACATTAGGGACATGGTGGTTGATTAATCAGGGGCAAACCCTGATAATCATTAATGGGGGACATGGGCTCATGGGGGGTACCCGGAGCTATCCAAACTGATGATTTTTATAAAGAATTTAATTAGAAATCGATCATTTGGGGAATAGTTGTTTTTTGAAATTTTCAATGATCAACTTAAACCTTAAGTATAAGAATGATTGTTTTATGTAAAAAACAATTGAAAATAAATAGAATTGGAAATAAAAATTGTTGGATAAAAAAATGGATTTCAGCACTGGTGGTTTATCAATCGGGGGTATGCCAAAGTGTTTATTAATCTGGGGGACCACCTGTTTTTAAATTACCAAAAAAAATGGGCAGTGGTAGTTGATTAATCTGGAGGGGTTGATTAGTCCTGACTTGACATTATATATAATAATAATGAACATAATAATAATAATGATGATAATAACAATAATAATAATAGTAATAATAATAAATATATAATAATATATATATCTACATATATATATAATAATATGAATAATAATAAATAATAATAATAACAATAATAATAACAATAATAACAATAATAATAACAATAATAATAACAATAATAATCATATTATATATATATAATAATAATATATATATATATAATGCAAACACCGGATTAATACCCCCCCCAGAAGGTCAGAACTCTACCTTGTAGGTCCGCCCCTTAAGCACCCCTTAATAAATGGCCTCTGAACCATAAAATTTTGGATATGGCTTACGTCAATTGGCTGAAAGCTATGGGGGACATTGGGAATGAAGGGGCAAATCCAAAGAAAAAACATTAGGGACATGGTGGTTGATTAATCAGGGGCAAACCCTGATAATCATTAATGGGGGACATGGGCTCATGGGGGGTACCCGGAGCTATCCAAACTGATGATTTTTATAGAGAATTTAATTAGAAATCGATCATTTGGGGAATAGTTGTTTTTTGAAATTTTCAATGATCAACTTAAACCTTAAGTATAAGAATGATTGTTTTATGTAAAAAACAATTGAAAATAAATAGAATTGGAAATAAAAATTGTTGGATAAAAAAATGGATTTCAGCACTGGTGGTTTATCAATCGGGGGTATGCCAAAGTGTTTATTAATCTGGGGGACCACCTGTTTTTAAATTACCAAAAAAAATGGGCAGTGGTGGTTGATTAATCTGGAGGGGTTGATTAGTCCTGACTTGACATTATATATAATAATAATGAACATAATAATAATAATGATGATAATAACAATAATAATAATAGTAATAATAATAAATATATAATAATATATATATATATATATCTACATATATATATAATGTAATATTTGATATAATATATATATAATATAGATAATTATATATATATATATATTATTTATATTATATATAATATATATATAATAATATAGTAATATATAATATCACGGGGGATTATTTAATTATTCAACTTGATACATATTTTCATGTATCCATCGAACTAGGAATATCTGCAAATCTTTGGGGAATAAACATATTTAGATCCTAAGTTTGGGGTTGATGGACCCATATGGACCCATTTTTCAGTGACAGATTACGTTCATCACTTTTTCGGGTATCCCCTATTTGTATCTATTAGTCAGGTTGACATTGACCCACATGATAGCCCATATGCTTCATTTCTATCCATGTTTGGTCTGTTTATATGTGCGAGTCATTATCGGGGTAAATGCTCATACTTACATAGAGCATATGAGTCGGATGATATAAGCTGCATCTATAGCACGAAGAAAAGCGAGTCGCTGGGCGACAAGGCCGGCAAATTCTCGGACTCGGTGGGGAAGGCTGTGAAAGGCAACTCTTCGGCTGGCTCCAACCTCAAGAAGGTACTGTAGCCGGCTTTTCGAAGAATGCGGCCGGAGCGTGCTTACCTGAGCTGGGGATTCTCTTCTTGAGCTCATCCTCAGGCAAGCCGACTCCGAGCCTGCAGCAGCTGAACCTCCGAACGGAGATCAGGGAGTCATTGCGGCGCAGGGACAAGAAGATTCTTGACGCTGACGGAAGCAATGATGGCAGTGAGGGAGCTCTGGTGGCAGAGAAGGCCCAGGACGAGGCCTGCATCGGGACAGAGGCGATGCCGCTGTATGGTGGGCCACAGTTCAAGAGGCGGGTTCTGGCGATAAAGGGTGCCTTCAAGAGCACTCCTCAGGTCGTCGAAGACGATGCCCTAGCCAAGGTGGTAGAGCACATGCTCACGAGCCCTGGCGAGTGGTTCAGAGGCCTCTCGGAGCCCGCTCCCGCCTGGCGCATGTTCGTGGCCAGGATCGCCGTTGAGGGGAAGACCTGAAAAGCCCGGCGGCGCTAGCAGTTCGCTAGAGGAGGATTTTTGAATGATTTTATCGAGGAAGCCTGTTCCCTCTTTGTCAGGCATCTATAGTTGAGATAGAAGCTACGCTCATATTTTTTCATGTGCCTCATGCATCCTCATGCCTCATGCAAGTGGGAAAAGAAACAAACACTTGAACCTATTTGGCCTAAAGGAGAGCATCACAAAATGGCGGGCTTTCCGCTTTAGGTTCATGGTTTAGAGGGTGTTTGAATGTGGCTTATGACGGGGTACATGTACCGTCATCCAAGTCATGCTCTCTTTTTGCGGCCTGCTTGATTGGTGCCTTGTTGCTTCTATCATATCCCTACTTGGGGATCTTTGGAAGAAGTTGGCTTATGATACCGGGACAAAGAAATCGATGTGTTTTCTTAAGTATTGAAAAAATGCTACTTGGTACCTACTTTGCGTCGACGTGTGTTTTGCTAGAAACATGGGCAAAAGAAACAGGTTGGTTTATGGGGAACTGCCCAACGACATCACCCCAGGAATCACCCTGTGGTGATTTTTCGGGAACTGGAGAATCACCATGTTTTTTATCGGTAAATCATCTATGAAAGGTCCATGGAATCCATGGCTAACTGTTACACCATGGCTATGTTTTGCCAAAGTGAATATTGTTCTGAGTTTCTTTGATTTGATTTATGTATATATAGACAGATAGAGAGAGAGAGTTCACCGTGATTTTGGGGTAGATTGGTGATCTGCAAATCACTTTTGTGATGTTGGTTGATAGCAACAGGTAACCCCCGATTAGATTGGATCAATCACCAATGTTTCTTTAATTACTCTAATTATCGCTTGTTGCATCTAAATGTTGATACCCTCTGGTAAATTAACATAGACCCTGGCAGATAGGGGTTGGAAGATTAGTTTCCATTAAAACTAGGCTATTTTCAGGGTCTATGTTAATTTGCCAGAGGTAATAGTTACAATGTGTGTTCCTTGAATCATGAGAGATTCTTGTGATGGGTGGTACAACCATGGTACAACCATTGTTTCTTGGTTGAACGATCAACCATATCTATGATTGGTTTCCTTGTAGACAACCTTCTAACGCAAACAGTGAAAGCTTGTAGTTTTTCTTGCGCACTTGAAGGGAAAGCATCCAGGAACAGCAAGCAAGGCCTGGAACTACGCTGATTTTGATATCATTTGAAAAACAGCCCCCAAACAACTCTTCAACGCTAAGCAAAGATTCGGTCCCTCGGTCCCTCTAGCTCCAGTTCTTCCCAAAAGTGAACTCCTGATGTTGTGGCCTGTGGCCCCATGTTATTGTTCGGAGACCATCAACGGTCCACCAGAGACCTGGGAGACCTGGGTTTAAGGCCAGGCCGGGGAAATCCAAACGAGGCCGCGTCGCTGAGCTTTGTGGCGCCAAACCTCCAAAGACGAGGCGTGGAGAGCGCTCGCTGCGCTCGCTGTTGGTGGCCTGGATGTGGCCATCTGGCTTTGTCGCAGCACATGGGATGCCAATAAAATGAATCACAAATTCAATGGCCATCTGGAGAAGTATCATGATTATATATTTAATCATGATTAACTGTGATATTTCTTCGGCGTGTACCTATTTTCAGATAAAACCAGCCGGCTTCCGGCTGGTTACATTTGGATTAATTGGGGTTGATCGGATGGTTTTTTTTGACAGACATGATGAGATGGGCAATGGGTGGATTGATTTGCTGAGAACATACTTGTTCAATGTGCTGCCCACCAGTCAGTTTTGTTGATTTATAACTTAATTGCTGTAACCATGAAGACATCTGCCATAAACCCTAGGCCCTAGTTGTATTTGCTACAGTGTTATAGACCAATTTAGCTTACTATGGGGCGCCACCCTGTTCATGCTTCATCAAAGTGCCAAAAGCTGGGGCATTGTTGGGGTATACCCCACTTTGAAACTCAGCCAAAAACCCAAGACTTGGATGTCGTATTCTCCCCATGCTATCCCCACGCTATGGGATCATGTTCTTAAAATGGAGGATCCCAAAGTCATCAAAGGTTTCAATGTTAAAATGGTCATCCATAACTTGGATGATAAAATGGGGTACTCCCATAAGTGTGACTTAGGAAACCTCCATATGACTTCCATCCTGTTTCGTAAAAAGATTTCCGAGAGCTTTCTGGCATGGTCCCAGCCCACAACGACCAAGGCAACCTCCCCTGTGCAGGTCCTTACTGCGCCACATCCGCGGTGGAAGCCGAAGTTGTGACGGCTGCCACCATTGAAGAAGTGGACTATGTGCAATGCATAGTGGATCCATCAAGGGTCATCTGGAAGCCAAAGGAAAATCTGGTAATGCAATCAACATCAAACAACCATAAGACTATTTGGTTGTTTTTGCTTGTTTGTTTAATCTGATGTGTATCATGTTTTGCTGGATTAGTCTACAATCCGCATGAAACCATTGACATAAATTACATAATTTTACTCAATGTGGTCAAAGAACAATACCAATCCATTCCCCATCGACCCAAGTCAAGGGACATTGTAAACCACATCCAAACAACCAGAAATAGTTGTCTTGCGTAACATGATGTTAGTGAAGATTCCCGCACAAGCAAAGTGGTGATAATAACCAGTCAGAATGGTGAGATAGCTAAATGATGTAAGGAACCAAAATGGTCCAGCAAACGAGTGTGGGCTGTCCAGGGAAACTGGCGCTATGTGGCCAGGTGGTGCTTGCGTAGCTGCGATAGTAATCGACATCAGTACGGATATCAGTACATACAAGGTAGAGGATCTTTTGATATTTTTTGCATCACACAATTCTCCACCTGTCTCCATGTGTTCTCCGATTCTGCTCATTCTGCACATTCTGGTTTCACTGTAATGCGTCTCAGGCTTGAGGCTCTGGGAGACAAGGGATGTGGAGAATGGTGGCTATGTCCAAATCTATATAAATGATTCTAAATGCAAATTTGCAGATGACAAGGAGCAGGAGATGAAGTCCTATGGAGACCTCATTTTGAAGACAATCCAAGGCTTGCAAAGGGCAAACAACATCTTCATACATCTTCAAGTAGACCTGGAATACCAAGTAGGTAAAGGAACGTTTCTTCGTGCATTTTGAAGAAACGGGTGTGGTCTTGTCAAAGTGACCCTAGGTTTGCCATATTTAGGTGTCCATTTTAAGCAACAGAAGGATGATCAAGGACTCAATGCACAGACCGCAAAACAAGAAACAAGATTAATCCAACAAATATTTAGAATGGCCTCTGGTAATTTAACATAGCTATGGACAATGAAAGAGAATGAATGAAAACAAACGAACATGGATGAAAATGGATGAATATGACTCATTTATAGATGATTAAGTTACCTATTACTGTAACAAAAAAATTGTGATTTTCTATCTAATTCTCTTTGGTTTCTAAAGGATGGACGCTGTGTTGATGAAAGGGAATGTTGTCAACAAAACTCAGCAATTCTTTCGGGCTGTGCGGCCATCCCCGATTCTTGGACATATAATTTACAGAATCATGTCCAAAAACAAAGCCATACTATGTCATTGGCTGCCATAGTTCATGTCCCAATATACCCTCTGGTTACCATGGTATAGATGAGCCATTTATAGTTTACCTATTAAAAATGGTGATTTTCCATGGCTATGTTAAATAACCAGATGGTAATTAGTAATATGGAATAGTATGGCATTATCATCATTATGGCATTATATTCCATCATCCTGTTATTGATATGGAAAATTGCATGTCCACTATTTCCGATCCGACGATGAAATGATTTATATTACCTTGCCTGCGTGCCTGTAATGATTTACCTTAAGCCATATATCTGGGTAAATTATAACGACCTCACTGTTCTCCCTCACTGGAAATCATGGTTAATAAGGGGAATCATCCCCAAATGGCCTTACAATTCAGGTTAGTGAAATATTATAATTTACCTTTACCCAGAGATATGTGGTTCATTATATCTGATATAACTAGTCAATATCTGCTATAACTAGGTAATGATTTACCTTAAGCCATAGATGGAATGATTTATATTGGAACATCATTTTGGAACATCATTCCATAACATCATAATGTAACATGTTCCATGCAACATCTCAATGGATTGGATTAAGGGAAAATTTTAACCGGAAAGCCCCATGATCTTCATGGGAAAATCTCTATGGTTTCCGGTTAAAATTTTCCCCAACAAACCAATCCATTGAACATCATGGTTAATAAGGGGAATCATCCATTTTCCCCATTTTTTGTAACATGTTCCATGTAACATATTCCATGCAACATCATGTCCCTTAAATATCCAATGATTTACGCGAAATGGACAGACATCTCTGTTGCTTCCAAGGTGCTTCCCGTGGGACCAGCGTGTCCATTTCGATCCGACACCATGGCGCGGCGGCGCAGTTTCCGCAGTTTCGTTTAACCGTGGGAAGACAGGTTCCCCCCCCCCCCCTAGGATAAACATAGAAGTTACCCTGGGCTAATGATGGTTAATCATGGTTAATCAATGTTAATAATGGTTAATCAATGTTAATAATGGTGAATCATGATATCTGGTTGGTGGTTTCAAACATGGCTTTTATGAATTCCATGTCATATATTAGGGATGTCATCCCAACCCCATTGACGAGCTCCATCATTTTTCAAGATGGTTATTGCACCACCAACCAGAAAAAGATGTGGGTATAGGTCAAACAAAACCCTATACCCCTGGTGGACATCAAAATAGCTGGTAAAATGGGTGTTCATTGCCCTAAAAGGTAGTCTATAGGTATTGATCTGTAGCCATGTGGAAAACCACTGGTTTCTCTATGACAATGATCTGCAAATGGTGGGTTTTCCCCATCTTTGCTAGTTTACAGGAGAGTAATGACTATTCCGGAGATGCAAGCTGTGATCTTTCACCAAACAGGGAAATTGTTATGTTAATGTCAATTGTTTTTTTGCTACCATTGATGAATGTAAATTGTTTGGAAACCTGTATTCAATGAGAAATATATAATATATATGTATATATAATATATATATATATATGTTTGGTTGTTTCATTGTGGTAGGCCTCAGATTCGACATTTCTGGCCATGGAAATGCAGAGCTTGGGTCACTATCAATTGTCAAAGTTGTGCCCCATACTTTGCTAAGTTTTGTAAGTAATATAACTGGGGCTGATTTTGATGATAACATATGATAACTATAGTATACTATAGTTAGTGGTTGTAAGACCGACTTGTAACTTGGGGTCACTGCCTCCTGTTTTTTTTTTGTGTGTGATGGTTGAATTCATGATAAATCCCCATGAAACTCGGTATTAATGTTTCTTCTTTGCAGTTCTTCTCCCTTTGGGTGTTCGATTTCTCTCGATTCTGGAGAATTGACAAGAGTTGATCTGAATATATCTGAACCGATGATTAAACACACATATACAATCACATAACATCATATAGATCATATAAAAAACATATGAATTCAAACACATTCATATTAAATCATCTATATAAACATCATATAATTAATGTATACAATGTAAAAAAAAATCACATCAAATCATGTCATCTCATATACCATCACATACAATGATGTAACATCATATAAAGTCATATCAAATCAAGTGTTCTTTCTTCAATCAGTTGAATCCCCAACTTAGCTCTTCAGCGCCACAGGTTCGCGGCAATTTTGACCAGGAGATCGCACAAGTGAACTACGCAGCTGCCAGTAAATCAGGCCCGCACGGGTGTGGACCTTGGGTCGCCCAGTTATAAGTTGGATAAACCCAGAAAAAGACCCCAATAACCAGTAACATCCAGTAACTATGGTTACCCTCTGGTAAACAGCCACATAGCTATTGAAAATGGCCATTTATAGTGGATTTACCCATTAAAAATGGTGATTTCCCATAGTTATGTTAGTTTACCAGAGGGTATCTCATGTGATATCCCCCCAGCCAAAGTGAAGCATTCGTAAGCGAAGTGCGACAAAAAGCGCTTTCGCAAATGGGGGCCGCAGCTGGTCTGGGATTCTAAGCTCCATCAGGGCAGATAGCTGAGGATTATGGGGATTTAACACTTATCCTCTGGTAAACTAACATAGTTATGGAAAATAATCATGTTATATAGGTAAACCATCTATAAATCACCCATTTTCATGAGAGGGTATATCAATTCCACCAAAAATGGGCTGGAACGAGGCTTATAATGGAAATAGAATGGGAAAACACCTAAAAACCATGAAAAACAGTGGATGCATTGGCTTAGACTAGATTGATATTGGGAATATACTGTAATGGAAAATTCATCGAAGTGAATGGGTAGTTCATTTCATGGGATGTAGAAAGCCAACTTGATCTGATACTTTGGGTGTGTCCGAAAACGGGGCATTGACTCCTGCTAAATAGCATCTTAAACAGTGATTTTTATTATGTCGGTCTCACTGAAATGGGGTACTCCCACTGAAAACCATTCTTTAACCATGCACTTTTCAGGTAGCATATTTTCACACGAACCCAAGTGAAGTCAGAATGCTATGTCACTCTTTAACTTGCTGGGATGTACCGTAAAAAAATATTAACCCAGCAAGAAATGACACCATTTCCAATTTTACCATAACTGGTAATATCCATGCCCAACTGGGTGACTGATGATTTTTTGGGGTCTACAGCGCTACAAGGCTTGCTGAACCCCCTATGTATGGCTTCCTGAGGCCTTCATCCGATTTTGATGCCATCTGCTGAGACCACAAAGGTAGCTGAGACTTCCATGGGCACCTAAGACAACAGAGGCATCACCAGCACACTTGAACAGATAGCGGGTAGCCTGCTATACATGTTTTATCATGCTGTTTGGGGTTAAGGGCCGAAAATTAAACGTGTAGATGCAGCGATTTGTCCATTTGCCTACACTGATCATGGTCTGCATTGTGTGGTGCTACCCGGCTATCAGGAGAACTCACCGTGACATGTTTGTCGGTTTTGACCTTGTTTTACTCGATGGTCATTCTGTCTAAATCATCTCTAATGGGATGCATGTCCATGTAGTGACCGCTTGAGATATTTGTTTGTTTTCCCCTCTGGTTATTTAACATAGCCATGGAAAATCACAATTTTTAATTGGTAAACCATCTATAAATGGGCCATCTATACCATGGCTATGTTAGTCATAACCAGAGGGTAACCATTTATTTTGCAATTTTTCACTGATGAACCCCAAGATCTGCAGTTCTTGGGGGTCATATCCACTTCCAGAAATCTTGGAACCCATCGCGACGATATGATGTGGGATGGGTCAAGTTAGCTATGAAATGACTCAGCTACGTTTGGAAAATCATTGTTGAAACCCCATGAAATGACGAAATTGGAGGAATCACTCTTCACCGTTTTGGTCAAACGTTGGGGAAAATGGCCGCAGGTGAGTTTGATGCGCTGGTGCGGCAGATTGCAGCAGGTGCGGCCGTGGGGATGGCGATTTGGTGTTTTTCTGTCTGTGCTTTTGAGTGGCGCAGCCCAGAATAGATAGTCAAATTTAGGTTTCCGTATTTCCATAGATTTTCCATAGATTTTCCATAGATTTTCCATAGATTTTCCATAGATTTTCCATAGATTTTCCATATATACATGTTTTTTTGGTTTTTTCTGAGTTTTTGTTTGATACCTTAGTGGCCGTATGCCATGATGTTGCGGTAAGGAGCCAGGGGTTGCTTATTTGATGAGAAGCTAACCCAGTGGCCCCCCAAAACTTGATCAATGATCTGCTCCCCATTTAAGTCATTTTAAGTCTACTTTTCTTAATCACCCTATCTCAATTATCAATAGCGTACTTAACAGACTTAACATGATAGAAATCTCAATTGATTGGTGACAACTAAGGAAAATCTGAAGCAATTTGGCCAGGAAAATGCCACCGTAATTCGGTCTTTTCGGCAAAGTCTGAAGCTGAATACCTACCTTTGCCGCACTTTGCAAAGCACGTGCCGAAACAGAAGTATGTTGAGGAACCAAAACAAAAGAGGAGGATCATAGTTAGAAAATCACCTTGTAACCGATTCGCAAGTGGTGTTAATCTATCTAGTTCTAGATGGGATAAATCGCGAGACCAGACCACTTAAGGGACTAATGAACATCATCCGTTACTAATGATGAGTCTATCCACTTGTATTAATTTGTATGGATTTGTGTAATCCCAATTAGGTACTTGCAAAGCAATGATTCTGACCTTTTTACTTTCAGATGCTCCTCGGATTGGATTGGTGTAAGTCAATTTGATGGGGTTAACCATGGTTTCCGGTTACACTTGTCCCCCCAACCAATCCAATTTGAAAGGCTTCTGCCAAATAAAGATTGTCCACCCTCTGAGACGGTCTGGTGAGATTGAAACATCATGATGGTTGGTTGGGGTTATATTAAATAAATGATCTTATAATCTTATATGCATCTCAGTGGCAATCCCTTCATAATCCCTGGATTTTCTGAAGATGTTTTTAATTTCCCCAATAATGGGACATTCGCTACTTACGGAACCTTTCCGGAATCTATGAACTATATCGTAGATGTAATATACGGCATCTCAGGGAATTTAACTAGTGCATTTGCATAATTAATCTATTCAGTATAGATTCCAATAGACCCCCTATTATCCCATGATGGAACATTGACTAATAGAATTTAAATTTCCCCAAATTCTCCTTTAGTAGTATTACATTCTGGGAGATTTTAAATGTATTACATTATGTTGTATGTTGTATCCCCATGATGTTCCTATCTGGGAACGTCCTCAAAGCTCAGCACTCAAGTCACTCAAGGCATCCAGCCTGACCGGCGGCAGCAAAGGAAGGCTATGTTCAGGGCATGAAACTCGAGGTTAACGAAATCACTCTAAAATATTTAGACCATACAGAGTTTAAGAACTTAGGGTGTTCTATTGGTCTATTGGTCAATGGGCAACTAGTGTTTTTTCAAATATATGAAGCCAATTTTCAGGAGATCCAACGTATTTAAGCAATGTTCCGGTCAAAACAAAGAGACGGCTCGACTCAAAATGCTGATGTCAATTTACTTTCACCAATTTGGAACAGCGACTTCCGTAGCTACACGTTTAGGTGCTATGACAGTGATGTTATGGAAGCGTTTGTCACCAATATGTAGTATGTAGAAGCCACTTATCAACCGCTATTGCAATGCCAATATTGGTGGATGGTTATCAATCCACCAATAGGGATTTTCATTATTATTATTTTCATTATTATTAGTGTTATTATTATTATTACAATATTATTATTAATATTATTATTATTATATATATATTATGTATGTGTGCGTGCCTCGGTTATGTTTGGATTCACCTCCCATATGATTTAGCCTGGAACCATACCAGAACTGTCGCGATGCTTTGATCATGGGAAGCACAACATCGTGCAAAATTTTGTCGGTCGTTTTCTGCTGGAAATCACCTACCTTCGGTGCTTGAAAATATGGTTGACTATATCAAATATTATCAAATACCCTCTGGTAATTTAACATAGCTATTGAAAATGACCATTTATAGTGGATTTTCCCATTGAAAATGGTGATTTTCCATAGTTATGTTAGTTTACCAGAGGGTATATTCAAATATGATCAAATCAATTGAATCTTCATCCATATATCTGGGTAGATTATAAGCACCCCACTGCGACCACACAATAATGGCTAGTAAGGGTAACTATCATAAAGTTCATTAAACAACCTTAATTATTTATATTTATAATTATTTCAGATTAGTGAAATATGATAGTTTACCTAGATGTATAGCTTACCCAGATGCATAGTTTACCCAGATGCATAGTTTACCCAGATGTATAGTTTACTCAGATGTATATAGTTTACCCAGATGTATAGTTTTCCCAGATGTATATGATCCATGTATATGCCGTACTTTCCTGCACGATGATTGGCGTACCGTGGCCACGTTTTTGTCAGGTAGGATTTGACTTGAAGCAACAGGCGGGGTCCCCAAAAATCCAAAGATGGATGGTTTTCCATCAATGGATGATTTACGGGTACGTCCCACTCTAGGAAAACTCCTTGAAAAATGATTCATACATAATGGTACTACAATGGTTAGTAGTGGTTAGTATACTGTATACCCTCTGGTAATTTGTTACATAGCTATTGAAAATGACCATAGAAATAGTGGATTTACCTACTATAGATGGCGATTTTCCATAGCTATGTTAAATTACCAGAGGGTAATATATATATATAATGGTATATAATGGTAAATAATGGCATACAGGGAACATACAGGGAGTTGTGTCAGGAGCACTGCTGTTTTTCGATGGGATCAATGGGAAGAACGAGTTGGGAATAAGTTTCATGACTTGGGATATACCTTATAATTATATGGTTATATGGTTACATAGATATATAGTTATAATATATATATACATACATATATACCCGATTTTGAGTTACCTAGTCTTGCTGGTCGATCGTGTGTCATTGTTTAGGGATTACTCTACTGAAGAAAACGAGTTGACTCACCAACAATCTGGGAGCTGAAATCCATCCTACAAACGGATAGATCCTACAAAAGGGGGTGCAGTTGAGGTTAAATACTGGATGGATACCTTTGTACTAAAATTCAACCAACACTTGATTTACAGAATCAATCCAAATATTATACATATACATATATATATAATAATAGTGGATATTAATGATTATAAAACTATAATTATATCCACAAATATAGATGATATGCATAGGTATATCAATGAGGTCATATATATATATTATCAATAGGTCCATTGAATGCACAGTTTCCATCCAATATGAATTCCTCTGGGTCATGATATGTTCCAGCTGAGATGCCTGAGACGGTGTCGATGTAACAGTACGGGCCCCACGGCTAGTGAGTTATAGCCTGAGATTTATGGATATTTATGGAATATCCCGTGTTATACATTGTTAAATAAATATAATATAAATATGTATATATATATGGGTAAATTATAACGACCTTACTGCGACCTCACTGGAATCATGGTTTAAATTCGGGAAATCATCCCCAAATGGCCCTTCACTATTCAGGTGAACGTGAAATATTATGGCCTTTACCCAGATATATCAATGGGAATTTCAGGATCCTAAAATGGAGGTACCTACCATATATAAGGCCTATATAAGTGAATATCACCACAAAATATGGCCTTATGGTACAGTACCTCCATTTTAGGATCCTGAAATTCCCGTTGAATATATATGTGATGAAAGTTGGGTTTATATATATGGACAAGCCACGGATCCGAGCCGTGGTTTGTCGCACATCCTGCGCCAGGGGGATCGTTTAAAGCAGTTGTTGGATGCGATGGAGGATTCGCAGGATTTTCAGGTTGGGGCTGCGGTTTTTACGTGTGAAGTCAGGTCCCCAAAACGTGTGCCAGGTCCTGGTTCAGGCTTGGGATTTATTCGAAGCTGTGCGCGTTCTGAGAGAAACTTCAGAACGGATTCTTTCTTGCCAGTTTTGATTTTGGAGGTTTGTACTTTTTTTTTTTGGAAACCAGGGATCGTCAAAAATCTGTTTCAACTTCAAGAAAACGTGTTTTTTGGAAACCAGGTTTCCACGGAAGTTTCCACGGAGAAATCTGGTGATCGAAGCATCAAGAGATTCTGAAGGGGTCGGTGATTTTTCCCAACGGTCCCTTTGGGTCTCCATCCAATTTCTGCAGGTGATAGAAGCCTACCACATCATGGAAATGAAGGTGCCACATCATGGAGGTGGAAGGAGAGTAGCTGGATGATGAATCGATGAAGCAACTTAAACATGGCAATGGAATCAATGGAACATTATAATCATTAGAATTGGGATATCAGTGAACATTATAATATCATTATATCCCAATCAAATCCCTGACAATCAATGGAATCAATGGAACATTATAATCATTGTCAGGGATTTTTAATTGGGATATCCAAGTGCCATGGTCAAGTCTGATGGTGTCTCCTGATTGTTTTCTGTCTGTTTTTCGGCCAGTCGTCTGGCCAGGCCATACGTGCCATCAATCCCAGAGCGCCAGACCTGAAAGCACATGGAACATATAAAGAACCGCTATCCCGCTTGACCAGGAGAAAGATAAACATGGACCGATAAACCAGCACACCACACTGAATGATGGTATTTGTTTTTTGGGAAACCACTATAGAACATGGGGCGGTTTTTGATTTTGAATTGCGCGGAGCTACTAGATATGTATCAGGGTACCAGGGTTTGAAGCCATCCCTGAATTTGTGGATCATTCATGATCATTCCACTTCTAGATTTGGAGATTTCCGTTTTGTCATGGGGGTACACCCCCATCACCCAAGCCAAGGATGACCATGACTTAGTATTGTAACCTATGGTGACGACTGGGGATCCCCTAGGACTCAGTCGAAAGCCAAGCACTTTTCTGGGGCCTTACAACCAGCCGTAAGTTGGGCCAGATCCTTGTGATCCCGGCAAAACTTCCAGGTGCAGAAGATGGGAGCTCCTACCTTTAGGACGGTCAGCAGCTGAGAATGATCCATGGTCAGACAAGGATGAATGATTTCTAGGTCGACCTTAGATTTCTAGGATGAATCATTTAGTCAACTTTTGGTATTAATGGGAATATCTACTAACCAGCAAAGTTGTTTTTTGCAGGGTATCTAAGATTGGCAATGATTAAACCATCACTATTGATCAATCCAGCTATATAAACGGGATGATTATTGTATCAATTGTCAATGTGTTTTCATGAATCAACTGGACTATGATATAACATTGATTGATCTCTGTGAGTATTGGAGAAGCCATCAAGCAAATGGCAAAGATAACCGTTTGTTTTTTAAATCTACAACAGACATCAATAGACTAAGAGTCTAAGAGGGTATTGTTTCTCACGGGTTAACCATGTTTCGATGAGCCTGATTTGGTTCTTAAGATGGTTTCGATCAATCAGATCTGGGGGTTTCCGACTTTCGCTGAGGTTGAAAAGATGACGTCCTGGCAGGCCGTGTCCTTGGTTTGAACCCTGGAAATGAACGACAAATGGTGCATAGTGCATTATGGTGCCTATGATTTCTCAAACAATGGTGATCTTGCCACTAAGGTGCCTGTTTTTTTGGGGTGACATTGATGACTCCTTTGCCATGGGGCTACATACTCTCCAACTAAGACTTGATGGACGTTTGCTGACCAAAGCAATAGGTACAGGTATAGGTACGGTAGTTTCTTTTAAGTGGTCCAGGATTTATTGTTATCAGACTATGACTATGCTATACCCTCTCCCTATGGATCAGGAAGTATTTGGGGCATGATTTGGGGCTATAGGACCTTCCTCCATAGTGTCTGGCCATTTGACATAGCGAAACTGCCCATTTAGCTCGATGCTTTACTCAGACTCATAAAGTCTAATCGTCATAGTCTAATAAAACATGATGTGTTTCCAGTTCGCAAACTGATAACTATAGATACTTTACCATACTGGATATTTCGAAATGGGGGAAAATTCAGAAATGGGGAGAATCCCCAATCGCTGGATGGTTTTTCTAATGGAAACTCTAGTCATCTAGTCCCCCAAATTCGCGCTGATTTCATCCTGGTCCCGCAGATTTCATGTCAGGGAGAAGGCATTATGGCGGAGGCGGATGGCATGATGGTGCCGCCCCCACCCCCAGGTGGACAGGGTGAGGTGATTTCTCCAGGCGAAATGGTTGACGCACATAACTTGGGTAGATCAACTTACTATAAACCTGGGATTGAACTGATACTTGGGACACATATAGCACATAACTTAAGGGATATATATATATAATATAACTGATAGAACTGATAGAACTATACTTTGCTATCTATAATTACTCAATGGGGTTTTAGTTACCTGTAACTGGTGCCTCAGCTTGTAGGGAGGGGAACATGTACTCCAGTTCGCAGTGAGACTTAGCAATTGATTTGGATTACCACTCGTTCAGTAGTAACTAGGTCAATCTTACATTAATCCTAACTAGTCTTTTGGTATCAATGGGAATATCCACGTTCACCAGCAAAGAATTTATTTTTTGTTCATTTTTTGCAGGGTATCTGGCTGATTGGCAATGATTAAACCGTCACTATTGATCAATCCAGTAGTAATCAGGACTTCATAAATCATTCGAATCAACAAAAATAGCAGGACTCCAGGACTCTCTGAGATGGTTCCCTGATGTTCCCATCAACAAAACAATCTGGCGGGACAGAGCACCATGACTGAGTGGATTTTTTCAATGGGTTTAAGGGAAAATTTACAGGAAAACCCCATATTTCATGGGAAAATCAATGGTTTCCGGTTAAGATTTTCCCTTAAACCAATCCATGGAATTTTGTGAATGATACGCAGAATCACTGGGGCGGCTTTTTGCGTTTCATTGACTCGGGTAACGTCTTCCGGGATGACGGAGAATTCCGTTCGGCGCCGAGCTGCAACAAATCTCCCAAGAAGTTCGCTAAACGCTTGGGGTAGGGGTTACGGCAGGACCCAATAGGGATCAATAGGGAACATCTTCTTGGTGAGGGTATTGGATTCGTTTGGTTTTGTGTTTGCCACGCTGCCATGTTTTGTTCCTGGTTGAATCACTATGTTAAGCTGGTTCGTTGAAGGTTTTTGCTTCGTCAAAATGTCAATGTAGATTGAACATCCCCCATTTGCATCTATTTGCCAGGATCAGGTAAACTCATGTACTGAGTACGGTGAAAATACTTGAAATGGAGGATCCCAAAATGATGCAAAATGCAAGATGATGTAATCCACATATGGTGTGACAGAGCAAATTAGCCAGTCACTGTCAGCAGAGAAATCCACCCCTTCAGCTCGGGCAGCCAGGTGTAGACCCCGTGGCCTTAGCCAAAGCTGCACCGTCAGGACTGGGCTCCGTCCTGGTAAAATGTGGCGATTGTATGGGGATGGTCAAAAGCTAAGACCTAAGGGCCTGCAGAGTTTGTCATGGTAAATAAAGTATGATATCTATGATATCAATTCTAAGGATACCTAATTTTGATCCCTATCCATATATGTACGGACCTGATTGAGTATATAAAGCTGGGTAAGCGGTCAGTGAGGTGTGGGTGGAGCGTGGAATGCTGGTGAACACACCAAGCACCCTGAGTTCTGACATGGCTCCTGGATGAAAGCGTCGATAGCACCAGGAAAACAACATGAATAGAACATGAATAACATCTCCAAAAAATGGTCTCTAAAATAACGGTTGGTGCTTGTGGGCGTTTTGCCACTGATATTGATGTTCTGGGACAGCAGTGATCACACCACCTGAATCGCCAACTAGAAGGTGTCCTGATGATTTCATGATCCACCACTCTGTTCTTATCCTGCGTGATGACAGATTCACGGACGTTGATTTGATTCCTATGGTTTTTTGTTGACCGAATCCACTTTTTGTTTTTTCGCTATATGCCTAATACAGTATATGTGCTTGCCCATTTCTTACGTGGCTAAACTGATAATATAAATCATTAGATATCCCCATCCTTCTTGGCTGATTTGGTTCATTGGCAAATTCCCCACTTCTGTTAACCATTTGGATTGGTCAAATCATTCTGTTGGTTGCCTGCTGAGTATTGCTTCCATGTGCGTGACCTTGGTTTTCCTTACCTGATTTACCTGCAAGGTATGACAGCGGGTTCAGGTATGGTTAAATTCACTTGTTTGACTGATGATTTTCTTCAAATTTCCCATCTTTGCTCCATCTTAAAGCTCCTCATTGCCTCTCTCTCTCTCTCTCTGACTGAGCGCAGCGATCTGCAGGACAAACTCCTTATCAGAGGCATCCGCTGACATTGGGGCTACCAGTCACCAAGTCACCAGAAGTCCCGGAACTGGTTCACTAAGAGAAACCTCGACATTTGGATAACTTCTAGATAGCCGTAATAGATCGAAATAGAACTTCCCAACATTTCAGTGAACATACAACTAGAAATTGAAAAATAACATGTGTAGTTAAACCAACGAAGTGTTCGTTGGTTTCCAAGAAAATTCTGCATCCTTGGGATGATAAGATGCGATGCCAAGTCGACCCTGACGACTTGGATTTGAAAAAAAACGTCGCTGGACTGAAGGGTAGAAATCAAACTTTTGGATACTTTTGGTATTATAAATGGGGATCTAATGAGACTTATATAATTTGACTTTATGGGATCTAATGGGACTTATATAATTTGACTTAATGTGATCTAATGGGACTTATATAATTTGACTTAATGGGATCTAATGGGACTTATACAATTTGACTTAATGGGATCTAATGGGACTTATATAATTTGACTTCATGGGATCTAATAGGTTTTCGATGGTATTCAGTGGTATTTTAATGGGATTTGATAACATTTTGAGCTTTCCAAAATCGTAGGGATACCCCCTTGCATATCTTGCATCATATCATCATGCAATCGTTCGTCATGGATGACCATGACATACCATGACTAAGTATAGCTTAAGGAAGCATGGTCACTTATTCTGGTTGGTGGTTTGGAACATTTTTCATGTTTCATAATATATGGGATAGTCCTTCCCATTGACTTTCATATTTTTCAGAGGGGTTGAAACCACCAAGCAGTATTGTACTATGGGAACCCCATGACTTCAACTTCTCCTTTGGAATCCTCGGAGTGTTCCTGGAGTTTTCGCAGGCAGGCAGGTCTCCTTGCTTCATGGATGATCCATTGGGTCCTCAACTTCGATAAAACTATAAATCAAATTAGATCCTAATGGCTTGTGCAATTGTCCCATGTCCCAACTTTTCCATCATACTTCTCTAATGCCTGGTGTTTTTTGAAGCCGGTACCATGGATTGGGAGGATAGAAATAACTGGATCATTCCTGTTCCAGTTCCAGTGGGTCCAACTCACCCAAAATCCTCAACATTTCTCATTTCTAGGTCAATCTTACATGGATACTTTAATCCTAACTAGTCTTTTGGTATTAATGGGAATATCTACGTTCACCAGCAAAGAATTTATTTTTTTGCAGGGTATTGGCAATGAAATCATCATTTCTCATTTGACGAGAATCAAATCTGGCTGCTCCTGGGGATTCCCCGGGGACCAAGCCTTACCGATCCTGGGCCAGTTCCCGATCGGTAACGGCATGTTAGTTTCCCAGGGATTTTGATGTGTTTTACGACGAGATCTTCCAGGTTTCCCAAAACCCAAGGTTTCGATGAGTTTACCATGATTAAAACCCAGGGTTTTCATGATTTACGGTAGACTTTCCCAGAAAATCAGAAATCTGCCCAGCATCTTAAGCGCTATAAGCATCGCTACGCATCGCGACAGTCCAAGCAGCGCTCCTCGGGTGTTGCCATTTGAGGAGCCACTCCGGGACGACCCTGTCTTTCTCTGTGAATACATACCCTCTGGTAATTTAACATAGCTATTGAAAATGGCCATTTATAGTGGATTTTCCCATGAAAAATGGTGATTTTCCATTGCTATGTTAGTTCACCAGAGGGTATCTGGTTGGTGGTTTGGAACATGGCGCTTTTATGACTTCCCCAATAGTTGGGATGATGATCATAATCTTTTTCGAACTCCATCATTTTTCAGGGGGGTGGGTTAACCATTGGTTAACCACATTTTTGATATGAATGAACAACCACAAGATTTCATGAGATTTCATGAGATTCCACGTGGTGAAATCATAAAGAAACTATGAACACTTACCGTCCTACCTGTCGACAGGTCCTAAGGCGAGCGAGCTTGATCCTGCAAGGGAGGATCATCCCAAGGCTCGTAAGTGGTTATAAGATGTTATAAGATGTTATAAGCCTGGTGATCGTAAGTCCCTGATTCGTACAATGATTCGATTTATAAGTGGCTTATAACTATGGATCATGGCTGGTTAGTGGTTTGGAACATGAATTTCATGACTTTCCATAATATTGGGAATGTCATTATCCCAACTGATTTTCATATGTTTCAAGATAGTTAAAAACACCAACCAGATGGTTATAACTATGGTTATAATTATATGCTTATCAACCAAAAGCCGCGGGTTCTGATCCTCCAAGCAAAGGGGAAGCCTCGAGGATGCCAACTTTGATGCTTCCCCTGAGTTACAGCGATTTGGAGCAGGGGGGCCCAGTCCATGTCCAATCCACATCAGCCTGGCTGATGGCTTGTGGTAAATCATCACCATTTAAGGGATTTTAAGGGGATGGTTGGAAAAATAATGCGTTTATACATGTTTATACTTAAGCCATTTATGGTGATTTTGGGGTCCATGGACGGTTTATTCTTGGGTTTACTGAGTTTACTGTATTACCACAAAAAACACCTGTGAACACGGTGCCAAAAGAACGGCCAACACCAGAAATATTTCCGTGCCGGTTTATGTCATCGTCCAGCTTGGTTTGATGGGATGGGCGGGATGGGTCGTTTTCTGAGTTTTTTGTGAAACCATCAAGTGTTTCCTTGAACAAAATGTGGTTGCCAAGCTCTCGACTTCCAAATGGTGCAGTCAGCCACTTCTAGAATCTATGATGGGTTGCGATCTTAAAAACTATGTTCCCTCCGTAGACAAACATGACGTGCTGGAAAATCTACCATAGACACTGAATGACACTGAACTTAATTGATTCATGTAATATTCATATAAATATACCTAATGACCACCAATTAACTGATTCATTATTGAAATCATTGGTTTTCTATTCTATGACTGAAACACGCCCTCCGCATTTTGGCTGGAAGGCTGAGTACCTCAAGTTGTCCAAGGAGGTCGAGCAGCGAAAAAATCCCATCCCAAGATTTTTCGCTTTGCCCTATTTGGGCCTCCCAAATTTATGAAGAGATCCAAGACTGTATCACTACATCACTATCACCCAGGTTTTGTGTTTTGCATTGCAAGAGCTAACCTTCGAAAAATACACCAGGCTGTTGCTGGAGCGGTTCAGATCCCCCCTTGGAGCTCTTTAAAAAGAGAGCCCAGGTTATTCCAGTTGCCCCAGTTACCCCATGTTACCCCAGCTGAATGAAATACATCTTATGTCACCAAATGGGTAGCCCTTGAAGTCACCCTTGATGTCACCAACTTCGGAATGGGCCACCGAATCTGTTTGCCAGTCGGAAAAAAGATGTGGCTGTTTGCTGTGTTGCCTTCCTATTTAAACAGCTGGCCACTGATCAACAGATGTTGATAGCTATGGAACATTGCCCATGCAGTTTGATGTTTTTTTCCTTTGAACACTGGTGATGTGCCGTCATTTGGATACATATCTCCAAAGGTAATTTGTAATAGCTAAATGGTGTTGTGATTTCTTACCTATGCATACCTATGCAACATTACATAATTTGGTTTGACAAATTACCAGAGATGTTTCTGGTAATTCAACCAGTATTAGAGGTCCGAGCCCTTGACGTAACAGCAAGCAGGAATTTATCAGAAATGGCTCACCAACATATGGGGATTTCCGTACCCCCAAATCATCCTTTTTGATAGGTTGTTCCATTATAAAGCATCCAGCTATTGGGGTACCAGCATTTTAGGAAAGCTCCATATTTACATGGAACGAGTCTGGAATGAGATGGGATTTCTCAGCTCTACGTCCAGAGTTATGGACAGGTTAGGTTTAGGCCGGCGGTTTGTTAGACAGCACTCAGCAACCCCATAGCAATCTATGAGGGTTTCTGAAGTCATGGTGGATCCCCAGTCGTCACCTGCAGGTTGTTTCAATACAAAGTCATGGTCATCCATGACTTGGAATCCCCAAAAGCCTTGGAGTTTCAACAGTACATGGTCTAATGACTTGGAGGATTTTGGGGGGTAGCCCTGGTAGGAAACTTCCTCACATCCTGCCGTGCCTCTCCAGCTCCGCAGCACTCGGATCTGGTGAACTTTGGAGCGAAGTACAAAGACTTTGATGAAGCTGGCAGGGAAGTTGGCCTCCCAGGGACGTTGATCCTTTTTGGATTTCCCCAGGTTTCATCCACATCGGTGTAGAAAAACCATCGGTATAAAGCGGAAGATCATGGGGGGGGGTATCATGAACATGTCTGGACCATGTCGGAGGTTGTCCTTTTCGGGCTACCCTCCGTTAAACATTATAAAACATATGGACATCAACCCTTTGTACGTCGAATTCCCGGTGGTTTGCCCCACGGATGTCCACAAGAAAGACTGGTGACCGCCAAATGGTTTGGGAGAATGATCTGCTTGGTGGTTTCAAATATATTTTACTTTCCATTTCATATATATGGGATGTCATCCTTCCCATTGACGAACTCATATTTTTCAGAGGGGTTGACACCACCAACCAGTGATTTTTGCACGAACAAAAACATATCACGCAAAAAAAAACAGCATCCGTTTGCACAAACCTAACATCAATAAATCCATTAAAAACCAACGGTTGGTGTTTTGGAACATGTTTTATTTGTCCATCAAAAATGGGGTTTTTCAAATGGTAGGGTTGAAACCACCTCTGCAGCAACCCATCCCACCATGGCTCCGTAGCCATGGTATATGCGTGTTTTTTGGCGTCATATCAAAAAATGGACAGAAACATATTAGATATATAGACTATATAGATATGGTATATGATTGCATGTTTGTTATGGCCTATACAACATGCTACAGCATGGCTTATTATGGCACTGTATCATACACACTGTTTACTGCTGCTGCGGACGACGCCCCGGAGCCCAGTTCTACCTTGACAAGATGCGAGAGATCACGTTGGGGCCCTGCCGAAAGATGGATCGATCACTCGCAACGTGCTGGTTTTTTGCCTACCAGAATTGGTACTGTTTTTTTTTGCCTTATCTAGATATCATAATATCATAACCATTGGTACTTTCTAGAAATTCTGGTTTGTTGATGATTATGATATCTAGATAAAGCTTAACCAGTACCTTAAGCTGTATGAGGACTGCTTGAACTCATTATGGGACCGGTGTAAACCGGATCATAAAATGGGCGTGTCCATTTTTAATTGGAAATCTTATACCAGCCAAACTGGGGAGGTACTGGGGTGTAACCAGAAATGTGAGGTAATTGGAATACGTTGTCCATTTTTTATGTGGGATGTTATACCAGCCAAAACGGGGATATATTGTGAAGTACTGGGCTGTAATCTTTAATCGGACACAGTGGGATTTGATCACCAAAACATACCAAAACGATGGTCTATCCAGGTGTGGAGACATTTTTGCCAAGAGGGAAGGACTACTAAGACTAGAAGAAAGTGTCACAATATGCCTTGGTGGAGGTTGTTTGTCACCGTTGAATGGTGATCCGGCTAAAGTTCTACAAAAAAAGCCCCGAGTCCTTCTTCAAGCACTTCGGAATCTCCAAGCATGCTCCTGATTGCACAGCTATTTGATTAGTTGTGGATATGCAACTTGCCCAGCAGCAAATGGCTTGAAAGAGTAACCAGCTGACTTACCTTCACGATCATTTTCCAACAAAACTGCAAGGCTGATACCAGACTCACAAGATTGCTTTTCTTACAAGCTGCTTGCATGGGGCCTTGACAGCTAATGGGGAACCTGCCGGTTACTACGGTTACCACGAGTTCATGATTTGCAAATTCATGGCAAGCATATCTCGAGGGAACTCAGCTCGTCCAGCACACGCATTCCCAAACTACCATCTGGTTATGACTAACATAGCCATGGAAAGATCCACCATTTTAAGTTCGGTAAACCATCTATTTCTATGGGCCATTTCCCATGGCTATGTTCAATAACCAGAGGGTATATTGGATTTTGTTGGTAAAATCTGGACTTCAACCAGCAGGAAACAATGGCATGAAGTGCTGGGCAAAGCCAGGCAAGACGCGAACAACGCCCCTGGGCGGTTGATTTTTGGGGCCCTGGTTGCTTCATGGGGATCGAACTGCTAGTCATATTCGCCAACAAACATGAAGATATTCCAGAAAATGATTATATATAATTATATATAGAATAATATGTGGTATAGCTTAATATAGCCCATAAATTTTGGTGGCTTGTTGGCGTTATGGGGCATGAGTCAAAGCTCCTCCCCCATGTTGTGGTTTTATTCACATGCCAATTTCAATCATTCTGTCTCTGCTGGGATGTGAACTAAAATGTATACTATAGGGTTACCACGGGGAACACATTGCCAATGGAGTTGCGGATATGAAAATCCATGAGATCCTTCCGAAAGCATTATACCCTCTGGTAAACTAACATAACTATGGAAAATCACAATTTTTAATGGGAAAACTCACTATAAATGGCCATTTTCAATAGCTATGTTAGTTTACCAGAGGGTAGAGGCTTAACATATCTTCAAATCCATTCCTCAGAGATCCTCAGCGTGGTACTGCCCTTGAAGTAGCATCTTTAGGACATGATTGGATGCCCATGGAACAATCATCATGCATTGTAGTCAATATTTGCACCTATATTCCCATATAAAGGCCATGTATTGTGCACCCCATGAGCCTTCCACGGAACCAGTTTCGAGCAGCAGCCCCGCACGCCAGGCGCCTGGGTTTGAAGCCAGGTGATGCCTACGTGGCCTTTTCCGAGGCCCGATGTCGATCAAAGTAACCTCTACTCTCTGGTAAACTAACAGTTTGCTATGGAAAATCACCATTCTTAATAGGTAAATCAACGAACCAAGTGTACCATTTTGCATAGCTAAAGGTGCAGGAAAAAAAGTTGGTCAACATACTTCTCTTTCACATAGTGATGGTCTACGTAGGTCTAATGGCCCATACAGGGCCATCTGAGAGGGACCCGGATCTGCCCGGTGTCTGCCCGGTGTCCACTATAATAATAATAATAATAGTAGTAGTAGTAGTAGTAGAAGTATCGATGTTCGTTTTCGGGTTTTCCATGTCAGTCCATAAGAGTTAGAGTTTTTATGAGTTTTTGGGGTTCCATCAGCCACGTTTTTGGAAACTCTATGGACATGAAGAGCGTGTCCAAAACGCCAGCCTCAAAGCAATGCTTCGCCATTTGCTGATTTCAAAGCTTGAGATGATTCGGCATGTTTCTCCCTAATTGGCAATGTGTTTAAATGATTTTTTAGTACATGTAGGTAAAATACCCCAGACATGGGTAGCTGTCGGGTTTGGTTCACAAGCCATGGCACCACAGGCTGAGTCAGCTCCGTGCCAGGAGTATTTGAGCAATTCGAGGCTTTCCCCCAGCGATTTTCGAGACATGGCGGGGCTCCCCAGTCTACACTTCCAGATACTTCCAGGTTGTGCCAGCAAGGACTCTGACCTTAGGTTCAGCAGTTGAAAATCGGATTTAACCAACAAAAATGATGGACACTTTGAACTATCCCATTGTTTCCCATTATCACATACTGGTTGGTGGTTTCAAGCATGTTTTTGTTCATAATATATGGGATAATCCTTCCTATTGACTAATATTTTTCAAGATGGTTAAAACCACCAACCAGACATAGATGATCATGATCATTACTGTACCTCATATTTCCAGGTTTCCAACCTTTTGAATCCTTGTTATTATGACTTGGGGTTGCTAGATGGTAATTTGAGGAAAACACGATGTTTAAGAGGTAAATCCTCTACCTCTACGGGGATATGCACCAACTATCTATTTTTATGTCTCCATTGTATCCCCATTATATTCCCGTCATATCCCATTAAATCCCTTTAAACCACCATTAAAATCAAACTAAATCCTTTTCAGATGGAAAAGCAGAGGTGAGAAGAGTCAGAGAAGAGAAAGAGTCAGTAGAGCTAAGATCAGAGAAGAGAAAGAGTCAGAAGAAAGAAGATACAGGTGGGCGAAAAGATAGAAAAGTCGCGAAACACTGTGTTTGTCCGATGTTTTGTTGCTCCGGGAGGGTCGAAAAGAAGGCTCGCTAAAGCGGCAGGTGCGGAGCCATTCGGGGAGATGAGAGATGAACAATGGCACGCAGTTGTGGCACGAAGCAGGTTTGCAAGTCAAAAGGGCTAAAACTGCCGGTCTCGGGCCACTTTTGGAAGTTGAGATGGTGCAAAAGTGCACGCAACTGTGGCGCGAAGCACGCTTCCAAGTGACAAGTGTTAAAAACTGACGTCCCTGGAGCGCTTTTTGAACTAGGAGCCAGGAATGATAGACGTTGCCACATGGAGCCTTCCGTCTGACAGACAGCTAGATGCGTAGATAGATAAATAGATAGACAGATAGATGGGTAGGGAGATGGATTGATAGACAGATAGACAGACAGATAGATAGATAGATCGATAGATAGATAGATAGAGAGGTAGATAGATAGATAGCTAGATAGGTAGCTAGCTAGATAGATAGATAGATTAGATAGATAGATAGATAGATAGATAGATAGATAGATAGATAGATAGATAGATAGATCGATAGATAGATAGATAGATAGACAGATAGATAGATAGATAGACAGATAGATAGATAGATAGAAAGATAGATAGATAGATAGCTAGATAGATAGATTAGATAGATAGATTCATAGATAGATAGATAGATAGATAGATTAGATAGATAGATAGATAGATAGATAGATAGATAGATAGATAGAGAGGTAGATAGATAGATAGATAGCTAGATAGGTAGCTAGATAGATAGATAGGTAGATAGATGGATAGATATACAGAAAGATAGATAGATAGACAGATAGATAGATAGACAGATAGATAGATAGATAGAGAGAGAGATAGATAGACAGATAGATAGATAGATTGACTGATAGATAGATAGATAAATTGATAGAAAGACAGGTAGGTAGACAGGTAGATAGACAGATAGACATATAGATAGATAGAAAGACAGATAGATAGTCCGACACTCCAACCACCTTTCGATCCATCAGGGGCTCGCTCTGCCTTTCATGATTCGCAACAACCAACCTCTCCTTAGGTTTCATATCCTTGAAACTTCCGCCGCCGTATTGTGCGGTACTATTGGTATATAGATTATTCCAGTGCAATTCAAAAACGTATCACATTAATTATTTTAATTCACATTACATATCATTATTTCCTATCAATCATGATTCATCATGTTGTGTATATATATATATACACGTATATATGTATGTTTATGTATATATATATATATCATGATCGTATCTTTAATAGGGTTTGATTCCCATACTTTAACAGTTTCATGCTCATAAACTAAATTCTCATCATATCATGGTTTTCCTCAACATCGCCATTGATATCACATCTGGTTTAGCAATGGATTAATAATGGATATAAACGATGATGGGTTTCATTATTATCCCATTATTTAATCATATCCATTCCCTATGGATCCAAACACTGTCTGAGAGGTTACTTAACCCTCTAAATCATACCCCAAACACTTCTTGCCAGAAGGTACGGCTGGATCAATAGGGTATATATTTAGTGGATTTTACTAGTAAAGTATAGTAAAGTAGTGAGTGTTGTCATGTTTTTAGATCCACATTCCCAGATATTGTGTTTAGATTCTCCACAGAGGTCGATGAGGTGCACGAACAGCTCCGCCAGAAGGCTCGTTAAGAGCTAATGATGAGTCTCCAGGCTGCGGTTTTCGGCGGCCCGACGTTTTGAGAAACCAAAAAGCAGGGATTTCAGCGGTAGAATTGGTGGTTTAACCAGGTCAGATATCCAAAACATATAATTTTCATATGTTTTTCATGGCAAATTGGAGTCTTGGAGGCTTGAAGCAGCGGATAAGCGGATGTGATCGGTAAACGACGTGGCTTTGAGCAACATATTAGGAAATTACGAAGCAAAATGAGGATGAAACACCGGAAAAGGGGGATTCACAAGATGTATTTCTTCATCGACCCAAAAAAATGAAGGGAATGAAGACTCGAACTCGAGTGCTACCCGTCTCCAGCTGGGTATTAGACCAGTGTTTTGGAGCCCTGGCATGGCAATTGTTATCACCGTTTATCATCATACTCTGTGCAGGAGACCGTAGTATTGTATAGCATGGGTTTGTCCATGATTGTCCCCAAAAAGACAAATAGCCTAAGCCAATCAGATAGGACAAATGAGTTTTTGAATCATGTGATTTCATAAAATACAATTCATGCAGGTTATGTTGTTTCCAGCACTCGGAGAACATTTGTTTTGGTGCCATGTCCAAAAAAAATATGGTGTGTTTGTTCGTTCCAACACATTTTTTTGTTGAAAATCATTACCATCTTTGAAGTTACCATCTTTGCATATAATCAGATCCTAGTGTTTGTAGTTATGACAATATTGTTTGAGCGTTTCATTTTTTGTTTTTTTCAATCACAAAAATACTGGTTGGTGGTTCCATACATTTTTTATTTTCCATTTCATATATGGGATGTCATTCTTCCCATTGACGAACTCATTGTTTTTCCAGATGGTTATTGCACCACCAACCAGAATACTTTGGAACTGATTGAACACATGTTACATAGCCGAGTTGCTTTGATTATTGGACTATGTTGAATGCAAGTGGGCCTGGGCCACTGGGGTCAACAAAGGATGGTTTCTCCAACATGACCTGGCACCACAAACGAGTGAGGGCTGACGAAAAACCAAGAAAACAACCTACCCCAAATGCGCCATGGTGCTGGAATATTTATCTACATAGAAACCCCAACAATGGCCCAACTTTGTAGGTTTTTATATACCAGCACCATGGTTCGCATATGGGTAGTGTAAATTTGTCTCCAACAACATGAATTGTTGGCGCGACAGGGTGGGTAACATAAACCCACAAAGATACCGTTTAGGGGCACCACCTTGTACAAGTTTCAATCTTTGGCTAGAATTAACCTGAAACCTTAAAGAAAACCAACGAAAATCATGGAATAAGGAAAACTGGGTGGCGGTTTGGAACATTTTGAATTTTCTATAATATATGGGATAATCCTTCCCATTGGCTAATATTTTTCAAGATGGTTAAAACCACCAACCAGAAAAGTACGGCCATTTGGGGATAGTTGTACATACTAAGCATCATTTCAGCCACGTCGCAGTCAGCACGTTCTAATTCATCCGAATTCATATCCCACTAAATACCATTAAATGCCACAACATATTAAATCCCACTAAATCCCATTAAATCCCACTAAATCCCACTAAAAGCCATTAAATTCCCATTAAATCCCGTTAAATCCCACTAAATCCCACTAAATCCAATTCAATGTCATTCAATTCCATTGCATCCCCTTTTAAGTCCTTTTAAGATCCCATTGGCATCATGACCACCTCGCCACCCAGGCAGGACAAAGATCCTGTGAGACACGGCAGGGTGACCGGTTTGCGGTTTGCGCGCGGAGTGCCAAAAATACGGTGCCAAAAAAACGGTAGTGAGAGTTCCATCTTGGGGATATCCCATAAATATATATATATGTATATATATCTGGTTGGTGGTTTGGAACATTTTTTATTTTTCAATTCAGTTGGGAATAATGATCCCAACTGACTAATATTTTTCAGAGGGGTTGAAACCACCAACCAGAAATTTCATGGTGGCTTTAGAACAGTCGAGTCAACTTTGGAGTGATTCCAGGGTTGTACCCTCCAGTACATCATCAATTCTGAGAACAACTAAACTAGTAATAGGATACCCTATTGCATATGTATGTTTATTGGTTTTGTATTGTACATGCTGCTACATGCTCATTCATTAGTGCCCCTAAGCATGTGGACAAAGAGAGGCCTTGAATTCCAGTGTTTCTGCAAGGCCCCTGGAAAAAGGGGTGTCCAAGCAATAACTCTGCGTTTTTGATCCGATAAAAATGCCTTAATTAATGGTAAAGCCAATATACCATCCCCAGTATCACCAGAGCTGGTTGGTACAATAGATACACATAGTATAAATACTCCAAAGCTGAAGGTCTATGTCAGTTTACCACATTTTACCACATAAATGCCATATGTCCAGTGCCTTCAGACACCAAAAACCGCTTTTTCTGTCGGCTCGAGTTTGCCATTCAGATCCTTGCCCTGCCGGGGGCGACCCGGCGGGGAAGCCCCAGATGATTGGATGGCTAGTTACGAATCCTTCAGTCTGGTGCTGAAAACAACCATAACCAGCGAAAACAACCATAACTATGGATTTATAGTGATTTAATGGGATTTATAGTGATTTAATGGGATTTATAGTGATTTAATGGGATATGAATGGGATTTACCCTCTGGTCAACATACAAAAAGCTATTGAAAATGGTGATTTAGTTCGTGGATTTACCCATTAATAGCATGTTCATTTTCCATAGTTATGTGGCTGTTTACCAGAGGGTATGATGTTTTTGGTGGATGACCGTGTAGAAATCGGGGTAAATCAGGCCGAAAACGGTACTTTTTGGTTTATAGAAGCAACACTGAGTCTGGGTTCAACCTGAATCTTTGCTACAAAGCGTAGCTTTGGTATACTTCGGTTTGAACCTACTTGTTGCTGGTGATATGTCATTTTTTCTACTGGTCATTTTTTTTGCTGGTTGATGAACAGATTCTATCATGATTCTAACTAACATTAAATCCGGGTCCTTTTTTTTGTTGGTTAAAGGCGCTTTATCTCATGTTTTTCTAAGTTTCATGGCTGGCTAAATCCCATCGTCAGCCCCCACTCAATCCCAGTCTCGCTGTCTATGAAAATTGCTATATCCCAGATGCTCCATGGTGCTGGACTAGGGCTGTGCACTGGGACCTCTGTGGGTGAAGCCAACCCAGGGGAATCCTGTTTGCCGTCCTAGGCCCTCCCTGGGCCATCCAAGGCTACCCAAGACTAACCAAGGATACAAAGACATTAAGGAAACAACCAAAAAAACAGCATGAATTATATTAAAAACAGATTGGTTTATGTTGTTTATCCATCAGTATGTGGTGGTTTGACCAAAATGTTTTTTTCCATTGTCATAAAAATGAAAATTTGCAACATAAAAACCAAAAGTCTTCATATTTATTTTTGATCAGAATATGACGTTTTGAGATTGGAACATGATGTTTTGAGATCAGAACATAATGTTTGGACCTGTGGGTCATGATGGTTTGACCAGTTGGTTTGTATTTTCTGCCACCACCAAAAAAAATCAGATCCAAAAAATAGATCTTATCATATTTATTTTTGATCAGAGAACAACATATTTTGATCTCAGCATAGGATGTTTTGGCATGTGGGCCATGATGATTTGAGCAGTCGCTTTGTATTGAAAAACGATGTTGTTATATGTTTTGGTTTGTGGCATGTGGGGTTTTGGTCTACTGGCCATTTGAAATTTGCACATTATGTTCTGACCAAACAAAACATGTGTGTGAAAACAACAACACATATGGAAATATATGCATTTATTCCAACAGGGTATGACGCTTTGACATATGGATCCATAGTTTTGCTTCAGCACTATGATATGTTGACCATTGTTTCTTTGGATAGGTCACCCAAGACTGATGCATTTGATCGACAATAATGTGTTGGAACAGAAAAAAAAATGGGGGATCCAATCCTCACATGTTGGTGGACCGTTTCAAAGGTATGGATCGGCCTTTCAAAAACAACAATAACACATTTCAACATTATTATTGGTGGCCTTTTTTTTAATTTATGAATTGACCATCCAAAATATGATCAATGACTTACTTACTGTTAGAATTTTCAAAATGTGTGGTTGATTTGTTACATGGTGATGGAATTTACTAGATGTTTATTGAAACAATGTAGGTGCCAACATGCCAAATCAGCTGAACCGAACAAAGAAAAAACAAACACCCCAGGAATGTGGATGATTCATTTGAATTATGTGGACGTGGACCAGTTGTCTTTCCTTTGATGAACCATCACCCAACACAATTGGATGAATAATTTTGAAATGCTTCCTGAGTTCTGAATGGTTGTCTATGTTGAATGACCAATGCGTACAAGTGCATGCATGCTTGTTAACCGTTTTTAATATATAAACAACTCATTGAAACAACACAGTTGTTGTTTTCTGGTGATTGATTTTCCTGCGAGTTTGCGGTTGGATCTGTCCGGCATGATCCATTACGTCGAGACAATTCAATGTCCAGTTGATATTTGCCAAAAAGCATGGGTAAAATATGGTAAAATGGGGAACATAGTAAATGATTCCAAAGTCGTCACACGCTGTCCCAAGGGTATGTGTGTGTGTTGCATTCAATCCATCTTGTTTAATGGTCAGGTGCACAGGAAAAAAACACAACGCAGCTGTGCGGCTGTATACATAATGAATGAGCACAAAGCTGTCGTGCTGTGATCCTGAATCCTATAAACTAAAACAGATGCGACATCATCATAGCTGTGTACCACGTGTTTTCCACACCATGAGGTCATAGGCCATGTGAGCCATAGGTTTTCGAGGTTCAGGGTTTTGAAGTGATGCAATGGTGCATTCAGAATACCATTATACATCACCTAAGACCTAAGACCTAACAGACTAATATACTAATAACATAATAGGTATGTAATAGACCAACCATCGTCGTATAACAATATAACTATAACAGTATACCATACCACAATCACTACTAGGAAGTTTCACAGTCACCAGGAAAGGTGACTACAAAATCCAATGGCAGATGTCACTGCCCGAGCGCGACGGTTGCTTCAAACGAGCTGGCTGTCGACTGACAGGATGAGGCTTGTAGCGAATGTTGAACAGTGTCTTGCATGCACGCAAGATGCATACAAATTTGTTATTTGATTGGTTGTTTTATGGAATCAACTCAACTATGGAAACCGGGACACCCCTCAGACCCTCAATCAGTCAACGGCGGTGTGTACATCGACACATTGTTTTTTGTTTTTGAAGTTTCCCTTTCCTTTTACAACACTGTAGGTTAGCAGCTGTGGTACCGGATGTGAGTAGCTATGTGGTTGCACGCGCGCTTGAGAATCAGGCAAGGTTTCATTGGCCCAATGGCCCAGAAACAATCTGGTTTGCAAACCTTTTTGTCTAAGGTAGTGTTTCAAATGTTTGATTGGGAAGATCAATATTCTGAGCTGTACTTTCAGAAACAAAAAAAATATCCACATCCACTCACCCACATGTTGTTCTCCAGTTTTGGATAACACGTTGGTCAGGTTCCTGTGAAACACGGCAACATCAACATGTATGACCTACAGAACTTGCCAGCCTTTGTATTCCTCGTGAAGGGCATCACACCACATATATTTGTAGGGTGGGATGGACTGGTGTCTGAAGAGATTCAGAAAAGAAACAATCTTTCACGTGGTGGTAATAATAGAAGCTCATCGGACACATTGATCCCTGGGGCATCATTACAAAGTGAAAGCGGGCAGTCCGATATGGAGAACAGCGGTATGTCTGACATGGAAATGGGATCGGGATCTCAATCAGGGTCAATGTCAATCTCTGGATCAATAGATGATAGTGGAAGAGACGTTTTCTTTTTCGATGGTGATGGTGGTAGTGGTGGTTTTGGTGGCGATGAACAATCATTGGATGATCATGATGTTGGTGCTGCGGCTGGTCCGGGTATGCTCATAAGGTGGCCTGAACAAATGACACCGGGATTAAGGTTTCTACCAATACAATTTCCTCAAGGTGGCGAACAAGCTCAACAAGAACCCCAATCTGGAAATCGTTCATTGTCACAACTTTTGTTGTCTCCAAGCGGGCCTGGGTTTGAACAACGTGTGCGAGGGATGAACAACAATGAAGTTGTGAGGTTTGCGATTCAGGCTGGAAAGCAGGTGGTAAAATTACGACAGGAAAAAGACTTGCTGAAAAAGAAATTAAAGAACTCGGCACAAAAGTCACGTCGACTGGGAATGCGACTTCAGTTATCAAAGGATAAATATAAATCCGACAAGACTTCTAATCAACTGGTGGAAAGTTTGCATGTTGAAAAGCGTGGGTCGCGTCTTACCTTTCGTGGATCAGTTGCCCTGGGTGTGCGCAAATCTATGGGATTGGTATCGGCAGCAAGTTTCCCATTGACAGCACTGATTGACTCCTCGAGATGGACTGTGACAAGAGCTGAGGTGCATTCTTGGGCTTTAGTGATTGCTAGGTCACGTGCATTTCATGAGCTCCTTTTTTTGTTCCTGCGGTATGTGCACACACGCCGTGAGCAAAGTGTGGATTCTGCGGCAATCCCAAATGAAGATACTCTTGTTGCAACAAGTGATGTGGGTGCTTCAGTGTTTGTTCTGGATGGTCGTGTACGTTCCCAAGATGAAGCAATTGCAATCGACTGTGGCTTACCCTTACCAATATCAGCACACCAAAGGGATGTTTTCCAATCCTTCAATGTCGGAGCTACCTTCTTTTCTGGTGATGCAACAAACACATCAATCTGGCAGAGGCAAAAGTTGCAAGGGTTGGAAACAAGTACGAGTTTTTTGGTCAGTGTTGACGCGCTGAGCAAGGGAAACATGGCAGGTGCATTTCTCAGATTTCGTCAGATGTCACTCGCAACAGGTTAGTCGTTTGTTGTGTTTACAATTTTTTGCTGGTACAATAAATAGTTTGGTTTGGTAGCGGTGCTTAGTTTCAAATTCTTGAACTTATCATTTGTGTTTGTGTGCCGTATCTGTCTTTGTATGAGTGTGTGTGTGTAGCATGTAACATTTGGAAAATAATTTATGTGTTCGTGGTATATGATATATGGTATGCGGCATGCGGTTTACATGTTGCATACATATATGCATTTGCATACCTGACATACCTGCCTGCCATACAAAGTTACCTAAAGCCTATAGCGATTCAGATCTTTGAGTTGAAATCCAAAATGATGTATATAAGATAAGATTACATGATTACATATGGACAAGCGGACGGATTCACATGGTATGGTTGCCCAAAACCAAATCACACCACTGTCACACCACAGTCTATCTTATGTCACATGTCTTCTTACCAGCCCAAGCTTTGGTAACACATGATCCAGTGATCGTGCATCAAGAACAGGAACAATTTTTAGTTTTTGATTGAACTAGCCGATGTGAATGTTTCCTGTTGTCATCAATTATATAAGACAATGACCAAGTCAAGTCAGCCCACTTCAGGTCAGACTTACAGGTGTGTGCATCGGGATCAGCAGCTGGTAATTTGGCAATCGTTCTGAAACAATTTGCATCACTTGGAATTCCGTCCTGGCTTGAATTGGCGAACAAGTTCAAGACACTTGGTCTTATAACTTAAATCCCGGAAGCAATCACAATTCAGATTCAATCGACCAAGTATGCCAGCCACATTGTTTGACACACGAATGGAACAATGGTTCAATGGCCAGATTCAGCATGGCCATAGCATCATTAGCCATTAGCATCCTGAATTGTTTTACTGTATCGTGTCACACCAGGAACGATGAATTGCCGTGGAACTACTGCCACGCATATATCAACACTGGGGACTGCGGAACGGACCAGGCTGCCTTCAGAGGATACCTTCGGACAGAGTTGAACAAGCCTGGTTATGATCGGATCACAGTTTTTTGTTGTCCTTGCATGAAGCACCAATACCACCTCATCGCTCAAGGACAGCTGGCGCTACTGGATAGAATTCTGAAAGTGATATCATCCAGGCATAATCCATCGTCCAAACCAATCAAATACTTTTCAGGCTTGGCAACATTGGGACATTCATGGCGCTCACACCTTTCGAAGATCAGAAAAACAGCAGTGAACATTGGCAAGTTGAACAAGCTAATCCTGTTTCGGATTCCTCCACTGGCCATCGCAGGGCGATGGGGCTCTATTGACAGTCACATGACCAATACTTTGATGCAGTTTTAATTTGACTTTTGGTATCATGATGACTGTTTCTATACAACAATGTGACGATATAATGCGTCATGACCTGCTCTTGTTTGAGAGCTCAGCTCAACCGCAAATGGTCTAGAGTCTCAACATATATTAATATTTTAGTGTCTTGACTTTTAAACCGACTCAAAATTGCATACATTGTTTGATATCCTTGCCCCAGCACGGTTGATCAATACGTAGCTACGTGCCGGGTATGTGTTTCCCTCACTGCGCGCTCATCAAACCTAGGCGCGGAATGCTTCTACATTGAGTGCACTGCAAAAGATGTGGCTCATGTTTTCCAAGAAGTTTTTGGGAATACGTCTCTTGGAACCAAGGGTGCCATATGCGATGGTGATGGTGAGTCTGCAGTGAAACAGCCCGGTGGTACTGGTGACAGCGATGTGCTTGACGAACTCAGCCTCAACGAATCCCAACATTACAAGATGAAAGTGTCAAAGTATTTGACAACCACATTGCGGTGTATCAATGACAAATTTTTTTGGTTCTACATGTACTGTACCAACACATTGCGGAACCCTCTTCTACATTTCTACGCGCACTTGTCCACACCAACATCAAGGTCTGATTTCCTGGTTGTAAACACGATCACCTACAAATTGACGGAATTGGCAGATGAGTTCAACACATTATTCAACAGGTTCATAGAGGAAATCAACGATGCAATGAAATTTGCTGCAACCATTGGGGGTGCAGGTGCGGGAGAGGCATGGCAGGATTGGATAAGTGGTTCTCTGGCAATCCTTTTGCACAATGCTGGTGCATTCAATCGCAGAGTGGTCACCTACTTCAACAGGCTGTATTTCACAAAACACGTCACTAGTAGAATCCATATCTTTTATTTCAGACATGTTTCAAATATCACATATACACATGCACATAAGTTTACAAGAATCAAAAGTGTTATATATATTATATATGTCGATCTTGATTCGGCGCTGTTCGGTATGATAATAGTGAGTTATCAATGACAGTATGATTGCTAAGTGTCGACACATTGAACCATCAATTCATTTTGTTCCCGTTCGTTCCCTCTTCTTTTGTCGTTGGCTAATGCTGGTTACACTTTAGGACTTTGGGATTTTTAGTTCACGTCCATTGTCCTGCCAGGTGGCCATGGCCAATGTTCAAGATTCTCAGTGCGCCTGCAAACGTGGCTTCGCAGATCATACGTACTGTTGCTGGTGATTTGTTGGAAACCAGAGATAACCTACTTGAAAGTACAACTCGCAAAGTCAAGAAGCTATATATGGAAGACTGGATTCATTGTCGTGATACAGGGGTGCTTCGACTGGGATGTGGACTTCATGGATTTTTATCCATTGTTGCGATGAACTTGAAATTGGACAGTGGTGCTCTTGAATCTTTAAATTCAATGATCCGACAGCAAACAAACATTAGTAACAACACCAATATCAGTCTGGAGCTTCTTTCATCGAGAGTGAACATGAGGAAGACAATCACTACAGAGACCGGTGGTTCAAACAAACTACGGGATGTCAAACCAGTGGCAACAAAGTTGGCAACTTCTTGTGTGCTGTATCACGATCGAGTGACAAGTGTGTTGGACGATCTGCATCGATGGGCCCCGCCACAGCCTGCCACAGGTCAATACACGAATGGGAATCCCAATGAATATGACCCTGGGGTTGCACTGACCAAAAACCAGAATTGGGCTTTCAAATTTCATCGTGCGCTGATGAAGTCTTTGATCACACATTCCAAAACCAATGTACTGGTGGGATTTACGCTGTCTCAAGAAGGCAACACTCCTGACTTTTCAGCAACATATGTCGTGGCTGAAATGACAAAGAGGATGTGTCAAGTTGTGGAATTGACACACATTGAGGATGATAAGTTTGTCATCAAATCTCCGTTGGAATTTGTGAGCTCACTGGATGTTTTGGCAAATACCTACAATTTTGTGAAGGAACATAAGTCAGGGATTTTATGGGAAACAACTCAGTACGACTATGCTGACCGCATTCCTGATTGGTCATCGAGTGACCAGGTACTTCAGCCTTTTCAGGCCAACCAATTGCAAGTTGTGGTAACTGGTACGGGTGAGGTCCATCCCATCAAGTTTCGAAAAGAATACACCAGAAAAACTGTGGCTCCGACGACCACTGAAGATGGGAACATGGGTGCGCTACTAGATGGTGATGATTCAGCAAGTGACATGAGTATAGATTCCATACAAGCAAATGAGGAAATGGTACACCTCGCACATGAACTTCGTGGGGAGTATTCTGATGATGACGCTGATGACAATGCTGGTGATGTTGAACAGTCCACTGACAAACTGGAAACACCCATGGAGTCCATGGAGTCCATGAATGAGAATAGGGGCGACGGCTTACTAACTACTGATGAAACGGTAGACTTCCATGACATGCAGGATACAAATGACAGGTTGTTGGCTGCAGCTGCAAACCTACAAGAGCAATCAGCTTTTTGTGAGTTTGAATCGATTGATGTTCCTGATGGTGTTCATCCCTATGAAGATGAAATTGGAGAAGCATTATTTTCTGAATACATCAACACCAAAGACAAATATCAGAACCCAGATACAGCGACTGTGTATGGGAAACGAGCCCCAAGAACCCGTATCCATACCTTGCCTCCAGCTACGTTGCAGACGTTGTTCGAGAAATGGAACTCAGCCGTGCAGCAGTCAGCCAGGGTTTGCCAGGAAATCTCTTCGCGATGTGATGAGTTCGATGTTACATACGTTCAATCTTGTTTGGGACATCAGCTTTCTTTGGTCTTGCATGGGGGGAATGACGATACAGCTCTTGCTAGCCTCGTTACATGGGCCACTCCGTACAACAAGCTTTCGGGTAGATCTGTGAAACTGGACAATGACAATTGTGTGATTTACCCCAGCCACTTTGTGGAGAAAACATCTTTTAGTCCATGCATCATGATTTGGCCAATGACTGGTGCCAGAGTGAGGAAACAATCATGGTCTTGTCGGGACTTGCTTGGAGTTGGGATCAGGGTTGACTTGTATTGGGTGTCGACAGTCAGAAGGTGATAGTGGTAGTGGCGGCCTAGCTTCACACTCTCTCCGTAAGTGTGCATTTTGCTTACTTCACTGGCATGATGACTGTGCTGATCAACTGGCAAAACGTTTGCCTGGCCTCCTACAAACACATGGAGTCCGACACTTGCATCATTTGGATCTTACGCCATCAACAATGCCTTTTATGTTTTGGTGGCTTGGTGATGAATATCAATGCTGTATACTTACGTATAATGCTTCTATAGTCTGTATGATATTGATACTTTGTTCTTCATCATACTACCGTAATGAAACACAGTTGCAATATATGCACAAATTCAATGATTTGATGCATAGGATGTGCAATGTTACATATGCAAAATTTGTTTGTTTAAGTATGCGACCCGGAGTCGATCCTGCTGGTTGCGTTCCCACAATAATCCCATACATGTGCCAAAATACCAGGTGGCACGGAGAGGATGACATTGAGCTGGCAAAGGGAGGAAGCTCTTCTGGTGGATCATCATCGTCTGGAGCCTGCCGGATCAGAACGGTTCTGGCCAATTCATTTTACACAGAGACACTGGGTGGTTAATCATCAGTTAGCTGATTAGATGATGGTTTCTTTTCCAGGATATCATAATCATAATGATCTAAATCATTCCATACGACTGCAATAATTATATATCCTGACAATTTACTGATTGCAAAGTCTGCTGAGCTCGTCTAAGTCAGTTTTGCACATCAGACTAAATCAGGAACCATGTTGAGACATCAGATAGGTCCAGGATCAACCAATTGAAAACACAACAGAAGTACTGCTTTGTTTTGGCAAATGCCATGACTTTTGATTGTTGTGTTATATGTTGTACATGATACCGATGATACATGTATGAACGAACAATCTGATCTCTGTTTCGCTTTGAAACATTCACCACTCCATACCAAAGTTACCACCAAAGACAGAAGCAGAATCAGGAATCAATCACTAAGAGTCAGCATTATTTGAATATAATCAACCGTTGCAGATATGATCAGATATGTTAGCGTCATCACAAACATCGGGCCCAGGTTTTATTTCCTGCGTGTCATCACTGATTGCCTAGGACACTTCTGCGTCAGCGAATGCGTGACCAGATGATGTCACCATCGCTGTGCGCCTGCTGCGCATTGTTTTTCCGCACCTCGTTCGAGACGAGTGGTGGACAGGCAAGTGGGTCTAATGGGAAATTGAATGTTGGTCACTCACTCATAATGAATGTTGCAGGTCCTAGGTTGTCTAGCCAGCTGACAAACTGATTGAAAGCATACATACATCAATCAATACATCATCATTGGCTATCAGAATCATCATCATCACATCATCAGTTTCAATAGAACCACAACGTCAACATCACCACCACCACCCCCATCATAATCACAGATGGGAGACTTGGGATTCTACACGCATGGAAAATTTGGGTTCAAACTACAACAAGTTTGAGCTTTGCCAAGTAGCGTGCCGCGGGCTGATCTTTGTGCTTTGGCAATGGCGATTGTGCCAGCTGATTGGAACACCTGGCAGGTTCAACATAATATGATCATGGATACGTTCAAGTTCACCTGGTGGCAAAAACGTGGAACTGTACACTGGAGTAAGGACATTGCAACTATCCACATGGTGGAAGAAGACGATGTTGACGTCTCGGCAAGGGGCAGATTTGAAGAGCCATCTTCAGATTTCACTCTACTCTACGGAATGAGTGCTACCCGTGTTGCTTGGGTAAACTACTATAGGACCACATTGTTGAACCAGTTGGATGTCCTATCACATGCGCCTCATGACACAGAGCTGCTGGCAAGGTTCATGCAAGACAAGATATGCACATGGAACATGTTGCCATACTTCAAGCGTATGGCATATATCAATCATCGTCGTCGCCCCTCACGTTTCCAACGATGTGTGTCTAAATGGTCTATCCACTATCAGTACTCACATATTGGGAGGAAATGGATGGTGTCGCTAGAAGATCTGATGGGTGATGGCACAATTCCGCCTGTTTACGTCGCGAATGTTTTTGAACATGAAGCCCAGCAGTTTTACGACTATGACGATGACGAAGACACCAGCATCCCAATGTTGGTTGACGCAGTGCATCAGTGAGCCAAGGAGACTTAGATCCTATGCCACGACAGTCTTGCAACTATGCAACGTTGATATCCTAAGGATACATGTTGACTTTAACTCCTCTGATCTGGATGCTGAAAGATTCATCCAGCATGGAATCGAATTGTTGCGAATGGTGCAACTTATTTTGACAATGTAGCCGAATTGGACCAAAGCTCTCACGCACTGTGTAGTTATGTTTATACATTGAAATCAAATTCAAACCGGTCCTGATTCACAAACTTGAAAATATTTAAGTCGTTGTCATCCATCCTCCGAACATGACTTTGACTGTTGACCATGTGAGAATATGTGAGCTGACTTTGGTCCGAAGTAATACTGTAGGTGGTGGACTGTGGTGGATATGTGAGTCTTGACACTGGTTGAACGTCTAGATCATTACCATAAGTGCCATACAAGTTTAGTGAAGAACTCCATATGAATTGAACTGATTGTTTAATCTGATCACTGGTCATGATCAGCCAACTGATACACCAACCCACAAACCACAGCCCTTGTACTGGACGGTCATTGGTAGCGTGACAGAACCGATATGTCACACACAGGTTACACCAGACATGACGCGGCCAACAAAAAAAGGGCTGATGAGTATGGTGATGTTATCAATGTTGAATCTTGAACCATCAATTGACTAATTGACCATCAATTTACCATTTGTATGTTCAAGTTGGCTCCAACACCTTCATACATACGTATATATCAATATACTATTTATCATTTATACTCATATAATATATTATACACATAATGCTACTGGCTATCGTTCTGACAGCCACGGTCTGTGTTGGGACTATATCTCGCTGGGGTTGCGTACAGTGATCCAGTGATTGGTTGCATGACTGCCTGTTCCCTCACGCAAGCCACGTGCAGGCCTCATCATCGACGTGATTCTCACCTTCGATCTCAAGCCATTCAACGCCTTCAGGACAGCAGTGCTTCTGGCAGTGGGGGTGATGGTAAGAGACTCAGTCAAACAGAATATAAACTTAGACCACACCGGAAATATGATTGTCGTAATGCATATCGGTATGTCGTTTACGAAGTAATGATTATGAATATGGAGGCTTGCTTGTTCACATCCTGATGCTTTGTTACAGCTACAATGTTTGTTTTTCTTTATGGTCATTTGGCGTTGAACTCAAAGTCCCAAGATGGTATTGTTTGAAATTGATTAAGCCTGACAAAATGGACCATGACCATGGGGATATATGTCATATCATAATTCTCTAGTTCATTGCAGGACTGGGCATGGTCTTCATCTTTGTGGTGCCCACAATCTTTCCATGAGAGGCTGGGAGAGAGCAACCAGTCTTGCACGTGGTACTCTTGCACACATTGCGCTACTCATTTTGATTCAGCACATTGTGTATATATGTGAATACTGACACTGGTGCCAACATGTATGTCAATGTATGTAAGTAACATTAACAACCACAAGTGATGCACACATGATTTGTCATAACTCAACCGAATCATGATTTGATACGACAGAAAGTCATTGAATCTCCCTCAAGTTCATTGCACATTCCAGTGATATGATATTCCCATTTGTCACTGCAGCATCTGGCCTTTGACAGGATGGATGAACGGATGCACCGCCATACTCGCCAGTGTGTCGTCGGGATCCTGGTTTGATGCTGGCTGATGACAAACTTGTCACCTAATGAATATGAAGTCAACATATGCTATGATGTTTGTGTATGAACCAGTAAGTAAAGCAGCCTGTTGAAGGGAATCTGACTCTGATACCAGTAGAACCATCAACATGTATGTTATACATATGTTTTGTGTTGTATATATATATATTTCTAATTATATATTGTAAAGAATATATATATAATATAATATATGTGTATATATATGTAACCATCAAAGCAATAACAATAATTATTATCAAAGTGATAATAGTGAGAATTGAGAATGATAATAAGATAATAAAATGATAGTAACAATAATATATATATATGTATTTATTTATTTAATTTGTTTTTTACAAATGATAGACAGCCTGAAGTTGTATGACGTATGACAAATGCATCTACCTAATTCCAAACATCGATATGGAAACACATATTCAAACGCGTTTGCATCCTCAAGTTGAAAGGGGTCCGCGGGGAACCCTTTCAACTTGAGGACCCCTTTCAAGGGAAATCTAGTTAGCTGAAGCATCAAAAACCCGTGTAAAACAAATCATTTTAATACGGTTTTTCCAGGTGGCATCTAGAGCCTAGGACACCCCGTAGGAGGGCCTAGGACACCCCGTCCTAGGAGGTAGGAGGGCCTAGGACAGCCCGTCCTAGGGGGTAGGAGGGCCTAGGGAAGTAGGAAGGCCTAGGACAGCCCGTCCTAGGGGGTAGGAGTGCCTAGGGCAGCCCGTCCTAGGGGGGAGGAGGGCCTAGGGCAGCCCGTCCTAGGGGGTAGGAGGGCCTAGGGCAGCCCGTCCTAGGGGGGTAGGAAGGCCTAGGACAGCCCGTCCTAGGGAGGTAGGAGGGCCTAGGACAGCCCGTCCTAGGGGGTAGGAGGGCCTAGGGCAGCCCGTCCTAGGGGGTAGGAGGGCCTAGGACAGCCCGTCCTAGGGGGTAGGAGGGCCTAGGACAGCCCGTCCTAGGGGTAGGAGAGCCTAGGGCAGCCCGTCCTAGGGGGTAGGAGGGCCTAGGACACCCCGTCCTAGGGGGGTAGGAGGGCCTAGGACAGCCCGTCCTAGGGGGCAGGAAGGCCTAGGACAGCCCGTCCTAGGGGGTAGGATGGCCTAGGACAGCCCGTCCTAGGAGGTAGGAGGGCCTAGGACAGCCCGTCCTAGGGGGTAGGGAGGCCTAGGACAGCCCGTCCTAGGGGGTAGGAGGGCCTAGGACACCCCGTCCTAGGGGTAAGTAAAGCTACATCTAGAGCCTAGGGCATCCCGTCCTAGGCCAAGTAGAGCCTAGGACACCATGTAAGCCTAGCTTCCTAGGTCATCATCATTCCAGACCGGTCCAGCTAAGATATTTTAACATTGACTCACCATGTAATACTTTATCAAACCCACATGCACTATATCTAATTTGGGCTTTGGTGGAATGGTATGTGTTTATTTATTTCTGTTGGTTCAGGACTAAGCGTAGGACACTATCACAAAAAAATCTAACGATATTATAGCCAGACACACACACACATATATATATATATATAAACTATTGGCTTACATGGGCAAATGTCCAAGTACAAGTTTGTTGTTGATGAGTTGTTGAATATGTTATCACATTTGCACCCATCTTATACCCATCTTACCTATCCGTTTGAAGAATGTACAATAAATAATTGTATCTATTTTGTTTTATCTCATTATTATACTTGGGTTTGTGTTGTTGCAGTTGTTGCAGTAACAGTGAACCTGCTATCCGTACCTGAGGTTGTAAACACAACGGCTCCGTGATGTGTCTGCTCGAACCCCCAGTCTGATGGGTGACGGTGATGGAATGGACCGAATCTTTCAATAAATACAATATCGTTATTATATGGGTTTGTGTTCATCAACTACACATCTCATTGTGATCCAATTTGATTGCATACCGATATATTATCACTATGTTATTGTTTGTATGTCTGTACGTATGGCTCAAAAGACAGCACATGAACTGTGCAGACATTATGAAGTCTGCATGGTGTGGTCAAAAGCCTGAAGAGGTTGGGGCTATACTACATCAACCCCATGATGATATCCCTCGAACGCCAGCTCGGGCCGTTGTTCTTTACAGAACACAAAAACCCGCAGCCTCGTTTGGAGCGACAGCAGAGGCAGCCTTTGTGACAGTTCTATCCAAGCAGGACAAGTCACACTTGGTTCTGGGCTTTGCAAGGAATGTTTCAGTGTTGGCAATTCATGATGGATCATCTGATCATTTCCAGTCGATGCCACCGCACGTCAAGAAGAATTTCAAATCTTTACAAGATCTTAAACGAATGATGAAAGTTGATGGTAGCTGCAAACTCTATGCCATTGTTCTCGAAGAGTTTGAACCAAAGGGGACCCACACTTATGAAGTGTCTGGTATCAAACTACGGACTGGCTTTGGCAAAACACAAATTGAGTTGATACCTCCTAGCTCTGGATCACTCGCAGATAAGAAAGCTTTCTTTGGTGTTGGACAGTCTGAATCGTCCGTTGGACCCCGAGAATCAATTGAACCGGATTCATCACATGGGAAAGCTGTGGAGCACGTTGATGCCACTGATGCAGTTGATCCCACAAAGACCACTGACAACGTTGAGACTGGTGTGGCACATGGGTCAGTGAGTTTGGATGGTGATGCAGTTTCAGTGAAATCTGCGCATGATGATGATCAACATGCCAACACTCCCAATAGCACTGACCATTGTTCTCGTGATGACATCGGTCAATCTGCTGACGATGTTGATGGTACCATGATACTCGCTATATTTATTTTATGTTATTCTATGTCTTAGATGTTTTTGAAGCTGTACTTTGTTATGTGGATGTTGTCAAGTTATGTTATCTATCAGTCCCGTTCCAAGCCCAGGAATTTGCCGCCTCATTCAATAGCTCCGAGCCCGATTCCAGATGAGCCATGGAATTCAACTCCTCAAGACAGTGACGGTGGTGACATGGGTGCACCTGCGGACAATGTAGCCAACAAAGACATACTGTCCACATTGCATCGTCTTTCGATCACGTATACTTGTTTTGTTTTGATTTCTTTGATGGGGATGATTGATGACGGAACCCAACCCTCATTGTAGCAGTAGCAAATGTAGCATATCGGGTTTCCCATCACGTTTGTGAACAATTACCTTACCTTTGCCTCAGGATGGCCTGAACGGTTCTTGGAAACATACAGATCACTGGACACCAAGTACCACGATGACTCTATGAATGATGTGGCACTCGATGGCAAGTGGAGTCATGTGGAACCTACCAGTGATTTGTTGACACTTCACCGGTTATGCCAAAGAATGGAGCTGACCAGTTATTCATCAGCATTTTCTGGCATTGATTCTCCGGGCACATCGTTCGCCCAGCTTCGGTTAGCAGCATCCAAAATTACTGGAGTGGAGATTGATCACCCATCTCATTTGTATGGGATCGTTTCTGGGTCAAGCCAAGCTAAGAATTTTGTTTTTGGAGCAATGTATGGCAGTGTATCTTCATTAGTTCACAAGTCATCACTGTTCACAATTCAGTGACCAAACCAATCCAATCAAGGAATGGGATTCACAGGCTCAAAACGAGCTTCAAGCACATCCGT